>CM062825.1:23458613-23532292 GCA_031772345.1 Himalopsyche anomala | reverse complement strand
AATGTATCTACAAAGATGAATCTCATCCCGTTGTTGCTTATTTTTTAAATAATCTGGGGTACGCTTATGATTCTAAAGGAAAATATGATGAGGCGATTAAGTGCTATGAAGAGAGCCAAAAGATGAACGAGCTCTTCTACCACAATCAACCTAATCTTACTGCTGTTTCTTCTTTAAGTAATCTTGGTACAGTATATTTCCATAAAGGACAATATGATCAGGCGATTAAGTACTATGAAAAGGGCCTAAAGATAAAGAAAGTCATCTACCCACAAACAGATTCCCCGAGTGTTGCTTCTTTTTTAAATAATCTAGGGTCAGTTTATAATGCTAAAGCACAATATGACCAGGCGATTAAGTTCTATGAAGAGAGTCTAGAGATGAATCAACTCATTTACAAGGAAGAACCTCATTTGGATGTTGCTGATGATTTAAATAATCTAGGGACTGCTTATAGTGAAAAGGGACAACACGATCAAGCAATTAAGTACTATGAAAGATCCCTAAAGATGATCATCTTCATCTACAAGAAAGAACCTCATCCGAAAGTGGCTACTTCTTTAAGTAATCTTGGGTTAGTTTATAATGCTAAAGGACAATATGACCAGGCGATTAAGTACATTGAAGAGAGTCTTGAGATCCACAAATTAATCCACAAGGAAGAACCTCATCCGGATGCGGCTTATATTTTAAATAATCTAGGGGAAGTTTATCGTGAAAAAGGACAATATGATCGGGCGATTAAAAACTATCTGGAGAGCCTAACGATAAAAAACTTCGTCTACAAGAAAAAACCTCATCCGTCTGTTGCCGATACTTTAAATAATCTAGGGATGGTTTATTATCAAAAAGGACAATATGATCAGGCAATTGAGTACCATAAAAAGAGCCTAAAGATGAGGGAAGGCATTTATGGCAAAGTCCATCATCCTACTATTGCTGAGTCTTTAAATAATCTAGGGTTTGCTTATTTTTCTAAAGGACAATATGATCAGGCAATTAAGTACTATGAAGAAAGCATAGAGATGAAAACACTCATCTACAAGGAAGGACAGCATCCATCTATTGCTAATTCTTTAAATAATCTAGGGATGGTTTATTATGCTAAAAGACAATATGATCAGGCAATTGAGTACTATGAAAAGAGCCTAAAGATGAAGGAATGCATATACGGCAAAGACTATCATGCTTCTATTACTGAGACTTTAAATAATCTAGGGTCAGTTCATTTTAATAAAGAACAATATGATCAGGCAATTAAGTACCATGAAAAGAGCCTAAAGATGAACAAAGGCAAAGACAATCATCCGTCTATTGCTGCTTTTTTAAATAATCTAGGAAATGATTATTATGCTAAAGGGCAATATGTTCAAGCCGTAAAGCATTTTAGCCAAGCTTTGCAAATAATATCTAGTTTCAAAGACCACCCTTATCAAAATGAAATACAATTTTCTATTGTAAATGCGGTTGTAAAAACTTGTCTAGGAAAGATTGGTATTCCAAGCTTCATTGCAACTCGTATAGCTTTGGTAGTTCATGTCTTGGCTAAACTGTTGCCAACTACTATTTATGATTCATTAATAATTAAGGGAATGGGTTTTTTTACCAATGATAATATTGATACGGATGTACTTGGGGATGATTCATCTGCAACAAATCAAGATTTACCACCAAGTCCTTGAGTAATATATGGCATGAGCAAGCTATTTAGCCATTTTAATCTTACTACCAAAAGTGATATTGTAAATTATGAGAATAGATTGTTTTAATAAAAATTATTATATTAACAGCTTAACGCCCGCTCGTTTTTATAGAATTTCACCGGCGGCCGAGCAATTTTGCGAAAAATTCGCAAACAATTTTAATTTTACTAAATTCACTATAATTTGTAAACCAATTGAGATATCTTTACCAAATTTAATTTTCTAGCTTCCAGATACTTTGCCGCATAAATCAATGTCATTTGAGCGGTGGTTCTTTATCTGTATATTGCATACTTATGTGGTGTAGTGAAAAAGACCTAAATCTACTAAAAGATGTTCTTTTAAAATATGCAAAACCTACTTTTTCACATTGTTTTCTTTGCTTTTATGTTGATATATATACTATAACTTAATTGGAAAAACTCTTTAAATCGAGGAACCAGTATTTTAGAAAATCCTAAAAAAGTACTTATTATGGATAATATAACAACAATCATTTATGAATTAGTGGGAAATACACAATTGCGACTCGTGTTTTCGTTTCGTTTAATCGAAAGATTTATATTGAATCTGAAGATGCCGAAAGGAGAAACCCGGATAGCTAGAACGATTTGAACCATGGAAAAGTACAATGTTCTCAAGAATTTACTTGTAAATAAATATTTTGCTTGAAACCATATTTGTTTTGCTGAAGAAGTGCGAAAAAACAAGTTTTTCTTACCCATCCTTTTGTTCATATAAAAATTATTACATATATGCAAATAATCCAAATTGATTGTTATTTTCTAACCTAATACACAATAATATATATGAACCAGTGGCGGATTATCCCATAAGCGCAAGAGGCGCTTGCTTGGGGCCTCCAAATTTTAGGGGCCTCAAAAATATCTTTGTTTCTATATATTTTTAGATGTGAATGTTCATTTATTTAACATGTAACACTTTTAATAAAGAATATTTATTTCAAGGATTGAGGCCCTAATATTTGATTCTAATTTTGGTAGTCATTTTTGAAATACCGCAATCCAACTAAAAAATATTCACCAAATACCATTTTTTTTTAAGTGACACATACATGAAGCTATTTTCTTTAATCTATGCAAGATGATAATTGGCAATGGGGTTTTTATGTGTTAGAAACTAGCTTGGAATCTGATATGCGCCCTAAAACAAAACGTCTCTCATAAGACGTCCGAACAACTAAATTTTATTTTCTAGATTACGAGTTTCTACTCGTAATTTAAAATAAAGTGGTTCTCACGTAAAACTTTACTGTGGCCACATTATTAACTTTAACGGTCCTATGAAAATCTCGTGAATCCCAAAGATTTTATAAAAGTATACGCTGAAACGCTCAAACCAATTTTGCTGAAAATTCAATTCATTGCATTCTTAATAAAATATATTTATCTTCCAAATATTTTCAATGAAAAAAAAAGTATTACACATAACTTATTTTTTCTAAATATTTAATTTTGTACAAAATATTTACATTTTCCTATTCAAAATCAATGTTCCTTATTTCACGAAAATTGCTTTGAAAAAAATCCAAAAGGAAAAAAAATAACAAAATACAATATTTGTAGAGAAATTATATTTATAAAAAAAAGCCACATGTAGTGTAATCTCATAACTAAAGCAAAAGAAGTGGAGAATTTTTATTTAAGTGGGGCAATTATTGGGGGTGGCAAGGCAAATTCAAGAAACGCCGTGGGCGGTAGGCCACTGAATCAAGCTTAATAAGATTTTCAAATTATCACAGTTCGCATTATTACAAGCATTCGGTATTATTTATTATACTGTAAACAAATATATAGGGAGCACCCAAGAAAAAAATAGTCGATAATAAAACGATCATGTTATTTGAAAAATAACTAGTTCACCGAAATAAATAGATCCAGAAAATTAGATATAATTATTTTTTAGCAATATTCCTCCATCTTTAACTACGAAATGATTTTCAAAATATTTTGAAAGACTCCTTTTTTTTATTCTCAGTAAGCTTTTTTTTATTCCGTGTTGTACTCAAATTTGTACGCACGACCACCTGCTACGATTTCACAATCCTCTTGCAGAGTGTATTCTATGGCGTTACATTTATTTATTTTTTAATTTGAAGGAATGTCCCATGGAGACATCCTTCATGGCTTAGTTGTAGAAAGTAGACAAAGACTTGATCAAAGATTTATTATTTCTTATTATCCTTTCCGCTGATATGAACACTGTAATTTGTTTCTGCTCTAAGATTTTTTACCATGTCCCCGCCAAATGTGGAGCATATGGACTCAACATTAGTGTTTCTATGAGAACTACTTGTATCTCCGTTGCTCATTCTCTCTTTGCTTCTAAAGTGAGTAGGAATATAAGAATAGGGCTAGGCTAGGACTAGTGATCAGCTTATCGCTACATTTTCACGTTAACCCTTTGAGGAGTGAGTAAACTGATTCGTTATTACCCATAAATATTTTTTTAGAAGCTATTACTGCGATTTTGTTTATTACTGTATTTTTTCTCTCGTCTGTGTACATGTGACACTTTACAGGCGTCGATTTCAAGAAAGGAATCGATCCCAAATGGTATTTTACGCTCAATATTATATGACTACCAAATTGATTACAAACCTTAAACTTTTTTTAAAAAACCTTTTTTTCATTTATAAAGCATGATAAAACTTATGTGGCGACCAAAAATCACTGATGGATGTATCTAGTATCCATATCTGAAGAAATAGCAAATATTCAATACAAAATATGAGGATAGCAATAGATAATAGATGGCAAGATACTTAGACGTACGGGTACGGCGATACACATCAAAGGGTAAGATGGGTGGGAGGGGGAAATTCAAGACGTCACAAACATCCATACCTTCGAGCAAGAATTAACAAACCAATTTATATAACTGTCCGTACTAGAATTTTTACTCTTAGCCTTCATAACCGAAGCCAAAGACGTTGTCCACTCGACCACGCAAGCGCTCTCACAATTATTACATCAATATGTACTTTTTTTGCTTCACCAAAACAGACATTTCTTTCATTTTGATATTTTTAACGATTTTTTTAACCATGTCTTCTACCAATGTAAATTATGTAGAATCTTTATGGCGTTTTTCTCAACAGACGTTTTTATAAGAAAACTACTGCTAAAGGTTAATCAATCCATATTTTTTTAGGAAAGTAGAGAGAAAGATTAGGTTAGGAGAGTATAAGTGATAAGGTTATTGCCTTCTCTGGGATTTCATTTATCTGCTTTGTTTGGGATTTCATAAGTGGAAGGGATTTTTAGACATCATAAACATCCATGCCTAGGAACAGAAATCAATCTGTAGGCATTCTCATGAGTTAATCCATTTTGCCAACAAAAGCTTCCGAAAGGCAAAACCCGGGTCGTTAGTAACAAAACTTGTGAATGTACATAATTTGAACGTTTCAAATTTAATATTGATATTCCACCAAGCCCCCCCCAGTCGAAATCTTAAATTATAAAAGTATTCTTTTACACTCAGATGCGGATAATTTTATCTTTTATTTATTTATTTTTTTGCAGGTTTGCAATTTTGCTATGAAAACACCGAATATACTTGGTATTGAAAAACACCAACGATTTTTTTTACAACGTGTTCTGCACTCCGAAAAAAGGGCCTCTAAAATTTATTGCGCCTGGGGCCTCGCCAGTGCTTAATCCGCCACTGATATGAACGAAGATAAAATCAGCATACAAATATTATCGAACAAACATTCAAGATATTTTATAATATATTATATCATATTACAAATACCCGCAGCTTGAAAACCTCTGTTTCTCATGCCATCCCTGTTGCAGATGTTACTGGTCACCCCCGTGTAAGTTTGTTTCGTTATTTTTTTTCAGTCATTCAGAGAAATCATTGGCTTATATTATTATTATTAGTAGTTATTGAAGGAATGTGAGCAGTGTCTTATGTTTCGTTATTTTTGTCCTTCATTCTGAAAAATCATTGGATTATATTTACCCTTTTTAGTTGCTGTTAAAGAAATCAGCGTATTATCTTGAATTCAGTCTATTCTGAACTTTTGGTTAAAACGTCGCGAAAATTGCTCTTCTCTTGCTAATTTTTTATGATTGTAATCTTGATTTATAAATTTTATTTGTAATCTAAAACAGGACGGAAGAGATGAAACATATTTAGAAAATTTTGAGCATGCATGCATTGTCGGAGATTCCCAGTGATTCTGAACGCGTAACGCGGATGACAGTGATTCTGATTTAAATGTAGATTTTACATTTAGACCGCGCGCGATGAATTTAATTTCATCCAGTGAGAGTGATAATGAAAATATCCCGGCAGACTGGAGTGAGTTTGATCCGCCAAGGGATAATCAAGCCTTCGAAGGCGTTTCAGGGGTACTCATTTTCTTTATGATGTTGAAAGCATTGAAGAAGTGACTGAGTTATTTATTGGTCATGATTTCTTCGATACAATAGTAAAATAGAAATGCACTAAAAAGTCGTTTTTTATTTGTTTCAATGTGCATTATTCATTTTATTCCGCGTATTTCAAAATCTAAGCCCTAATAGTAAATTAAATTCAAGGATTTTCTTTTGGCCAAAACCAAAGAATTGTTGCAAGATTCAGTGGAATCTGCAGATGCTGAAAATATTTCACCTGTTGCTTCCACATCTTCGCATGTCCGTGATGTATATCCAACAAACATGCTATCGGATAAATTGAAAAATCCTCAATCAATCATTTTTTTAAAGTGAAAACAAAAATGTCGTGTTTGTTCTGCCCATGAAATGAGATATAAGACACAGCTTGCATTTCCAGAAATTGTGAAATATCTCTTCAAATTGACAAGTGCTTTTAGTAATGCTATAGTAATGTAACATAAAATAATATATTTCAAATGAATATTTTTTTAATTTATTTCGTAAACATTAGTTGAGAACCCCTGTCACTCAGTTTGAATAGGACATAATATTATCAACTACTCGTTTAAAAATTAAAAAATTGTTTTCGGCCGTCATAAAAACGCAGCATTGCACGCCCAAGCAATAAATCACTAAGCAATTAGTACCTCTAAGGGCCCCGCCCCACAAATGCATCTGGACGACAGGATACCCTGCTAATATTACGTATGTATATCGCTAATCGGGGAAACAAACCAGACACGATTTATAAATCAAATATTTAAACAGAACGTAAAATAATATGAAAAATCACATACGAAAAAAAAAGTCTACCGTCTAGGGGTGTTTTTTCACGAAATAGTTATGCATAATAATTTATTTTTTGTTAACTCTTCCATACCCTTGCAGTAACAACAGCGTACCTCGGCCTTTACACCTTTAAAATACCCGTCTTATAGGTCTCAAAAAAATAGTCTCGTCGATTTTATCATTGAAAAATATAGAATTATCGAGCATGAGATAGACATATATAAATATCAATATGTAAGAGTAACCAACACTTTCGTTTTGCCGAGCGAAACAATTCCACGAGTAAGACAGAGAACGCAGAAAAAACAATATGCGATTGTGTTTGAACAATGTTTTATTATTCTTTGATGTTTATCACCTCAGACGCGCGATAACATTCTAGAGTCTAGACATTAGTGTTCCCGTAACCGCATTCCATGACTTGTTTTGCGTTTAACTAACTTCGCAAAATTTACTATGTTATATTAATTTATTGACTTTGCATTTACTTAGTAGAACTCCATTATAATAGAGTAAAAACAGCAACGTATTTAGTTCTACAGTTTTTTTTATATTTATGAGTTGATAGCTATTTCGGCTTTCGCCATCGTCAGAACTATGATTAAACTTACATTTTTCTCAGCTATATAAACTGGCTCCGAAGAGATACACAATGCATCATGTTATTCACTCTAACATCCTTATTCAAATTTGAATCATTCAAATTTAATATTGAAATTCCACCAAGCACCTTCAGTCGAAATCTTAAATTATATCCTTATTCAAATTACAATTATAATATAACACTTTTTAAATACGACTCTAGTGTTTCGAAACACTAAAGCCATAGTTAATAAATTAAACTGATATATATATATATATATATTACTATGTCCGCTCTCAATGTGGAGCATATGGACTCCTAATGGAGTTTATCTCAACAGAAGTGCTTCTACGAGAACTGCTTGTTACTCAGTTGCTCAACCTCTCTTTATGCAAAGAGAGTTGGAATAGATGGATAAGGCTAGGACAGGACTAGTGGTAAGCTAATCGCTTTCGTTATGCCCCGTTCATAAGATAAGATAAGTGGGAGGGGGGAATTCAAGACATCACATACATCCATGCCTTCGAACAGAAATTCATAAATCGATTGAAAAATCAGTTTATAAAACTTTCCGTACTGGGATTCGAACCTATGCCCTACGTAATCGAAGCCAACAACGTTGACCACTCGACCACACAAGCGACAAAATTATTAATTACATAACATTAAATTTATTAACTATGGCTTTAGTGTTTCGAAACATAAATATGTTGAACGATTTTTTCACTCAATATTATGTGACTGTGTTTATTTGATAGAGGTGTGTACAAACTCACTGATGGTACCGATATTTTGTTTTCTTTTTTCAATCGTAAATGTACGGTCCGTTCGGTCCGTAACGTAAATTAATTTACGTATAAACCGCCGAATTTTAGGTTTTTCGTAATAATTTTAAATATGTTTGTCAAAAAGATTTATTTTCTTTGCAAGTTTCCAAACACATAATGTATCAAAAATGTTTATTATATTTTTTAATATAGTAAATTGTTTTACTTAGATAACGTATTTACGCGTGTGATTGATTCTTTCCTTATCCCTTCTACCAACCGCTTGCCGGCTGGCAAGGATTTTTAGTTGCGTGACGCTTTGGGTATGACTGTATCGTTTCAAGCGTGATCGAGACAAGTCCCGTCTAATAGCTGTTGCACAGAATTTTGATTCTTGCCGCTTTCGACAATTATGCATGATTTGTATAAGTTTTTCAGGTTCTAGCCACAAATTATGACACAAAACAAGAACTATACACTATGTTGAACCAACCATATGGCATTTTTTGAAATTGTCATTTTGCTTTAGAAATGTGTTTATATGACAAATTCTACACGGTCACAGAGTGTTACTGCATGATCTGTGAAGGGATTTTTTAGCACGGTATGGAGAAGGTTAATAATGCGTCAATATGTATACTACCATCTCTCGTTAACATTTGGAATCAAACTCGATCCTAACCAAGTGATTTTTCAATATAATGGAATGTATGACGTAGGACGCGTATATGCGTCCACGGCCAGCAACTGTTGGATTTCAAAGACTTAAATACGCGTCCACGGTCGTTAACCTGTTAAAACTTAGTTTATATCTTTGTCATCAGGATTTTGGTTGTGATATCACAGACAACATTAAATCGGTAACATTTGATAGTCATGGTACTGCAGGACAAATAAAAAGTTATAAATCTAGTATTAAGAATCTAGATACTGCTGATATTTCAGCTTCTTTAAATACAGTAACATATTTATCAGCTCCTAATTTAACCCTTTGCATACGGGTGAAATTTCGTATGTATGTGCGAAAAAAACGGGTAAGAAAATGGGAATTTTCCAGTGTTTTGGGAAAACTATCGTAAATCTCAAAAAATTTTATACATTTTATCATTTTTTTATAACGTGCTAAGATCAATATTATCTACGCGATTTTATAGTAAATTGAATAATTATCTGACTTATTATAAATAATAATAAGCGATATAATAAAAAAAAACGTTTTTCTCATACCTAAAATTCGACTTTCACTCCAAATATATGTTTTATAAGTGAATAAAATGTATTTACCAATTATGCCAATCAATAGTATGGATTGTCGTTAGTATCATAATAAAAAAATCACGAGGAGTTTTGGATCGAAAATGATCAGATCCACTTTTTCCTGGACAGAGAAAAAAAAAATTTTCTTATAAAAAATGAAGACAGTTTTGATTATTAGATCATATTTTAACCCTTAATTGTTTTTAAATTAAAAGGTTTTTAGCGACGTTAAAATTTGAATTCTGTTCTTTTGAATCAGTACTCCAATATTATAGCGATGTCATTTTTTCCTCTTAACTGAATTTGGGTTTATTTGAACCCATACTCCTAAATCAATCATAAAAAGGAATGGGCTTCATGTAGGATCATATTACGTTTTTGTCTTAAGTTACATCATAATTCATATCGACTGTGGAAAGGAAAAAGGACTTAACCCTCAGTATTTTCAATTTTAGCTTTTATTCGATAATCACTATGTATACAACTTAATAAATGTTATATCAAAAGGATATAAGCTATAAATGCCGAATTCATATCTAAGTTAAGCTTTTAATTTTTAAAAAAGGAGGGCCTGTGAAATTTTTGTCGAGGAAAAAGGACATTATTAGTCGTTGAGGTGAGATTTTACGGCGAGGAAAAAAGCGGTAGACAGCTTACGTCGTAAATGTATAGGAACATAGCAGTCTTAAGTTCCAAGCAGTGCTGTAGAAAATCAGCAAATTCTGAGCTGGCCGTTGAATCCCTGCCTTTACTAACAAATTGTATGGCGGTCATACGTAGATCAACTCTAAATTCCAATTTATGAGCTTATTTTTCGTTAAATGTAACATGTATATTTGAAAGATTTCTCGTATGGATGTTCTGTGATTCGTTGGTGTTATTAATTTACAATTTACGATACATCGGAATGGCCATATATGCAAATTAAGTAATGATTGTAAGAAATATAGCGAATGGCAAGATATGCGACGTGTGGTAAAAACCAATAAAATTTAACTTCCCACTATTAAGTATCACAATTATATAGAATATAAATTATAAATTACATAAACGACGGTAACAAGCGGAATTCATATAATATTATATAAGATTTTGACGCCTATTGTGATATTATGAAATACATGCTGCGTCTTTTATCATATAATAATGGCAATATACCAAGTAAATGATGATTTAATCAATAACAATATAAAAAAAATAATGAAGTGAATTGTGCTATCCTAGTTTCACTTACTGATTTTTGATTACTGATATGACTTGAGAAATCTTATGGAAAGATTGAGTGACGAACCAGTGTGCACAAATAAATTTCGAGATTAATATTAATTGATTAAAATCCCAATAATGACGTTGGTTTTTTTAATGAACTATCCAACCTCATATTCTGTATTGAAATATTGTAAAAAAAATAATTTAAATAAAATGATTTGGCATCTTTGTTTGCTTTTGTTCTCAGAGATTTTTATTAAAAAACCTTAGAAAATGTGATTTTTTCTCATTTAAAAATGATTTAATTGAAAAGATATATAATTACAATATAAATATGTATTTGCTTCAAAATAATAGTAATCAATGGTTTCATAATGATGTGATATTACTTTGAAAATTATGACGCCGGCCCGCTCATCTGAAAAAAGTACCTGTTTTCAACTCAATAGCATGGCTTTCACTATAGGGGGCTTTGGTAGTAATCATCAATCTCTGCCGGCCGTTCGTGTCAGTTTTGACCACCGAGAAGACTTAAGCCGCTTGAATCTTTTGCTTACTCTTCTACCGGTAAAGTCATATATCAACGATCTTTATGAAAGTAATTGTTTAAATATAAATTATAACATTAAAATGGCAACAAAAAAGAGCAAAAATATTCTAAAGATGTGTGGTGTCATCTTGGATGTCATAAACAATACAAATAAGGAAGCTAAGTGTTTAATATTACGTATTCAAATTTGTATGTCACCCTTACAAAGGGTTATCGTAAATTGTATTTAAATTGTTATAAAACAACCCTGTTTCTACCATAATATGCTTTAAATCATAGATCAATGATCTCGTGTTAATCCCAATTGAGAAAATTACCATAATATTTGGTATATTTATCAAAAACACCAACGTGCGGTTTTTAGGTTAAGTGTCGTGTAGTGTCAATGTTTTTGATAAAAATGATTTAAATTCACTTGTATTTACGATTCAAATCAATGAAATGGGCGAATATTTTTATTATTCACTACTTTAATAAATTTATAGTATTATATTTTCCGATGCATAATATTTTATTAACTTGCAAATAACTTTTAAGGACAGTCAGATTACACTGCAAGTAAAATGGACAAGCCCGTAACCGCAGACAATATCATGCAATTTTTCTTTACACTGGGGCGCAATCAAGCACGATTAGATTTTTTTTATATTTGTATGTACGGAAACGTCACCTAATACACACGATAGTGTTTCAATCTGTCAAGTTTCTGTTGATCGTTGGGGGCTAAACAGAATCTGCCCAATACGCATACTTATGCATTGAAACACAAAACCAATATCGTTGTATTGTATGAAAGTGACAGGTATTGACTTTCAGTGACAGCAAGTGACAGCTCTATACTGCTTTTAGTAGGTAAGTACTTGTTATTTCACTTTGAAAGAGACGAATTTAAGGATTCCGTGTTATTATTCTATTATTTCCTAGTTACATTAGCATTGATTTTATTATATAATAATTTATGCATTGCAGTAGTGTCGTAGTATTTGTTAATTTGCTTGTAGATTAATGTATAAGGTGAAGTGGAAATATGCTTTTCTCTATCCCACCCAAGATTTTAGGTCAGGAACCGCCAACTACTGCAATGCATAAATTATTATATAATAAAATCAATGCTAATGTAACTAAGAAATAATAGAATAATAACACGGAATCCTTAAATTCGTCTCTTTCAAAGTGAAATAACATATACTTACCTACTAAAAGCAGTATAGAGCTGTCACTTGCTGTCACTGAAAGTCAATACCTGTCACTTTCATACAATACAACGATATTGGTTTTGTGTTTCAATGCATAAGTATGCGTATTGGGCAGATTCTGTTTAGCCCCCAACGATCAACAGAAACTTGACAGATTGAAACACTATCGTGTGTATTAGGTGACGTTTCCGTACATACAAATACAAAAAAAATCTAATCGTGCTTGATTGCGCCCCAGTGTAAAGAAAAATTGCATGATATTGTCTGCGGTTACGGGCTTGAATGATATAGCCCCTGAGTGGTGTTGCCAGAGTGACGTGAGTTCCTGTTCCCTGTGAAGTATTTATAGGGTTATTGTTTTTTTTTATGCCGGCTCAGTTTAAAATTGTAATACAAAACACAATCGAGAATATGATTGTAGGTAGACGTAACATTGTCTTATATTGACAGAGGAAAATTAAAACAAAGATATTATATTCATTTGGGAAAGGTTAGTTACGCTTATAAATGTATTTATTTTGTTCAGCGGCCGAATTGCTGTTGATTTTTATTCAGCCATCTAATGTTTTGGGTGAAAAATGCAGGTCGGGCTTAGCCCACCTAGCCCAGTACCTAGAACCGCCACTGATGATAAATTAACAATCGGATATTATCGGTCACCTCTTTTAAATTAAAAAAACAGCCCTCGCTAAATATCGGGTGATAGTAACGACTGCCGATTGCAGCAGCGATATTCAAATCAAATGAAAACCTTCAGTAACTGAATCTCGTCGTATAAAGGCGGCATGGCATGATGTTAAATGTAAATTTATTTTTGTTCGATTACTATTTTATTGTAAAAACGACATGACGAGACTGGATAACACGCTGATAAATCTATAAATTCTATATTGTAACTGCGCGCTGGTGCCAAAAGAACTTGTTAGAGTAAAGGTGGCTGCATAGGCGAAGCAGATAGAATAACTTCGTCAATTGAAGGTGTGTAATTTGTTTCTGACAGAGTCCTTTTAGACGACGGGCTGAGAGAGCCGAAGGTCTGCCTGGACCACTTTGCTTTGAGAGCTATGCCGGGGAGGCTGCGTTAGCGAGATGATTTGCTCTCGCGACGTTGTAAAAGCTTTCGCCCGCCGTCTGTAGAACCACGATGTGAGGGATGTGCTATGGGAAAGTGTTAGCATAAATAATAAAACTAAAAAGTAAATATAGACTCTTAATTTATTTACAAATACGCAATCAAAAAGTAGTTTTGCATTTAACTGTTATCAAAAGTCTGATAATAATTGAATACATAACACGCTTCGTGGCTTTCGATGGTTTTTCAGGTTCTTAGTGGTATGCGGGGTATCCATGGGCAAGTGGGGCAGCAGCATAAGCCAAAGGAGAGGCAGCATATTTAGCTACTGGGGCAGCATAAGCCAAGGGGGCGGCGTATTTGGCGATTGGAGCAGCGTAGGCGAGTGGTGCAGCAACCTTGAGAGCGTGACCGAGGGGTTCCTTGGAGACGACGGCGTTGAATCCGTTGTGATCATCAGCGGTGTAGTCAACGGTACGCTTGGTGCCATCGGGATCGACGAGTGAGTAAGATCCGTGAACGACGTCTCCTTGTCTGGTTTCGTGCTGGCTCTTGGAGTCTCCGGTCAAATGGTCTTGGACATCATAAGCGAAGTTGTATGATGGGTTTGGGTCGAAATCATCGACGGCGTATTTGGCCACTGGGGAGGCATAGGCGACTGGAGCGGCGTATTTGGCAATTGGGGCAGCATAAGCGAGGGCTGGTGCTGGGGCGGCGTAAGCCAATGCTGGGGCAGCGGCGTATCCGTGGGAAGCATAGGGAGAAGCATAAGCCAAACCTGGCTGGGCGATGATTCCAGCACGTGCGACGGCCACTGCGGCGGCAAATACTAAGAACTAGATGTAGAAAAAAAATAATTTTGCTTAGAAATTTATATAATAAATAAATCACAGATGTAACAAAAATTCAGAAATATTTTTTTTCCAACCATGATATTTTTCGCCGTACTGTAAGAGGTAACAAGTATGTATATAAAATATTACTGAATTTTTTAAAATGGTTATTGAAAAATTGATGAGTTATCAATTTTAATATATTTACGCGGCTTAATGTGTGTTCTTTTTTTAAGATATTCACTTATGATGTTTTTCAATTCACATTTCTACTTAAATTTAATTAATCAAGTATTATTTTATACAATTCTACATTAAATGATTGTACCTACATTATATCATAATATCACAAAAATGAAAATTAATAAGACTATCAATTTAGAGGATTATCGTATTCTTGAATCTTATTTAATGAAAAAATCAAATGATATTTAAATATTGACTATTAATTTGTATATATATATTGTGAAATCAACTTAAAGTAATTGAAAAGTGAGTCAAAGGGTATTTTTTCTCAACGAAAAATAAATTCTAGTTTTTATTTGAATTATATTGATAAATATGAACATTTTTGAGCCTTATTGTTTGACATTTTTAAGATGAAACACGTGGATAAATTTTGTCAGAGTAAAAAAAAATAATGTTGTGAATTCAATGGTAGGAATCGTTGTTTAAAAGTTTTTTTTATTGAAAAACAAACAAGACCGTTGAAAAATGGTATATGTATTGTATTTGTTTATATTGCCTATCAATATTCACATAAAATAATAAATTCAAAAATATTTATCTGAACTGAGAACAAGTAGTATTAATTTTAACATTTATATATAAATATGTATACATGTTATGTTCGAAGAATTTTCTGCTGAAAATGCATTTTTTTTTAAATAATATTGATTTTATCTATATTTTTTTTTAGATATTTTAAATTTATCGATATCTTGGAAAATGGTACAGATACTTTTTCCGATGATTTACGAACTTCCTTAACTAAACACTTTAGGTTTACTAAGTTGTACTATCCTACCTTGAATGCCATTGTGGTGTTTGAGCTGAGGTTGTAGATGAACTTGTTTTCGTTAGATTTTGGTGATGCTTTTATAGTGAATCCAAAGGGTGGGGACCTTTCACTAAAACGTTGGCAGGAGGTCTCTTGTATCAATTTTTACTCTTCATTATCGCTGTAATTGGATTATTAGGTATTTTAGGAACGGCCAAATTAAACCAGATTTTTCTACAACTATTTCAACACGACCATACTAAATTCTTATATGCTATACTGAAATTGTGTATCGAAGGGCTTTTTATATTATGTTTTGATAGTCGTATAAGACGTTCGCTAAATTAATAGACCAAACAAAACTTCATGAAATTTCTTGAAGTTTTATGAAATATTTATTAGCATGGAATGTTTTTTTTTAATATTATTGGCTCAAAAATATGTTGCAAATATAAAAAAAATGTCTTTTTAAATAATTAAATAATATTATCATCTTAGAAACTTATCTTAAAAATTATATCTAGTATTTATTTGTTAAAAAATTAAAATTATAGTACATGACATAACAACTGACGCCAAATCGCCATGCACTTGAAAAATATAATAAGACAATATATAAAATAAAAATACACAGTACATCAAATTCAACATAAAAAATCAAGAAATATAATAGAAAAATTTATTAATCAAACAAAAAATGTCATAACAACCCTTAGGTCATCCGGCGTAAAAAAGAAAATTATAAAACTTATAAACTTGAAGAGGAATTTTGGAAGAGCTGGTAATATAGTAAATATCGACACATTTTAATAAAAAATGAAATATATATATTAAAAAAAAAATGGTTGAGGATTTGATCCCAAGATCATTTGCCATTTTTGTAATGAATATTATTTTTAAACTTTTTTACTGAATTTTAATTTTGAAAAACACAAAACATTTTTTGTGCTTTTTCACCAAGAGTTGACAGTATTTATCGTCTATTGAATGGCTTAAAGGTTTTAAATTAATGAAATTTTGTGCAATATAATAAAAATAAAGAGAAGCGCACTTTATTACTTATTATCAATTATTACTAATAGTCCAATTCTGCAAGTGAATACAATCATTAATTTCAGTTTTTTCCGAATATTTGATTGTACATCAATGAATTTTATAAACATAAAACAAAGCGTAGCCCAGTCCTTAAGTAGACTGAATTATCCAATTGTTAGCAAAATGTTAATTGGTTTGAATTATTTTTTTTCGAATCAAATACTTCATCTCAGACATAAAGAAATTGTGTTAAATCCATATCGGTTCGTCTATAAAATATATTAAACACACGGTAAAGCGATTATTAAAAAATATATTCATACTAGCATGCAGTGTTGCATTAATAATAAACACATATTTTTCTCTCATTATCCCGTAAGTAAATGCTTTACATACAAATAATAACATGCGGTCAGTAATAGATCCCCATAGGCAAGATTTGGCCATGGATATTTAACAGTCGCTGTCTCACCAGCTTACGATGGCTTAACAAATTGTTTCGACGAGTCATTTCCAAACTAACTGTTGAACGGTTAACATCTTTCAAATAAAAAATACAAGATATATTCAATGTCTATACCAATGCTGAGAACTACGACTCATTATAAATAAATTATGAGTTTTTTTTAAAAAGTAAACGCTTAACTATTTTTTAAGGATTTTGTGGTAAGGTTATGGTAATTCATTAAAAGTTCTAAGCTAAAAGTTACTTGCTCTGTAAATACCGTCTTTAAAGCGAAAATTCGCGATTTCGTTTTAAGTAACCAATCTATTTTTTTTTATCATATACATATTTCTAACACTTGACATTAACACAGCGAAACTGCCTTGTTATATTTCATATTACCATTGTCATCGAGTATATTAAAATTTATCAAATTTATTTTAAACGTAGGATTCCGTCAATTGATGATAAAAAAATAGCGACCAAATTCAATTATTAGCACATAATAATTAGTATTTAAACTGTGACCGAATTTTATGTGTTTAATTTAAGATATCTAAACAAAATCTTTTGTCACGACTAGGGATCCCAAATATTCGTCATTATCGAATAGTATAACTTAGCTATTTGAATATTCGAATAGTTTATGAAGTATGATTCGATTTAAATAATTATTAATATACATAAGAGATGTGCCATTAAATAATACATTAATGGTACATATCAAAGTATAAGTGGGTAACAAATAATTTTACCTTCGGCAAATATTATTTCGTTTAAATTTTTATTTTACACAAGACTATCAAGATTATTTCAGATTCTACCATAATAGTTTATTTTACCATTTTACAATAAAACATCATCTCTTGTTTGATTGAGCCAACGACATTATTTCTTTAAAAATATTTTATAAACTTTTATACTAGACATATGAATATTTCGCCAAACACAAATATTGTGATAAAGTATTGAATGCCCCCGAGTTTAATGAAGCCAAAAAATACCTAGATTATTCATTATTATATTTTTAAATCAGTAGAAATTGTGATGTAAATTTTAGGCAAATCGTCGTTAAACAAAATATTTTTTATTTTTAAAATATTTCATAAAAAATATGACGAATACTATTTGAATAGTTTCCTTATTTTTTGAGAATCTAATAGTTGAAAAGGACCGAACATATTCGTAATATATTCTATTGGAATCCTTAGTTAATGACTTGCTGATGAAAAAATCAAAAATCCTCTTTTTTTCTTTCAAGTGATTTAAAATAAAGTAACGATCGACTAATTTTATTAAAAAATAAATTTACTATTATTCTCTTTATTTGACATCATCCCACGCATCTAAACTTAACAAAAATGTAATTAATTAAGTATTTTATTAACTCATATTGTTGTGTAATAAACTTTACTTTATTAATGATCTATTTATTCGCCAAGAATTAATATTAATATAAAAGTGATATAAATTAATGTATTGACTGCCATTCGTGTGTGAAATATTACGTTATCAACATCATTCAATCTGTATTTTTTTTATTGGGATTATTATGGAAAAGATTTTTTTTAATTGAATAAATTTTGATTACTGTTGTAGAATATATTTTTTGGAAAAGATTTTCTAGTGGGCTTAATTGTTTATGAGTAGATAGTATTGAGTATTTATATTGAATTTTTGAGTCAATTTTGTCTATAGTTATTTTTTACCATTTCATATAAAATATGTGTATTTTTTAAATTATATAACGGTAGTTCTTTGTGTAGTATTTGGTTCATTGAACATTTTCACCATCTGTGTTAAGCTGCTGATTTTTTTTCATGATTATTTTTTCATTGGGTATATTTAAACACGCTTTTTTTACGTTGTAAACTTAAGCAACAAATAAATGAAGTTTTTAAAACGTATTTAATCACAATTCAATTTTTATATTACGTTACATTTCTTCCAGTGGGGAATTAAGTTTACAAAAAAAGTGTTACATGTTTTAAACATGTGTAAACATCCATCGAATTATAATTACAGACCTCCTTAAAATTCCCCTCGTTCAGACATGACATTTCTGGCACTCTTACAAAAAGCGCGAGCAGACATTTATTACATCTCTTGTTGTGTAATGACAAGACAACAAGAAATGTCGTTTCCAGGTAGGTCGATAATTCACTTGCTGCAGTAATTATAAAATGTTAAATTTTCACAAAAAAAATATCTTAAATAGTTCACTTATTTTTTTTTGTAAACTCTAAATCATTAAGCCTTTCTTAAGCTTAAATTAAATCTACTCGCAATCATATGTAATAAGAAAGTAAGTTATATAAAATTGTATTAATTACTGGACTTGGAGCTGAGTGGTTTCTGATGATCTCTTTATCAATTCATGGATTTGTGATCAAAATCTTGAATGGCTATAATTTCTAAATTCCCTCCTACCCACTAAATCCAAGCAATGGAACGTGATGAAAGCGATAAGTTAACCGATAGTCCTGTACTCACTTTATACTTATATCGTTATTCTCTCAAAAAATGAGATTTAAGCGACTGCGTATCAAGCAGTTATGTTTAGATAGCCCCCTATTTCTTAGGAGCCCGTATGCTCTACGCTTTAAGAGAACATGGTAACATTAATTCCCAGTGTCTATATTTATAGTGTTGATATTTATAATGTTTTAAGTATTTTTCACCTCAGCTCATTACAAGTCTATCATTTTCAAACGAAACTAACAGGTGTTTAAAAAACTTTATAAAACAGACCATTAAAAGATACAAAACACTCCCTATTTTTTTTGTTTTTTACTTTTCAACAAACAACCAATAATAATTTCATATCTAAAAAAAATTGAACACTTCAGAATCTTGCTACCAAATTTAATTGGCAATATTTTTCGCTTTTTAAATTTATTCGTGTTGTAACAAATAAATAAATCAATAAGGTACCACGTTAACGTTTTATGAGCCAGAACCTTAAATGGAATCAACTAATGTTTGTGGTGTGCATTTATATAATGAATTTAACATTTATAAAATAGTTCTTATCATTAAGATTTTTTTTTATCATAAGACAATCGATTTTAAAAAATATATAGATTAGCTTATACTTGATGTAATGAGTTTATAGTAGATTATTTTTAGGTGATAGCTTAAATCTTCTTTACTAAGTTTGAATGCTACAAGAAAAATCATTTTTATTCCAATGAGAGATCTAAGAGAAAAGAAATATCTCATTTTGAACGAGAAGGTAGTTACGAATAGCTATGCAGACGCCCGAAATTGAGCCTTCACAATAAGTTAACGAGTGGCCAAATTTAACCTTAACCCACATCGAAGTAGCATTATCGATATAACATCTAATAAATATAATCAATCAAAACTGCTAACTGACTTTTCGATAATGCAGTACATATTATTTGATTGTGCGAATGTGTCGTAAACATTTTATAATTGCGATTTGAGCAGATAATAAAAACTTATCGACAAATAGGAAATATCTGGATATATTTAGGATACATATGACTATTTTTTCGTATTTTCTTAGTTTTATTTCGATAGATTCACCTACAATTCAGAAGTTATTTCTCGATGCAAGGTTGTTTGTCACCCAATAAATTGATAATTGCTTCTTTAATATTTTAATTTCAAAGTCATCAATGCCGCTTAAAATACAAGGGATATTACAAAAAAAAATTGAGGGATGGTTTTAAATAGTTCGCAAGTATGATCCGCACAATTTGAATAAATAAAGGCTTATTTTAAGAAAAACACAATATCACTTTTTACTTATTTCCACTTTTATTTATCACGATCAGGACCGGTTTCGCTCATGGTGAGCATTATCAACTGATATCTATAAGACATAGAATTTCACAGTGTTATTTAAACAAAACAAATTGTAGTAGTGTTTCTATAAATATTGTGTTTTTCTTAATATAATGCCTTTCCACAAGGTATTGACAGTGAACAACCCAAAAGTAATAAATAAAGACTTTTTTTCGACAGTCAAGCATCTTTCAATAAGACGTTGAAGTGCCATGCGTAAGTTGTGATTTTTTTTAAATCCATGTCTGCTCCTAATGTGGTGCATATGGGCTCCTAATGGTGGTATCTTAACGAGAACTGCTAGTTACCCAGTCCATCAACATCTCTCCTTCAAAGAAAGTAGGGATAGAATAATAAGATTAGTGGTTAGCTGATCGCTTTCATTACGCCCGTTTTTATGATAAGATGAATAGGAGAGAATTCTAGACATCACATACATTTAAGCCTTTGGACGGAAATCCATAAATCAATTTGTCAATTTCATTTTTTAACAAGTTGTGTATGTTACGATTGACAATATTGTAAAACAATTCTTGATTTTAACAAATGAAATTTTAATTAGTACAAATAAGTTTTATTTTTTAACTACGTTTTCAGTCAATATTTTTTGTATGTAATTAGTGGTACTGTAGCGCTCATCCACCAGCTGTGGACGACACCTGTTAATCTCTGATTATTATCTGATAGTTGAATTGACTCCCAAGAGCTTGCGTAAATTCAACGTTAAAATACTGTGTGTCCAGAAATGAGGCTGACCTCATATGCTGAAATACATTTTATTGTTTTTCGCTAGGCACACTTACCGAAATCATTTTATTGTACTTCTTTTGAATGTCAGACATATGAAAAGGTTACAATTTTATAATAATATGAAAATTGATTTTTTATTATGTAGAACTTTGAATGGCAATAAACGTCGAAGACAATAAAATATTTTCTGCAATTGGAGGGAGTAAACAAGAAATTTATTATATTACAATGAATATACCTTCATTATAATAATTCCTGAAAAAAGACAAACTCCCCAACCAACTCCTCTTCTTCTTCGGGGGCCGAGCTTACAATTCTGAATCTCTCAACATTATTAACTAATACTATCCCGGATTATTTCTGGTTGATAACACGATCAAAATTTTTTTTTTAAATTGTCATTTGTAAAATTTCATATGAGACATCATTTGGAAGGGCCTAATCTAATCACCTAATCAATCGATCATATGGGACGCAAGTTGCAAGATCTGTTCAGCTGGCTAAACAATAAATTGTATAGCCAGCTGAAACATATTCAGTGACAAACTTGGTGTATGATTTTTTCGGTTGTTTTCTTATTTAAATAATTATTAATTTTTTCTATGTACTGTAAAATCTTATTGATAAAATTCATGGTGCATTGTTATCAGATATAAATCCATAACTCAATAAGTTCGAATAATGCATCACGTATAAGTCGTAGGATGATTTATAAAACAACAACTTTTAGAAAAAAATTTGACTTTATTCATCAACATATCGACTGTGGAAAGGAAAATGGACGTAACCCCCACATAGAAAATTTTACAGGAGGCACAAAAAACATGTTTTGATGATTTTAGGCCATATGCAAATTATGAATTATACACAACCTTGAAGTGCACGGATAATTCTAAAATGGTGTTTAATTGACATAATCTAACGTTAATTAAAGAAATTGTCCAGGAAAAACTTTTTTTTCAGTCATTCTTAATGATTTAAACTTTCACAAGCTCATTTTTTCAAACTTCAAAGCTAAATTTAGGTCATAATTCGGCATTTGCAGCTTACATCCGTTTGTTAGAACGTGTATCAAGTTTCATACATTGTGATTATCAAAAAAACCTGTTTTGAAAAAACTGTCGGTTACGTCCTTTTTCCTTTCCACAATCGATATGTTAATAGCATGTATTGACAATTTGTTTTCTACATCAAATTAAATGAAAACAGTATATGAAATTATTTTAATATGTAATTTTAATTTGAGTTCAAGATGTTACAAAAATGTCTAAGGTTAGAATGAGTATTGATACAGTATGATTTATAGGCCTACGCTCCTACTTACCCTTTTGTGATGACAACTGGCAGACATTTTAAAGTTTTTAGTTAAATTAATTGTGTTTAATTTGTTTCAGTAATATCGATTGTTTATGACCTTAAATGGCAACACTGCTTTTCGATACCCTATGCGATTTTTGTTTCTTTCTTTCTTGCTTTTTAGAACACGAACCGAACACAACGTGTGTGGGGGACACTTCCCGGTCCTGGATCTTGCTTCCAGTGACCTTTAATTTAGAGTCACTTGTGGTTTTTTTCTTTTGTGGTTTTGTGCGATATGTTATTCACAGAATAGCATATCGAAAGACTAGACTTTCGAGATGAAAGAACTGATAATTTTCCATCTGGACGAAAATTAAAATTCATTTTTTTCTCTGTCGCGCGAAGATTTTAGTATAATTTCCTCTTAACTTCTATAAAGTCGTTTGTGCAAGCTGGGTATTAATTGTACAGCAATAATTTAAAATTTTGCTTGTTAAATACTGTGTGTGATTAAACATTAATGATTGTAAATTCCTAATAAAACATTTTTGTAACAGTGAGCGATTTTTTTTTATTTATTCTACCTACTTGTTTTACGTCGAGTTCATTCAAACTGTTTTTAGTCTTTATGACATTTATTAGTGGGGATTTATTCTCGGGGTATAACATCGTGAACAAAATTTTAAAAAATCTCACAATAAATGAAACTAGCTCAAAAATAAATTACGAGTCATTTCACTATATCAAAATATGGTCATACTGTAGGTAAATGTATCATTTGTGAAATATTGTATGCGACATAACGTGTGTTTAATGTGTTAAAGAGAATCATAAAATAAACATTTTAAACAACCTATGTGTAAAATATAAACCACTCTGTCATTTGCATGAATAGTTTTCGAAACTGCCTTAAGCACTAAATAAATTAGAAACACAATGCTGTTATAATATTTTTTCATTAACTTTTTAAAATTTAGATTTAGTTTTTCCGCAAAAAGAGTTTTTGTAGAATATTTTACCATAGTGCGTTACAGAAATTTAACATATTACTTTAGTACATAAACGTTCCTAGTAATATACATACTTAATTATCAGTCAATTATTCCGATGCTACTAATTTTTTGCTAACTTCCCAGTCGTTTGAAAGTAGTTGTTACTATGAAAATTTCATTTCATGGAATATTCCCTGAATAGGATATTTTAAAAATCATTTTTTCTTAAATTCAAATATATTGTTTTCTGGAAATCCTCCTCCTGATCAGCTAACTTGCTGCTATCCTCCAATTACCTAATATGATACTTTCATATGCGCAATCTTCCAACGTTTCCTCATATGGTCTGTATAAGAAATATTGTGAGCGATGAAGATTTTTTTTATATATAAAATCAGCAATGCGATGTGGACTACGAAATTTATATTTTTTAAATGTGCCAGGTATAATTGTACTACAAGTTGCATCGAATATTCGCTTTTTTACCAAGTTGAAAAAATGCCGCACCCATTGTATAATATGTACTTTTCCCCCAGCATTTAAGCTTTACGGCACGTCACGTTAATCTTCAAAATGTGCAGCCAATACAGCGATCTTTTCATGCATAAATTTTACGCACCTGTCTTATGGTACACATATAAAAATACATCACTTAGGTATCGCGCTAAAACAGTTCTTTATGATATCGTAAATTTTAAAAAAGCCTGCCATTGTTATTGTTGTCTCACCATCGCGAAAGTATAACAATGGTTTGCCCTTAAATTCAACCTTCATGCATGGAGTGCATTTTTAATTATATTATAAGAAAAATCTTCAGCACATAGTTTCCAGCATACTTAATTATATCACATATGAAAAGTAATATAACTTTAATACCCACACGGTAAAGGCGATGCGGTACATGCAACGCTTTGAAGAATCGTCAACACAAATTGAAGCTTTTCCTAAATTTTTGTAATAGCCTGGAAATGAAGATTTCATTGGAAAGCTATTTGTTTTAAAGTCATTTATGATCAATCGTAATCTAAAATAACAAAAAAATGTATGTTCGAGGTTAACAACAGTTCTCAAAAAAATCTTGTTTTCTTTGTTATTTAATATACTCATAAGTTAAATTTAAAAATGTACAAATTGGGTATAATGGTATAAACTATATATTTTAACTTAAATAAACAGTTATGTATTTGGCAGGGCTGTGGAGTCGCGTGAAAAAAGACGACTCCGACTCCGAGGAAATTTTTCAATGATTTCTATGTAATAACTTAAATATATATTTGTATACCATCAAATCATCTTTAGTCAGCCAAGCATGAAATGTTAACACTTTTGACTATTTTGTTTAAATACACATCATTAAATATATTTTTCAAAAAAAAATCGAGGCGCTCATTTTTCACGACTCCGGCCAAAATACCGCGACTCCGCGACTCCGACTCCGAATCCGACTCCACAGCCCTGGTATTTGGTGACTCAATTATCATACAATAAATAAATAAACATGTGGCTAAGCACACAGTCAATAATGAAAATGTTATCAACAAATTAGTTTCTCATTGTCAAGATCTTTAAATCCTCGGTATTAAATTATGTATTATTTCATTCAACCCCTCTCCCTTTGTTGTACAATAAATTTTAAAGTAGACCGCTAGTATTATCTATTACAGCATGTATAAGATTTGAAATAGTATACAAAATCTTCACTCTCGATTAATGACATCAACGAAATACAAGTGCAAAACGAATACAAAAAGTCTGGTCCGTTCATGAAAAGATTATTAGGGAAGCTGGTTGAATTTCATTCAGATTACTTAATAGATATTAAGACACGCTATATAAGTTACCATAATGGTTATTGATGAGTATGAAAATGTAAGAAGCAACATCGGAAGACAAAAATCACGACTTGAAGATGAGCTAATAGCGCCTTTTCACGGCCAGGTTGTTTTATGCAATACATAATTGAGTATTCGTCTGCCAATCTGATTGGCCGTCATAAGCTGGTAAGGTCAATGATGCCATCAATCACTCGTCTTCGTAATTTTTATGTAAATTGGTCAATTTAATATAAGTAACACATAGTAAATGTCAGTTTAAGCAGGCTATCTAATAGATGAATGTTTTTTTAATCGCCATTCATGAATTGAACGTTTTTTTAGTCCCGGAAAATATGTTGATCGTGATAATTGATCTGCTGCCGGATGACATAGACCTCATTAACAACACTAATTAATGTGTTCACATCACAGTATGGTTATCACCGCCATTGGGCTAACATCCCATCACAATTGTATGCTACTTACAAAATTGATATTCCCTCTCGGACATAAAAGGCATACACAGTGCTGGCGTGAGGTTGTTTGGTGCCCTAAGCAACGGTTTTTGGCGCGCTCCATTTTTAACAAATCGTCCCATTTTTTATTGATGAAATAATGAAAAAAACAACAATTTTGGATCATTATATATATATATTTTTTTTTATAAACCATGTCCGCACCCAATGTGGAGCATATGGCTTCATGATGAAGAGGAGGTATCTCAATGGAAGTTTTTCTACGTGAACGTTTTGTACAAGGTTGCTCAACTTTTCATTTTTCGAAAATGAGAGTAGTAGAGATAGAAAGATAGGGTTAGGACAGAACTAGTGGTGAACTAATCGCTATCGCAACGCCCCGTTATTTTTTTTAGGATTTGAAGTTGGGAGGGAAGTTTAAGACATTACAAACACCCATGCTTTCGAACACAAAACAATAAATCAATTGAAAAAATAATAGTTTACTGGTAATGTTTGTAGACAATGGTATAATCAATTCTTAAAATCGTCCATACACAAACTTGAATTCTTATATAAATTGACGGTATAAATATAGTAATTGGACATTGCAAAAAAGTACTCTTTAAAAACCCAATTTAATCATTGAGTCTCTTGATCAGAATATTAATGTTATTCCTTCAAATCACAATTTAATATTTTAATTGAAATTAAGTATTTATTTTATTGGTTTGGATATGAATGATAACATAACATCTACCATCATTTTTAATTTAAAGTATCGACAACGATTAATATTCTCATATAGTTTGGTTGCAAAAGGGATTGTAAGTACAATACATTTCTTGTAAATAAATAAATGTAAAAGATTTTATCAGTAATATATGACATAACCCAGATTAATAGTATGTAATTTTCTTTGTTACAAAACTACTTGCTATAATATTAATGATAATGCTGGTTTTATGCTTAATACTGAAATTATTTATTCGCTTCTTAAATGGCAAGAATCAACCATAAAATTTTATCGACGTAGTACTTATACCGCACTGTTTGAAGGAGGGGTTGCGCAGGTCGATTCACGATGCCATAGTTTCATTGTTCTTATATTATGAAAGTGAAAGGAATTAAATGTATCAAGAAACAAATGTCACGCCTGCCACTGATAATATGCGGTCATCCATTATTGCTTTGAACCAATATCGACAGCTTGATTTATGACAACCTGTAATTCTCCATGAACAATTTATTCAGGTATTCACCCAGCAGTGAATGCATAATTTCATAAAAACTTGGCTTTCTTTTACTCCGTACAAGGTTTACTGTTTGCATAATAAATATATTATAGTATAATTGGGCGCATTAAAGGTGAAGTGAGCCAAGTGGTATTTTAGAAGAAAAAATGTTAGATACGTTGTAATATTTTACACGTCTTAAAGTATCGTTAAAGTGAAGTAACCTCAGTTAATACACATTGCAATAGTGTTATCTCCGTAAAATAAAAATATACAATCCACCAAAACACTAAATAAAGGCGTGGTTTTACTTAAAAGTAAACGAAAAAAGTTTTACCATTTTGCTAGTTGGCTCACTTCACCTTTAGAGGGCCCAAATCTCGGTATTTCAAACAGGGTCCGGGATTGGATTTCCTATTACCAACATCTACTGGAACGACGAATGGTTATTTTTCTAATCGGACCAAATACTCTTACTATGTAGAGCACGGTTTCTTAACGGTGGGCCATGTGGCCCCCTAGGGAGCCACAGCGTTTCCCAAGGGGGCCACAGAGATTTATTTTTGTTTTCGGGAGCCACAACACAGTTCAGGGGGGCCACTGGCAAATTGAGGATTTCAAATTTCTCGGTGAGCTAAAAAAAAAGGGGGGTTTCGGAGATATTCTGGGAAAAAGTATATTAAATCGGGGATTTCTCGGTGAGCTAAAAAAAATAAAAAAGGTATGGGGGTCACAGAAAAATAAAGACACTCAAAAGGGGCCACGCTCCCAAAAAGGTTGAGAAACACTGATGTAAAGTATATGGTCAAAATTACATGCCTCTTGGATTCGCTGTTACCTGACGATCGCTTGATATCGTGCAATGACGTGCAGTCATCCTTTATCTCCGAATACACACTATGGATAGTGCCCGTCAGTCATTCAGCATGCTGACATCTGATCGATCGGAAGAAGAAGCAAACAGTGGTAAAGGCTTCTGGAGATATCCACAGCAAGTGACTTAACCTGTCTCAGCGTCTCAGCAAAAACCACTAGAGTAACAGAGCGCTGCTGGTCCGTTCTCTTATCTGCGAGATCCTTTTGAAATTTTGCAACCTCGCCTCTTATATCCGATAGAAGTATCTTGTTTTTAAGATGAGTAAACTGTTTTTTTCTACTACGAGAGTCTTTGCCAGGTGCCATAATTCGTTCCCGTACTGCAGTACTTGTGGAATGTAAGCATTGAACAAGTGGTATCAGGTTTAAGCCTAGATAGACAAACATGATAAAAAGAATAAAATCGATGACAAAACATATATTATTGGTATACCATTACTCACGCAACTAATTAAATAAGATAATACGTATATATTTAATAATGTTCAACAAAATGCTTCTTTAATTCTTATTTCACGTTTTTACTACACCTCAAAATTTTCTTGCAAATAGTTGATTTTTTATTTTTCATAATATCTTTATTATTTTGTATCACAGCACACACACACACACACTCTCTTTCAATTTCTCAACTTATGCGCAGATAGCGAGAGCGTGTCAATGAGCGTAATTGTTGAGTGATTTTTTCATATACATAAACTTATTTGCTGCGCATTATTCGCGTCATACAGGTGTCATTGTGTAAAATAATTTCAATAAATTAAATAACGAAAAAATATTATAATTTAAATAATACAGTGCAAATAGAAAAGCGGCGTCAAAATATTGAAACTAAAAAGTTAGTTTGCATAGAGATAGATATTTATTTGAATAATTCGCCAATATTTCATACGTAAGATGTTTTGAAAAAATCTTTGTTAAGTTACTTGAGTCATTCATTGTACATAAAGTTGAAGAGTTGAATACAGAACAACATTGGTGAAGTACTCGCGTAAGTCGGTCAACTTTACGTCACGTTATTCTGTACATAAGGCACGTTCGCACGCAAAAATGCCAGTATTCGTTCGTGAACATTAATCAGAGAGAAACAATCAAACTTGTTGTTCCAATAAGAATGGAACTTAAAGCCAACATTTCAATTTCTTTTTTATTATTTCTATAAAAGTTTTATAATAAAAGTTCTCTAGCCTTTACTCATTTCCTGGTCTCTACTATAACTGAAACTATCGACCAGAAAATAGTTGAGTAAATTGTATTTGCACTCAGTCGAGCGCTCTTGATTGCTCGTATTATTATAAATTCTAAATTTTCAAACGGAAAACTTTTAGCATTGAACTTTTAACCAATCGATGGATTTTTATAGAAAATTATAAATATTTGTGATGTTAACATTTTCTCCAACCTATATTCTACACAAAAAGTATGAGAGGAGCGATTAGCTGACTACTAGTTCTTTCTTAGACAACCTTATATGCTAGTTTTATATAACATTCAAAAAACGACTTCCGTTCTGATTCTATGTCACGAGGCTATAGATATCACACTGGGACGAAACAAAAAGCTCTGTTCTACTGCGTACTTCTGACGGTTTGCAAACCGTCAGAAGTACGCAGAAGAACAGAACTTTTTGTTAGGTTAAAAATTGATGTTCAGTTTAAAGCACGCTTATTTAAAAATAAGTGAAATTTTGTACAGAAGTTGAGGAAGCCAATACAAGTATATGTGATTGTAATAAAAAGATAATGGAAGTACACTATATTAAAAATAATGTAAAATTTTACAGATTCGTCGACATGTTGGGCTGTGATTAAGTAATTAAAAAAATATTTTTATTATTAAAGTGTTATTGAAAGCGAAAGTCCAATGTGTGTGCGTTGTGGTCGCGCCATTAAAAGAGACCAGCCCCGCCAAAATAGATCACAATTATACGATCACTTCAGGCCACAAATTCACTTTTTTTTATCAGCCAAAACGAGTTTAAAACGGTTATAGCGATACTCGAATACCCACGATTGCGTTTGTATTTGTAAGACTTACATATACGCAATCATCTCATAAATATTGAGAATGTGTGTCAAAATATACATTGTCAATATGTAGTCCGCAGACAAAAGGTCGATTTGCATTATTTTTAAAACACGAACTGTGCAGGACTGAAGTGGATATTTTTAGTTGACAATTAAATATGACTGGTTGTTAACTGTTGATATGAATGAATATCAACTTAAACCAGCGGTGGGCTGCCAATATCTTAACAAGGGGCTCGGTAAATCTTATCCATTTATTTGTATCCATTTTCGCTCACAATGTGGAGCATATGACCTCCTAATAAAAGTATCTCAAAAAAAGTATTTTTTTCTACGAGAACTGTTTGTTACTTAGTCGCTCAACCTCTCTTTTCCAAAAAAAGTAGTTACGATAGAATGATAAGACTAAGACAGGACTAGTGATTATCTCGAACCCATGAGGTCCGGCACGGAAGCCCACAACGCTGAATGAAAAAATGAAGGGGCTACTAAGTCTTGTTTCATAATAAAATTTAACCATCTACAGAAATTGCAGTTAGGTGCTGATTTGATCTAAGGCGAATGATTTTCTTATCTTAACAAGGGGCTCGCCGGCCGCGCTGAAATTTAACAAGGGGCTCGCGCGATCCCCCCGAGCCCCCTCCAGCCCACCCCTGACTTAAACTGGGGAAATTGCTTCTGAGACACTCCTCAACGTTGCTGTGTTACAAAATATGTCCAGCATAGAAAGCTGTTAATTCTGAGCAAGAGGTGGTGAATAAAACGTTGCTTATGAGCCACACAGAAATTAAAGTGAATAGTAACCAACATTTGAGCCATCGCTCCTGAGACACTCTTGGTGGTCATTTTAATACACTTGGCGGTTACGGCACAAGACCGACATAACAGATTTATAAATCCGTAGAGGAACTGAAGAAAGATTTTTCAATTTATTTATTACATTTTTTACTTGACATTTTAAACACTGTCACAACAATTTTATGATGGGAAAATTTAATGTGTGTTCTTATCAAAGGTTTTGAGACAGCAGGCAATATTGGATGAAAGTCTTATTAAAAAAAAAACATTTTCCATCTAGGAAGATTACTTTAAAATTTATGAATATTTAAATACCCCTGATAATATTTTTTTAAATGCTACTTGCGAATAATATAATGGCGCCATTTTATGTAGTTGTAATTGACTCACACACGTTAGAGAAATAATATTTAATTAATTGCTATTAGTATGCTTTTGTCTGCAGGTAAGCTACAATAGGATAAAAATGAGCGTGTATGGGTTTTTTTTTTGTATGGGCACACACACCAGCGAGAAGCGGGATGATTGTATGTATATGCCCAATGAAGCGTGTGATGCAATTCAACAATGTTTTTTTGCTGTGTTTGTTCGTCTGCACGCAAAGGAGATTCGTATGTGTGCATAATCATCTCAAATATCACTAACGATGTATTTGTCTGAGGAGGTAACTCTCTGGAGTATAAATTCACTCACTTTACCAACGACTGGTATGATTTTCGTTTCGACTTTCATACAATATACATCTTTCTAAAATGGCATTCAAGGTACTTATACCGAAGTCTTCGTATTAACCTAAAGTTTGTGTATTTTTTGTGATTTATTCCACATTATTTTTTTTCAGAGGTGCTAAACAAAAAAAACCTTAAAAAGTTGAAGACTATAAACGTGAATTTTTTAATTAACCAGTGAATATTTAGTATCAAAACAAAATGTGTAATAATAAATGAACAATATTTTTTTAAAGATCAGTACTAATAGCACCTAATATAGTCTAACCCAGGGTGGGGGAACCTTTTCATTTCTAAAAGCTACATTCATTTATCTGATTCAACATAAGGCCACAGTAAAGAAAAGGTTGACATATAATGGGTTGATTACGCTCTTTTTCCAAACGCTTGCGTATGATCTTTTGATCAAAGTGAATATTTTGATCAAGTCAAAAGGATCAGAGTAGCCAAGAAGCCGCAGGTTCCCCTACACTGGTCTAAGCTATCAGTAATGTGTTTTTAAAGCATTGAGTGATGATTCAAATATGTTTTAATTAATTTTATTTATTTAGGATTGTACGATAATAAAATGAACACAAACTCGTATTTAGACTCTTAATATTTTAATTATTTACATTATTATATGAATGAATGATATTTTCATTTTCTAGTTCGTCGTTTTCGCCGCCATGGTGGCTGCCGCCAACGCTGGCATCATTGCCCAGCCTGCTTATTCTGCTCCTCTGGGATACGCCTCCCACGGCTATGATGCCCCATTGGCTTATGCTGCACCCGTCGCCAAGGTTGCAACCATCGACGCCGACTACGATCCTAACCCTCAATACTCTTTCGCCTATGACATCCAAGACGGTTTGACCGGAGACTCAAAGAGCCAACACGAAACCCGCGAAGGAGATGTCGTCAAGGGATCTTACTCCCTCGTCGATCCCGATGGCACAAGGCGCACCGTTGATTACACCGCTGATCCCCACAATGGATTCAACGCTGTCGTCTCCAAGGAACCCCTTGGTCATGCCGTCAAAGTAGCCGCTGCCCCAGTCGCCTATGCCGCTCCTATTGCCAAATACGCTGCCGCCCCGGTCGCTTATGCCCCAGCTCCCGTCGCATACGCCGCCCCAATTGCCAAATACGCTGCTGCCCCAGTTGCTTATGACCCAGCTCCCATCGCATATGCTGCCCCAGTAGCCAAAATTGCCGCCCCATACTACCACTAAATTATTTATTCTTCTTTTGTTAAGCGACCATGTATCTATTTATTTACATATTAAATAAGCATTAAATATATAAAAGTTTCTGATTTTATCCTTCACATTCATCCGTTATAATTTAATATCGGTAGTCTGAATGAAGGTAATCTTTTTGAAAAGTCTTCTTATCATCAAGAATTTCGTGAAAATTAAATGTTATGTTTGCATTGTCAGTTATATTTTTTCTAACTGGTGTCGATTTAAGACTATTAATTATTATGGAATTTTGGTAATGTTACGACTTATATCATAGTCAAATGTATAATATACGCACTGCAGAGTAGGTTTGTCAAATATTCTTTTTATAATGACTAAATTAATAATATGATACAGTTAATTTTATTTTTTTCATAATCTATTATTTGTTATTTAATATTATTCTTTTAAAGCAAATAATGGTTTTATTATATTCTTTACTATTACATCAACAATCATTTTACTCAACAAGATTTGGCGCATACGAGAAACCAAAAAAAAAAAGAAAAAATATTAAGGTATAGTTAAAGATTCATTGGTATTAAATCGATTTACAGAATATTATTCAAAAAAATGAATCTCTTTCTTACTTTCTTATCCACTCTCTTTATCTTTTTCCGATCCTTGAAACGTGGAGAGATTGATTTAGTGAATTGTGACATTTCTATTTTAACTTCATTCTCCGCAAATACTTTGGATGACTGACTTAAAACTAGTTTAGATAATTTAGAAGGAGTTTATAGTAACAATACAAATTAGGGGATGTGTTTATGTGTTCGGCGTGTGGCGTCTATTGTTTTTTTTTTTTTAAATAAGCACCGAACCAATTTATGAAAACAAAACTATGTGCACCATGCAAAAACAAGATCAATCAAAAAGTATCATTATTTGTTATATCATTTATCATTAAAAACGTTCAAATTTAAAAATGATTAAAGACATTATTTGATTTATTTAGATTGCTTACAATTTTAGTCAATGGATACCGTTGATTTTATTTCCGCTTTTAAAATTACTACCTTGCGTGATCACTTCTTCAAAACTCTTATTCATCACGCAAGAATACGTTGTAATGCCTTTCTCTGTCATCAATCAAATTCGCAAGTATATAATAATCAAATTGTAAAATGCACCCTGTTATAATAGCTCAGATAATGTTTGATTAGATAAATATTCTTTCGAATAAAATGTCTTTTTCGACGAAGTTATCATATTTCTAAAAACATATAAATAAATAGTTTACATAATAAATTTTCAAATGTTTATGTATGCAGATTTTGATTAAAGGTAGCCCCCTACCCAAATGTTCCCGCTAAGGTATGCGCGTGTGCGCGCGCACACCTCCCAAAATGTGCCCGCACACATTTTTCCATCCCCGCACAAGGCCGCACACAGAAATATTGTAAAAATAAGTTTGTTTCACCAAATTTTTATATTTGTGCACATTTTTTATTTTGCTGAAAATTTACTGCTCACAGAAGTTGATGGTCCGCAAACACAATAGAAAAATTAGAGGGAACGTCCCCTACCCTTACCTAAGTTGATAGCGATGAATACGTATTAAATACGGTCGCGATAAACGAAATTTTGCGTTCCGTTGAACGCAATTTGAGGATAAAAAACTTTTTAAAATATGAGAAAACACTATTATTATAAAATAGTAAACGTCATACATACAACGTTACGTGTTGCGAAAAAGCATGCTTGGCTTGATTTATTACGTAAAATTGACGGTAGCCGTCAAATTTATGATGTTTCCTTGCATCCAAGCAAGTGTCGACTTAATTAAATTTAATTTAAGCTTCGAATAATCACGAGGGCTTTTAATCCCTGGATCAGGGATCCGGACCAATTTGGAGATCCCGTAATACCAGGATTGTCTTAGTACCAATCCCGGATTTTGGTATTAACTATACGAAGTAAAAATCCTTAAAAAAAGCTTAACAGGGCTTAACACACACTCGCTGACAAGCGTAACTTTTTCAAATGATCTAAAAATGGTCTCTAATGATTCAGAATAATTATGGAATCTGTTAATTAGATTATTTTTTCTGAAATTTAAACAACTGTGATTTATGAAAGAAAATATCTCACTATGATTGTTATTATTCAAGTGTCATCAAGCTTTAACGGTGTACGTCTTCGTGTCGAATCTCATCATTGCATCGTATAGCATTGATACACTTTTATCCATTAAACTTGACCCGATCAAACGACAAGAAAGAATATGACCCAGAAATCAACTAGACTTATGACTTAATTAAGATAATATTACCCTTTTGGTATTTTTTGCAAAGAATGATTTCAACTGACGAATCCGATGGAGATGAATTTGTTTATATTACAATCAAACAATTCGTTGCTTTTTGCGCTATTTTTACAATTTAATTTCGGAAGTCTTCAATAATTTTGTGACGAAAAATCGATAAACTATTTGATAAAATGATAATTCAATAACAATAAAAAACTGATTGTTGCAAATCTAACAGAATTATTATTAAACGAAGTTTTAAGGCCATGGACTAAGCTTCAATCTACCAAGGTTCAATAAAGACAAATAGACCCAAAGCTCTCTCAGTATACCTTTCTATTAATAAACATAAATTATATATATTTATAGCTATAAATTTTAGTTACCAACATTTTTTTACTTTTTAGCTGCCATAGAAAAAGTATGTTTTTACCTACCACGCCGGCTATAATTTGCAATTATTAATTTAATTAGTTATTGACGAGATAACTCGTCTTTGACGCCCGAAGTACAAAAAAATTGATGATATATCTCGTATTTGTCAGCAATTGAGCTAAAATTTATCACATTAATGCAGGTATTATTTTGTACCGTCTGTATATACATATATTCAAAACAATTCAATCAAAACGATAATTATTTAACAGTGGTAAACGGTTATTAAGCAAAGCAATTTTCGTAAGCGCCAAATATTTTTCATTGCATCTGATTGTTTCCTCAGGGCCTAATATGATTTTTCGTAAACAATACATATTATTAATCATGTAAACCCCCACTCAGTAGGAAGTAATCATCGCAACCAATTCACACTCGGCTAGAGTTACATTAACTATGTTTTACTTTGGCTGATATCTTTTGCTATAGGATTTGTTCTTTCTTATACTTTTAATTGTAAATTTAAGACTGAATATTCACAAAATAGCAATATTTAATGTCTGTTGAATGGTACTTTAAATTTACCTCACTAAAAATTGAGAAAAACGGAATTAAATAAAAGGTCAAATTAAATGAAAACATTGCGGTTTAATAGGTCAATAAATAATACAGGTACTTTCATATTATAAGAGTGCTAGATTAGTGGTAGTAGGCAGGGGCGGCTCCATAAGCGACAGGGGCTGCTCCGTAGGCGAGGGGAGCGGCGTACTTGGCAACTGGGGCAGCATAGGCGAGGGGAGAGACAACCTTGGCGATGGAAGCACCGGCGTGTCCAAGAGGTTCACGACGGACGACGGCGTTGAATCCGTTGTGGGGATCGGCGGTGTAGTCGACGGTGCGCTTGAAACCATCAGCATCAACAAGGGAGTAAGATCCTTCGACGACATCTCCATTTCTGGATTCGTGTTGGCTCTTGGAGTCTCCGGTGAGTGCGTCTTGGATGTCGTAGGCGTATTGGTATTGAGGGTTGGGATCGTAGTCAGCATCGATGGAGGCTACTTTGGAGTAGGCTACTGGAGCTGCGTACTTGGCAACTGGAGCAGCATAAGCCAATGGGGCGGCATATCCGTGGGAAGCGTATCCCAAAGGAGAATAGGCGGGTTGGGCGATGATGCCAGCGTTGGCAACAGCCACAACAGCGGCGAGGAAGAAGAACTGGAAATAGATACATTCAATATTAACAACCAACATACAATTTTCAAATCTACTTTTGTAAAAGATAATCGAATAAAGTATAATTTAAATTTATGACACATTTATTAATAAGAACTACATTATTTCAAAAAGTTAATAAATGCTTTATTTAAAATGTTATGGATATTAAGTCCTTAGTATTCTTGTAATAATATTAGATTAAAATATTTTTTAAATTGAGTGCAATGTCCAACAAAGAAACATTATAATACTTTTTCATTAGATCCACTTTAATTTTATTTTACAATATTTTTTGCAGTGTTACACTAAAATTGGATAATATTTTTATTTAAATTTCAGTTGTTAATTAAAAATGTGCTTTTTAAGCATATTTTTTAAGCACGATACAATTCCTTGAATTTTAAAACTCATCGTTTAAGCACACAATTTAAAATAATTGAATTGTATGTACCTTGAATGCCATTTTGTCAATTAGGTATTGAATAGTTGACTTCTGTCGACTGTATGTCTGTTTCAGAAATATATTTCTGTATTTATACTAAAGGCGAGTCGCAAAAATCAGCTGATTTTCGTCATGGTATTCACATACGACACGATTGAACCAATTTCAACTTTTGACTTATACCTGGGCGTATAACAGGTTTGCGATTCAATAATCTGATTGCACTACAATAAAAGTTTTTTTCAGCGAGAGAAAAAAATCATTGGCATATTTGGACAAAAGTTAATAAGTTTTACGCAATATGACGTTCGGGTCTGTCACCCAACGCTTTGATTAAGTACAAATCACATACATTTTAAATGAAACCTTATATATAAAATTGTATAATCAATTATAGCAAACACATTTTTCGGGCCTGTTTATATCATACATCTACGATTTTGGTGTCGACAGTAGAGACTCAGAAGTCTTGGTTTTGTTCATGTCCCGGGACACGAAACATAAAATTGTCACGTCGTGGGAAATTTTCATGTCACGGAACAGTCGTACTGTAGTAATTTTGCATGTATATTGTTGATAATTCAAAACTCATGAAAACTAAATTATTAAGCAAAATTTTTGCAAAGCATGCAATATTAAATTATAAATATTTACCATTCAACAGAAGCTTTTTTTAAACCCTACATGTTATTCAATTGGAAAGCGAGAGAGTAGAATAATGTGGCAGAAAAAGACTAATAATTAGCTTATTGCTCTGCCTATATTTTAAGATTTACCTACTCTAAAAAACCCTATCTTTTCTATCCATACAATTTAAGAAAAAAGTAAGGTTAATTTACTGGGTAACAAGTATTTCTCGTATTAAAATTCTGTTGAGATACCTCCATAAGGAAGCCATATGCTCTATATTGGGAGTAGACATGGATAAAAAAAAGAAAGATTCAATTATTTTTCACCGTTCATATGTATGTTTGTCATTTTAATCGATTACCGATCTCTTCACTCCTTTGAAGACCATATCTGAAAATTATTCCATCAATAATATTAGACAACTTTCCAGGTCATTTTAACTCATGAATTTGAACTTAATTTAATTTATGTTTGAAGTATGGACACAGAAAAGTTCACAGAAGAAAAACAATAAAACTCGACAGTCAAAAACTATTATGACGAATTTATTGAATATATGCTCTGTTTAGCACTCATTATAAGATATTATTAGTGTGAGTGTAAGCAATGTATGTGTTAAAAATGCCATAGACCTATTTCTCAACGACCAGGGATGGTATCATCTAATTTTTACGTAAATGTTTTTAACTGATCAGGTTTAAGTATTTATAAATTCAAATAAACAAAACTTTTCTATACTCCACATTAAAAATAATCAAACAACACACACATTAAAAATAAGACAACACTGACCCAGCTAAAAATATAAACCCTTGATGGCTTATCACTTGTGTTCAGTTTACCCTAGATTACAGGCGTAATCAGTTTACATTAGTCACTATTGTATGCATTCAAATGAATATTATGTTACATTAATTGTTTTAAACACGACTAGTTTTTTTTAAATATATATTTTTATGTTGTGAAATTTAAAAACTACAAATATTTAGCATCACAAGTAGTGCCAATGTGCCAAATATTTTTGATAAAATTGATGCGAATATTTATAAGTCACTTAACATCAAATCTAAATTTAATATCGACCTAACTGAAGCTTAAAACATGTCTGGTCTGATCGCTAAGGTAAAAAAGCACTTACTATATACTACATAAAGCTTTAAATCATATATGGGCAACCACCAGTCCCCTGAGCTATTTTGTCCGGCCCTTATTCATCTCGGTGAAGTATTAGAGAAATAAATTGATAATTTCAAGGAGGGATTAAATAATGGTGATGACACAGGTGCTTGCAGTGGCTCCAATCTACTAGTTCATGATCACCACCATATAAGAAATAGCAACATGTTTTATTTAATTTAATATTACTTTAGTATGTTTAATAATTTGGTCTGGCCCTTGACTCGGAGACAGAATGATAATTTGGTCCCAGACCTAGGAAAGGTTGCCCATGCCTGCTTTAAATTCTTTAAACTCTTTGGAAACTGTTTATTGTATCTTTCTCATAGGGATTTTCTTACGGAAATATTTTCACTATAAAAAAGCGCTTTTATAATAAAGGTACAGTAGTGCCCATAAAATTTGACTTTATAGCGTAGTAAGAGCGATCGTATTTTACGTATTCTGTTTCATTATACAACGTTAAATTTATAATAAAATGTGTTAATAGAATAATATGTCGATATAATTTTAATCACAACAATGATGGGATCATGTAAGTCTTCTTTGTTAGTTACGTTTACATTAAACCATATAACGCCATTTTTTCGCCAGGAAACTTCAAATCATTTATTTAAATCAAAATAATATTAGCGTCATGCATGTGTTTTATAATATTTAAATGTAACGATGTCAGCTGAAAATACTAAACATTCATCTAAAATTCATCAATCTATAACCTTATACACTATATACCATGATGTATTAACAAGTGTGCTATAAACATATTTAAAGGCTTATCTGTGAAATACAATTATAAGTGTTTGTAAATTATATTTTTGTTTCTTTATATTGTATCATTCTACTAATTTAAATACATATACAATCAAACGTTATGATAGATTAAAAATTCCAAATATAAAATAAAATTTATAAGAAATTTACTTACAGTAAGTAAGTACCTTCTTACCGATATATTTTATTGTTTGTTAAGGAAATAATTAATTATTAATTTCATGAAAGGTAAACTACACTAAGTCAATTTTGACCAAATTGATATATCGACAAAGTGATGTATGTATACAGTAATCTCTGCGACGCTCGTTACACTGATATTGTAAAAAAACACACCTCAAGTTTGATCGAATCAATAATCTTAATAAACAGTAGAAGAAAAACTTGTTTTTTTTAACATAAAATTCATAAAGAAGTTTTGAACAGTCATAGAGGAAAATTACTATTTTTGACATGTGCAGTTATCTGATCATAATAATAAAATACTTCACAGTCAATCAGAATCAAAACATTCAAATATGATTTACATATATTGAAATACGATAAGACAATTGACAAAAACTAATATTTGATTGGCTTTTAAACAATCAGTTACAATATTATATTCAGCTATTATATATTAAGAAATAATCAAATAATTGTTGTGAGCACATGTGAGGCCCAAGGCGCAATAAAATTTGGAGGCCCTAATTTTCGGATAGCATAAGAATTTCCATACAAAATAATTTAAATATGTAAAATCTGAACAAAAAGAATATGGCATACATAATATAAGTTATTTTTGAGACCTATAAGATTCGGAAACCCCAAGCACGTGCCTTATTCGCTTATAGGTTAATCCGACAATGATCACACCATATTTTCGATGTATCATCGGTAACTTTATGGAATATAATTTTATATTGTCATCATACAGTTACAGATCCTAAATATAAAATTTTATAATAATAAAGACTTATGAAGACTCATATTTTTGCTTTTGTTTTATAAATTAATAAATGTCAAAAATGAGAAAGAACGTGATTATGTGGGTCAATAAAAAATAGATGAACAATTCTTAATATAAGAATTTCAGTTTAATGATGAAAGGTGGGAGCAGTTCCGTGAACGAGGGAGTGGTCAATTCGGTTGACTTGGGCGGCATAAGTAAATGGAGAAAGAAAGGATAATGGTCTTGAAAAATGTACAAATATGTGTTAGATAGTAATTGAAATAAAAGTCAATTTTTGATAACTATGCGGTTTTATGGGTCAATAAATATTACATTTATAATTCTTAATATAAGAAATCGAGCTTAGTGGTAGTAGGCGGGAGCGGCTCCGTAGGCGAGAGGTGAAGCTCCATAAGCGAGGGGAGCGGCGTATTTGGCAACTGGGGCGCCATAACCGAAGGGAGAGACGACCTTGGCGACTGGAGCGCCATATCCGTAGGGAGAGACAACTTTGGCGACGGGAGCGACGACCTTGACGGCGTGTCCAAGAGGTTCACGACGGACGACGGCGTTGAATCCGTTGTGGGGATCGGCGGTGTAGTCAACGGTGCGCTTGAAACCATCGGGATCAACAAGGGAGTAAGATCCTTCGACGACGTCTCCGTTTCTGGATTCGTGTTGGCTCTTGGAGTCTCCGGTGAGTGCGTCTTGGATGTCATAAGCGAACTGGTATTGTGGGTTGGGATCGTAGTCAGCATCGATGGAACCTACTTTAGCGTAGGCTACTGGAGCTGCGTACTTGGCAACTGGGGCAGCATAAGCCAATGGGGCGCCATATCCGTGGGAAGCGTATCCCAAAGGAGAATAAGCGGGCTGGGCGATGAGGCCAGCGTTGGCAGCGGCCACCATAGCGGCGAATACGACAAACTGAAAATAAACAAAATTTTATGAAATAATATTTTTATAAAACGATATATATAACACCCGTTAAAATTCTTCACAGATTCTTGGAAAAAAACGTTGTTAAGTTTAAATAATCGCTGAACCAATATTTTCACATATCATTTTCAATCAAACTATGTTATATTTCATAGCATTCAAAAATTAGTCAAGCTTAGACAAACATATATTTCATTTTCATTAAATGTCGCAAAGCATTCATGACAAATTTAACAAGATAACGTAATTGATTGAATTGGTATTTACTTGGTAAAACTACATTTTAATACTGCGAAAAAATTTGAAAGTATTTTAGTTCTGATAGGGAAATAAGCCGAAATAGCTATCAATTATCATTAGTAATATTTGTGGAACTAAAATACGTTGTTATTTTTCACCTCATTAGGTTACTTTAGATTAAATGCGCTAACCATGAAAATGGCATTAAATAAATAACGAATGTATTTTTTAAAGATAAATTCAATAAAAATATGATTAGGTGTAATAGCTAATATTATTTTTTTGTATAAAGATTTTCAAACAGCTGAATCCTAATTCCAAAATATAAAAAAGACAAATAACTAAAACCACTTAGAAAAAGTACTATCGTGGATATAATTTTTTGATTCACTTTAAAAAATATGCAACTTTATTTAGTGTATAGTAATAGATTTTATTGTAACTTTAGTAAGCCTATACCTTGAATGCCATTTTGATTATTAGGTATTGAATAGTTGACTACTGTCGACTGTATGTGTGATACTGAAAAATATTTCTGTATTTATAGCAATTGTTAGTTGTAAAAATCAGCTGATTTTCGTCATGGCATTCACATGTGACACTCGATCGAACCAATTCCAACTATTTGACTTATACATGGGCGTATGGTATAACAGGTTTATGTTTTAATAATGTGATAGTACTTAATAAACGTTTTGTTTCAAGAGAGCGATGAAATTGGTGACATATCGGAAAATAAGTTAATCAATCTTACGTAATTTAACGTCTTGAAATTAATTGTATTGAATATTGAAGAAAATATTTGGCTTAGTATATTAATACTTAATATGATTAGATGTCCCGTTTTCAGGCGAGGTGTCTCAGTGTACCCGAACACAGCTTTGGGACGCCAAAATTTCCCGTTTTCAAAAAGAGAAAAACTATCACCAACAATTTAAAAAAAATCGCGCAAAATCAAAATCCTGGCGGTTGAATCTAGATGAAGACGCGGGCGTGTGCACGCAGTAAATAATACATTTCAATGTAAATACAGTATTTTTTTATATAATTTCATATATCTAATATGACATGAAAAAATATTAGTATCTAGTCAATTGTATAGTATGAAAGTATGAGGTGACTAAAAGTACCATTTTTTTTAATGTGTTCCTGTTTGTGGGAAAAATAAATGGGCAAGTTAAATATACTACATTCCCTATGACACAGCTCTCTAAAACGTTGGCCTCGGTGTGATTATGTGACACCTGCCGATAAGTTTTGATTCTGATGATCTCTATATTAGTAATTGTTCAAAAAACAAAATTCATTTTTTGCTATGGAAACACTGGATTAAATCTAGGCACACCGTGAGGCGTATCACGAAAAAATAAATTTGTCAAATGTATCGCCGATTTTATTTCTAATTTAAAAATCGAACTATTTATTCTAAAACAAAAATACTAACAAGAAATGGATGTGACATTTGAATAAGTTTTTGTTTTCTATGCGGCACTTTCTTTATTTTCTAAGGCTTGACAGTCCTGCCCTAGAATTTTTAACGTTGTACCAACCCTACCCAGTAACGTCTTCAAACTCTTCTTACAAGTTGAATTCCGCAACTTAATAATGACACCATGCATTTTTTTTGCCAGGTATATCCGAGGAAAATTCTTTAAGACTTAGTTGAAGTTGAGGCCTTTGCAGTGTCCATAAGACGCATTTAACTTTTGGAACACACTATAATGTACCCTAGAAACAAACAAATAAGCTGTAGAAGAATCGTTTTTAGCATTTTATTATTCGTTGTCTATATCAAGACATTCTCAGGAAATGTGATCTTCATTTTGAATGAGAATGTGACCTCTATACGGTAGCTTAAAGATACGTTGTCTCACTCCAATTTTTACGTCTTTCCAAGTTACGCCAGCAATCTGAAGCTCCAACGAGTACAGTCAATTAATTATTCTTAGACAAGTCACAAAATAATTTATACTTCTATTAAATTATATGCTTTCTATGGTTTAGTTCTTCATAGTTACAACACCCGTGTCACAGATTTTTATTTAAATTTGTAAGATTTATTGATCGAAATAAAATAATATAAATTGAATCGCAAAAGACAGATAAAATATATTAATTGAGTATTTTAAGATGGTCAACGCATTGAAAAGACGAATTCGAAGAAAATGAAAACTGTTTTATGATTTTCCGCTACCCATTTTTAATTCATATTGATCACCAATAGAGTGAATTTTAACTAGAGACTATGAGCCGTAATTCAACTAATTGTTTATATATATATTAATACAGAAACTTTGTTTAAATTCTGCTTAACAAATGCTTATATCTCAATTATCTTGTGAAAAGTTGATGTAATAAAAACACACATAATAACCGCTAATTTGATCGATAAATTTAAAACAAATTTTACAGAATATTGAGAAATTCTAGAAGTTTTAAAGCTAAACACTAATTTGTTCTCATATACATAACTGAAAAACATGAAATGTTTTCGCCGTTTAATCCCTTATTTGAGTTATGATCAAATGTCGTTTGCCAATATTTTTTTTTTTCAGGTTGCCTATATTAAATATTATAAGTGCAACGAAGCTGCAATTGAATGAAACAAATAAAAAAGAATGTTGCAAATCAAATCAATCGCCTGTGGCTTCTTCAAATAATAATAAAGCATGCATATTGAATTTCATCTATCGAATGCGCCCATTTAATACTTCAATTTAAATATTTTGGACTATTAAACATTATGATTTCAGTAAAAAAAAAAATATTTAACAAACTATCTACTTAATATGTATATAAATATCCCCTAGCAAGTAGTAATTCTCCAATGAATCGTTCACAATACTTATTCTTTAATTGGTATTGAATATTGTCCAGTGTAAGAAGCCCCAACAATTGCAATTTTAATGTAAGTTATCACCTGTATTAAAACTACTGGTTGTAAACAACCTGGCTTCGACAGGAATTTTTGAAATCAAATAACTATTTAATCTTTATTCTTTTTTCAAATTCACCTCAACAACCTAAGTCACTTTCATAGTTTCACACTTTCGGACTCATTGTTTCGATGTTTATGTGTCACGGACTAATGACAGATATACTTTTATAAAAATCTCGTCCGCTTAAATTTTATTGGTTTCTGATAATAAATCTATGTTTCATTGGTATGCTCGAAAACGGCTTTTGCCGGAAACTATATCTAAACATATATATATATATATATCCAAATATGAACTGTTGTACCTACATATAAAGAAAAAGTATAAGTGATGATGAAATGTGAACATGTTTGCATAAATTAAATAATAAAAGGCCAAATTGATAATATGCGGTTTTATAGGTCAATAAATATTACATTTAAAATTCTTAATATAAGAAATTGAGCTTAGTGGTAGTAGGCGGGGGCGGCTCCGTAGGCGAGAGGTGAAGCTCCGTAGGCGAGGGGAGCGGCGTATTTGGCGACTGGGGCGCCATATCCGAAGGGAGAGACAACCTTGGCGACGGGAGCGACGACCTTGACGGCATGTCCAAGAGGTTCACGACGGACGACGGCGTTGAATCCGTTGTGGGGATCGGCGGTGTAGTCGACGGTGCGCTTGTAACCATCAGCATCAACAAGGGAGTAAGATCCTTCGACGACGTCTCCGTTTCTGGATTCGTGTTGGCTCTTGGAGTCTCCGGTGATTGCGTCTTGGATGTCGTAGGCGTATTGGTATTGAGGGTTGGGATCGTAATCAGCATCGATTGAGGCTACTTTAGAGTAGGCTACTGGAGCTGCGTACTTGGCAACTGGGGCAGCGTAAGCCAATGGGGCGGCATATCCGTGGGAAGCGTATCCCAAAGGAGAATAGGCGGGTTGGGCGATGATGCCGGCGTTGGCAACAGCCACAACAGCGGCGAGGAAGAAAAGCTGGAAATAAATACAAATTATATCTGTTACTCTTTCGTGCTCAATCATTGACTAGACAAGTGGATAGCATTAAGAATAATTACAGAAAAGCACCACTTTTATACTTAAAACATATGAATTTACTATTTCGTGGTATTTTATAACTTTCAAGATTTATAATTTCTGAAAAAATATTGTCGAATATTATTTTTATGTCTTATTATATAAGTATTAAATTCTGTCAAATCTTCTGACTGGTTTACCGTTAAGAGAAAAACACACATTACCACAAAAAAACATTAACTGCCAAAGCCAAAATTGTATTTAATAACTTTTCTGTTGTAAAAAAATAGTTGAAAAAAGTAAGTTGAAATTAAATATCGATACCTAATACATTTAAGCATTTAATATATTCACTTATAGGTAAAAAATATGAGACTAGCAAACCATGTTACAATATCATGTAAAACAATTCACAATAAGTTATCCTTATCACTTGGTTTATTAATTACAATAAAAAATATTTTGCCGTATAAAATATGTCACTGAATGGATACGCATAATATAACTTATTTTAATTTGTTTTCAGTTTGTACCTTGAATGCCATCTTGATAATTAGGTATTGAATAGTTGACTACTGTCGACTGTATGTTTGTTTCAGAAAAATATTTCTTTATTTATACCAATGGAGAGTTTAAAATATTAGCTAATTTTTGCCATGATACTTTACATGTGACAATCAATTGAACTAATTCCAACAACATACATAGTTGATTTACACATACATATGTGTATAACAGGTTTTTGTTTGCTTATTCTGATTGTATTATGATTATTGATTTTTTATGGTCGTTAAATAAATTGATTAAATAATACTTAAAGCTTTCATTAAAAGAATTAAACTTTGAAATTAAAACATTTCATGTTAATGGAGACTTTTTCATTTATTTATCAAATTATACATCTTTTTTTGGTTTGTCTGTACATTTTTACAATCAAATTCTGCGCATATCTTCTATCGCTCTATTTTTCTCACAAACACACAACGGTTCATGCGTGGAGAGTGTGTGTGTGTGTGTGTTTGAAAGTAGTTTTTAAGTATTTTTTTACTGATTTGTCTACATCTCTCGTTGACAGGTGGCACTCAATTCAAATAGTAATTTTGTAGTATTCAAATAAATAGATTGCTAATAAATACAACAGAGTCTCTTCTAATGTAGAAATCTTCGTTTTTTCCTAAAATGCATTAATAAAGTTTATTTGTAATGACATTATTTGTTATAAGGTAATTTAATTATTGTGATAAAAATTAAGTTTATTTCAAATTAGGTTTATTTTCTATATATAACTATAAAAAATAGTGAGTTGTCCATAGTACCTAATTATGCAATCAAAATCCACTCAATGTTGCTTATTAGTAATTGGTATGGTTGAATAACGACGGATCCGTAGTCTAGTGGTCAACATAATTGGCTTTGATTGTGGTGCTCACGGGCTCAAATCCCAGTTAGGACAGTTTTTATAAATTATTTTTTCAATCAATTTATCGATTTCTGTTGACATGGATGTCAGTCCCAAATTCTCTCCCGTCCATCTGATCTTTAATACCTACAGGGCGTCACGAGAGCAATTAACTTACCACTGGTCCTGCTCTAGCTCTATACTTGTATCCCATACTCTCTTCGAAAAAGAGATGTTGAGCAACTGAGTTACAAACAGTTCTCGTAGAATTGTTTTGGTTGTTTAAAGCTTCAATAGGAATCTATATGCATCACATTGAAAGTCGACACGGTTTTAAATAAATAATAATCGTAAGAAACTCGTTTTATTAAACTAATGCCGCAAGTGATTTTTAAGAGTCATGCAATACTGAATCTCCTCATTACCAACAGTATTAAAAAATATTACTGATTTGCATATGGTGACTTATAATTTCATTCAGTATTAAAGCTGTGCTTTCATAAAACGAGATATTGAAGCTCAAATAAATGTATGAATAAATTACATTAATTGATTACCTTATTTTCAAAAAATAAAACTCTTTTTTACTTATTCCACGTGTTTTAGTAGGATCAGGATCGGTTTCGTGAACACCTTAAAAGTGAAATGTTAAAATTATAAAAGTAAATAAAATTCAAAATATTTTATATTGCAAGTAATAATAACCAACAAATCAGAGATTTTCATTTTTTTAATGTCGCTGGAGATCATCGTGCGAAGAGACATCACAAATGACTCCATCTTGTTCTCAAATAATCAATTTAAAAAATCAACATATTTACTGGCCTTGCGCGAATCTTGCATCAAGACACATATGATCGGTAGGGTAAACACACTCTTACCACTGGACCAAATATTATACAAACACCTTCTAAGTTTGTGAAAAATTTCACAATATGTATTCACTCGTTATTACTGTCAAAGTAATCCAGCAAATAAAATTCACAGCATTATTAAATTTTTGGGTGTAAAAATATTATTTAATTTTACGAGTATTGTGTTACATGTGAAATATTTAATATTTGCAGTGGGTCAGTTTGAGTTTATATGAGAATTCAACTGCATTGTGGTTTGGGAATGATCACACAATGGTTATTATTCATATTTAAATAATCAACTCCGCAAATATGATATCGAGCAACTTTTAGGATGTTCACTATCAATACTTGATGGAAAGGCATTATATTGAGAAAGACACAATATTCTTTTGTACTTATTTCCGCTTTTATTTATCAAGATCCGGTTTTGCTCGTGGAGAGCATTTTCAACTGATAAGAACTAGAATTTAACAGTGTTATTTATACAAAACAAATTTAAATTAAAAGCTTTAAAAAACAATTAGCATTGAAAATAATTTACAAATTAGAATATAAATTATGAATAAGTGACTCTGAACTAACACAAATTAAAATGTTGAACACCTCTAACATGTCGAGCAACTTTAGTCAATTGCACCTACTAAGAAAGTGATTTTGTATGAGAAATTTCATACAACTAATTTAATAATTATGAAGGGGGTGGTAAAAATTATAAGCAATACCGTTCAGAGTACTAGTCTAGGTTGCACGAGACAAGTTCAATGTGCAACAAACGATATCGATAAATGTGAAAGCATTTATTTTGTTATTAATGCTCGCTGACACGAGTAATGCAGTAGTATCAGTTAAGGATTTATCCTACGATGAAAGATCATATCATTTGGCTGCAAATCCACTCATTTACCTACATACCTAACTGATATTTTTAAATACATCTTTATCAAGTAATATTAAGCACTAATTTGGAATTTTATTTAAGACACTTATTTTTTCAATTAGTATTTATCTCTCTCAGACTTTTTCAGCGAGAAATAAAATTATATTATCTAACAAATGTATTATGTACCTGTATAGAATTTATTAGACGTCCGCTGTAGTCTAGTTGGTAAGAGCTTGGTTTCACCGATCAGGTGAGTCTAGGTTCGATTCCCGGTAGGGTAAATGTCAATTATTTTTAAATCAAATTTGATATCTAAGCAACGATTGTTAGTGATGTCAATTCTCCTCAAGTTGATCTCGATTAATTTACAAAAAAATTAACATCGAATAAAAATTAAAAACGTGTCATTATTTTAGAGGTTTTGGTTTCTTCTCATAGTGTTCGGCTATTTAAACAAACAGTAAACTTTCATTTAATAATTAAATTATGAAAGACTAATCTAAGACTAAAAAAAACGCTGCTTTTATGTACTAAACACAGAATAATTCTGACATACATTTTTTTAGAAATGTTGAAAACATTTGTTTTTTATAGTTCATGTGACTTTTTACATGAGCTGTCTTTTCAATTATGGTGGCAGCTGTTTTTTTAACAATAATCTTTAACAATAAATTGAAAATACAATGTCTGACTATCACAAAATGGTGAACATTCATAAAACAAAAATACATAAAATCTGCACATGTCATTCAGGTTGCCATTTCTAGGTCAACAGTGATATTTTCAACATTCTACTTTTAACCTTATTAATGATTTATGAAATATATTTTGTAAGTGAAACATAAGGGTACCTGTGATACTTTCAATTTAAAGCATAACCTAGCACCTATCTCGTGTAAAGCCAGTAGACTAATATCCAATATAACATACATATTGTTATAAAAAAATATATATGTTGAACTATTTGTTGGGTGAAATAAAAGGTAAATTTTGATAACTATGCGGTTTTATGGGTCAATAAATATTACATTTACAATTCTTAATATAAGAAATCGAGCTTAGTGGTAGTAGGAGGGGGCGGCTCCGTAGGCGAGAGGTGAAGCTCCGTAGGCGAGGGGAGCGGCATATTTGGCGACTGGGGCGCCATAACCGAAGGGAGAGACAACCTTGGCAACGGGAGCGACGACCTTGACGGCATGTCCAAGAGGTTCACGACGGACGATGGCGTTGAATCCGTTGTGGGGATCGGCGGTGTAGTCGACGGTGCGCTTGTAACCATCAGCATCAACAAGGGAGTAAGATCCTTCGACGACGTCTCCGTTTCTGGATTCGTGTTGGCTCTTGGAGTCTCCGGTGAGTGCGTCTTGGATGTCGTAGGCGTATTGGTATTGAGGGTTGGGATCGTAGTCAGCATCGATGGAGGCTACTTTGGAGTAGGCTACTGGAGCTGCGTACTTGGCAACTGGGGCAGCATAAGCCAATGGGGCGGCATATCCGTGGGAAGCGTATCCCAAAGGAGAATAGGCGGGTTGGGCGATGATGCCAGCGTTGGCAACAGCCAAAACAGCGGCGAGGAAGAAGAACTGGAAATAGATATATTCAATATTAACAACCATCTTACAATTTTCAAATCTACTTTTGTAAAATATAATCGAATAAAGTATAATTTAAATTTATGACACATTTATTAATAAGAACTACATTATTTCAAAAAGTTAATATTTGCTTTATTTAAAATTTTATGGATATTAAGTCCTTAGTATTCTTGTAATAATATTAGATTAAAATATTTTTTAAATTGAGCGATTAAATTTTATTTATTGATTTGGCATTTACTTGGTAGAACTCCATTTTAATAGGGTAAAATATCAAGGTATTTCAGTTCTACAGTTCTACAGTTTTAAAACTGTAGAACTGAAAGTTTTTCTTTTATTGGATTTTGTGATTATATGTTGAAAAATGTTATTAATTAAATATATATTCTATAGTTTTAATGATGCTTTCTTGCATTATGTGGAAATCTTGCTATAAGAATCGACATAATTGCATAACACAAAAAGATTTTAGTACAAAAATTATCCACAGCAATTGGTTTTATAATTATGAGAAAAATTCTATTGGTATCAATAATAAATATTTTATTCAGGATCTAAGTATAATAAAACGTAAAATAACTGTTTATTATTTTTACCTTGAATGCCATTTTGAAAATAAGGTATTGAATAGTTGACTACAGTCGACTGAATGTATGTCTCTGAAAAATATTTCTGTATTTATACCAAAGGTAAGTTGCTAATATCAGCTGATTTTCACATGTGACAATCGATCGGACTAATTTCAACTACATATTTGAGTCAAGCAAAGGCGGTATAACAGGTTTATGTTTTAATAATTTGATTGTTCCACTATAAACATTTTGTTTTCAACGTTAAAGGACATGTTTTACTATCACTGAAAGCTTTTTTAAACCACACCCTTTCTTGTCTCGGAATTATTAAGAATATGTCTTTCACTATATGTATATTTAGATTTATTATTTTGATCAATAATTTATTAAATTAAATATATCAAAAGCTAAGAGGTCTATGCTCGTTATTTTAAAATATTATATATAGAATGAGATTTCAATGCTACGGCAAAAGTTTTTTTTTATATATTTCGTAAATTTGTGCATGTGCAATATTCTAAGCGATTATTGTTTTATGTAGTAAAACAAGATTTTAAATAATTATTTATACAAATATTTTGGTCCCCGTAATTATTGCGTTATACTCATTGAAAGAAAAAATCTATTACTTTTAACATACTGCGACACATATTATTTTTACAAACGTGCGTCATAATTATTTCTTATTTAAAAAAAATCTTTGGTTAATGACATATAACGGTCATAAATAATATTATATTAAACCATATTAAACCAAAAATATGTTCAGCTATTTAGAATTTATCTGTTTAAACAAACATGCACCTTCAGTTAACCATGATTTTTTGATAGAATTAATGTACTTTTATTATTTAAAATTTTGCTTAAAAGTATCACGAAGATACGACAGAACAAATTTTTCATTGTAATGTTTCCATTGTATACCCATGTAACTATTTTAAATCGTCAAAGCTCATACTTAATACTTTTTTTTATATTCTACTTTATTGTTATTTTTGTTGTATACGTTTTCAGCTTTGAAGTTTACTGTGAATCCATATTGCTTTGGAAGCAGAGCAAATAAGTTAAGGCCGCCTATTACACCATTGATAGAAACATTAAATTTATTTTCGAGTTAGATTAACTGTTTTTAAAATGATTGAATTTTTACAATTATACTCTTCCTTGATAATATAGTAGATTAATTTCAACACCTAAGTAAATATTTTAGATTTGGAGACGTCAATAAAATGTTTTTATTTAGTATTAAATCATTTTTTTTTCCAAAAAATAGAGAATTTTCTAACCGTTACCGTTTGATAAATTTAGTGTATAAAATTATTAAAAAAATAAAATAACGAAACACGTGTCAGTCATATTATAAAGAATGAATGTACGTTTAAAAAAATTACTGTATCCAAAACTCATCATACAGTCAATGGTGTATGATAGTGGGCTTCAAATGATGCATATTTTTATTATCTGACAGAAATAATTATGTGTGTCATTGTATTAATTTAAGATGTTGCAATAGTTCATACCTACGTATTTTTTTTATTTAAGTATATCTGATATAATTGACAAAAATTTGCTTGGTAACTACACATCATGCGGATAATTTTTATTATTTTTCTCCAACTAACTAATTCAATTAGTTTGATTTGTGAACAGTTTTGTATAATTAGAAGACTTAGAATCACAGGGATCTTAGAATCAATTTTAATTACATCAGTATATGTTCACTAAGGTATGACATCTGATTTACTTTTGCCATCCTTAAAATATAGTTTCATTTGTAGATATATGTACGTGATATAGCTTTGTGTCACTAATAAATATGATTATAGCATTACCGAAATTGAGCGTAAGTCTAAGCACACATTAATGTAGTTAGATCCCTGTGATTCTTTAATTGACAGCTTGTTTTCTGTACAAGTGTTTTATAAAGACTAAATTAAAACTTATCATAATCGTATTTTTTATTAACTGCATGCAAAGGAATAATAACAAGTTTAAAAAATTCATTTCTTTATGAGTATCTCTGTTCATACCAATAACCTTTTTTTATATATCTGTTTGAATTTTGTAATAAATAGAGCTCTTATTATCATTCCTTTATAAACATATTTGTATAATGTCATTTATGTCATCAATTTGAAAAATATATATTGTAGTTCCAATACGTTAACTAAATATACAAATGCCATCAAAATAAAAAAAAGTATTTAAAGTTATCGCTTACAAAAATTATATCGTGCAATTCATGTAGAAATAAATACTTCGCTTAATGGATAGTATCCCAGTAAATGCCAAATCAAAATCATTAAAATATTTACATCTAAAAAACAGAACATTACCGTTTGATTAAATATGCTTCCAGTTGGTATAGTAAAGTACCTTCAAATAATATACTTCACTTCAACAATTCGAGGTTAGCGAATGCTTATGTTATTTTAATTATTAAACATCACAAAAAAAACCTTCATGAAACACCAAAAGAAACACAGTCGATCTACTGTCTTATCGAACTTCTTCAGGTTTCGTTTAAGACCGTGCGTTGTTCTTACTTTCTAAGCGTAGAAACAATATTGTTTTTTTTTCGATACCGCATGAATACATGCGTTGAAGTCCAAGAATAGCATTTTTTGACAAAATAGATTTTAAATTGCTTAAAATGATATTCAATATCATTTACTCGTTAGTTAGGGTTCGTCTTGAGTTTATCCAACTCCTACAATTGCAATATTTCCTTTCGTGAATTTCCATTATTTTGTCGCAATATCTGTTATAGACTACTCAAAAATAATTATTGTGTTTATACATATCGATAATTGAAAACAAATCAGTGAATAAAAATAATATTGTTACCAAATAAAGTATCAAACGATTTTGTATTTTTTTGTATAATCAAGATTTTGTTTTAATATTTCTATTTCATCGTATAGAAACTGTCAGAAGTTTATGGCATAAGAAAATGTGTATAAATTAAAATAAAAAAATTGCACTATAATAGTATTCATTTACATTTATTTTTATTCTACGTAAAATATGATTAACAATACAACCATAAATTATAGAAAAAAAAAACCATTCAAATTGTATTATTTTGTAAATGGGTCACATCGGAATAACCTGTATTAAATATTTGATAAATGAATTTTCAAATCATATTTTAAATTCGCTAAGTAAACCTAAAGATGGCCTAATATTACAGTCAATTGTATTTTTTAAACTTACATTTTCTTTAAAACCTTTTTTTTTAAATCAGGTTAAAATAATTTGCAATTTAATCTGACGACACTTTATATACATCAATATTATATTTATATATGTGTTGATTCATATCAAACGTCATTAGTCCACTCTATGTTAAACTAAGAAAAATGTGGTTTCTATTATATATAAAAAAAGATTCTATAATCTTTATATTCCAATATATGATAAAACCACATTTTCACAGTTTCACATTGAGTGGACTTATGACGATTAATATGAATCAAAACATACAGCATCTTTCTCTTCTGTTTTAATAAAAAGACGCTACCCTTATCGCTAAATATTCTCAATCTTTTCCTTGATTTATGTCACTATATAGCAACTCATTTAGAACAACCATTTCTGTTGTCAATGTGTAAAATAATTATAACGTTTAACTGTTTTAACTTATTAAAATCAGTTTCTCAACCTCTCACTTTAGCGAGGATGTAGAAAAGGATTATATGTTGCCTAGTCGTTGTTTTCTTTTCCGTGCTCCAATTCAGTGTAAAAAAGATGCAAGGCGGGAATTAATGACAACTCCATTCCTTTGAGTATAACCAAAAAAATATAAGAAATATATGTATGAGAATATTACAAATTCAAGTCATTGATTGCGCATCGACCTTAGACAAATGGCTGAGAGAAATGTGTCAGTTTATTTTTAAAATTGTATAGGTGATCGGTGAAAATACGTGTAAATATGTTGTATATGTACACAAATAAAAAACAAAATTGATAACTATGCGGTTTTATGGGTCAATAAATAATACAGGTACATTTCTTAATATAAGAATACAAGTTTAGTGGTAGTAGGCGGGGGCGGCTCCATAAGCGAGGGGAGAAGCGTATTTGGCAACTGGGGCGCCATAACCGAAGGGAGAGACAACCTTGGCGACTGGGGCGCCATATCCGTAGGGAGAGACAACCTTGGCGACGGGAGCGACGACCTTGACGGCATGTCCAAGAGGTTCACGACGGACGACGGCGTTGAATCCGTTGTGGGGATCGGCGGTGTAGTCGACGGTGCGCTTGAAACCATCGGGGTCAACAAGGGAGTAAGATCCTTCGACGACGTCTCCGTTTCTGGATTCGTGTTGGCTCTTGGAGTCTCCGGTGAGTGCGTCTTGGATGTCATAAGCGAACTGGTATTGTGGGTTGGGATCGTAATCAGCATCGATGGAAGCTACTTTAGCATAGGCTACTGGAGCAGCGTATTTGGCCACTGGAGCGGCATAAGACAAGGGTGCGGCATATCCGTGAGAAGCATATCCCAAAGGAGAGTATGCAGGCTGGGCAATGATTCCAGCGTTGGCGACAGCCACCACAGCGGCGAGGAAGAAGAGCTAGAAATCATAAAATAAACATTTTAGCGTGTTTATGAATCACAATATTATCTGTTTAAACAGTGTTGAAAACAAGAGTTTTATTTTAACGTGGAGTTTAAATTATAGACATTTATAATTACTAAATATATTTTGAATATTTAAGGATAAAAAAAAAATCATTAACAACTGACATTTGTTTTTATGGATTCTGTTCAACAATTAAATAACAATAAATAGTTACATTGTATTATAATTGTGTTTCATATTCCTTGAACTTTTCAATATGTTTTCGAATAAATATAAAAGTATCGCATAATCACTGTACAACATACTATCAGAAATATATAAATATCACTTTATTTCGTATCGATATAAAGAATTAAAAGCTTGTTACACTTAAGTTCTTGGGTGATAAATAATACATTAAATAGTCCGATTTCATAAAATTAACAATATACACTCTATTTTAAATAGTTGAAGTTTTTTTAATGTTTTGATAATGCACCAATTCATTTTAAATCTGTACACTTAAGAAACTATGAACTATAAACAATTTCAAAAACCAAATCTATATCGTTGGGTGCTGAGAAGTAATTTCACTAAAAAAACTTTTCTTTTTCGATTAGATTACTTTTTCATATGTCTATTATATATTTTACTTTACAAAATACACGATAAAAGTCATTAAGTAAGCTTATTCTAAAATATATATTGAGAAGAAAAATAAAAGGCTTTGAAATTTTTGTACTGTACTTTATACATTATATTGATGTAATTTTTAAATCGTTTTAACTCCAACTAAATTCGTAAGTGTAATGTAATGTACGACGTATCGATAAAGAGTAAATAAATTAGTGAAAATAAAAAGTGATATCCTACCTTGAATGCCATTTTCTTTTGTTTTAAGTTGTCTAGTTGACTACTTGTTAATGTATGTGACGCTGAGTAAACCTGTCGCTCTATTTATAAGGCGAAGTTGCAAAAATCAGCTGTTTTAATGAATGAATTTGATCACATGTGACACTTGAGCTTGTGCCTACCTGAGATACATTATATTGTATTATGTTAGGGCGTAAAACAGGTTAGCGCTGTATTTAATATGCTCATACATGACAATATTACTCCGTGCATTACTGATTTACGATATAACTTTGTGCAGTTTAAGGGCTATTTCGACATATTTTGTGCAACAGTTACATTCTGGCGTGATATTTACTAAGAAATAACTTTTATGCCACCTGCTATACATGTATTAAAAGTTATTATTCACCTACATATGTAGATACTACGATAATAAAAATAGATAACTATTCTGTGATCACAATTATATTAGCAAAAGAATGCATATATTTTGATTAAAAATCTAACACGTTTCTGTTCAATTATACTTAATAAATATAAATTAAGTACTGGTTGGTAAAATAAATAATAATGATAAAATTGGTATAAGAAAAAAATGTTGTTTGACAATTAAAATTATTCTAAAAAATATATTATTTACAATTTAAATACTGCAGGGCTGTCGATATATGCCCCGGGGTATATTTCTTCTTCTACGAAATATATTTGTTAGCAAACTTAAACATTTCAATTATTCTAAAAAATATATTATATAAAATTTAAATACTGCAGGGCAGGGCTGTCGATATATGCCCCGAGATATATTTCATTTACTTTTATAATCTCTAGCTTATTCAATAAATAGGTTTGTAATTTATTTTTCTCGCCAGTAAATTTTCTGACTTCTTAAAAATGCAACAAAAATCCCTCCGTTGAGGTCAACGGGCTTACAGCTAGTTAAAATTGAATCGTTCAAATTATATATGTACATTCATTCATTCACACAACTGAGTCAGTTCAAGACCATCCTTGCACTTGAACGCCTGAAAATGCTGAGAGGCAAAACCCGGGTCTTTAGTGACACAAAACTTGTGTGAAAATACATAATTTGAACGATTCAAATTTAATATTGAATTTCCACCAAGTATATTCAGTCGAAATCTTTAATTGTTTTACACATCTTGTTATCAGTCTTACTTCATTTTTTTAGAATTCCATACAAGTTATAGTTTATGCACTATTTAAAGTTCTTAGGTTCGGTTGACAATTGTATAAAGAAATGCTACTTATTGATTTGTTTTTTGTCTGAAAATCCTTTTCAATAACTTCCAAATAACTAATCACTTATCTTATTAATCCAATACAATTCGTAGTCTGTCGCCTGATTCCGTTCGGTTTTACTATTTGCCTACGACATTTATCTATTGTTTAGTTAACGAAATACGATACGTAACTATTTTTAGATTTTTTTAAATAAAAAGAACACACCGTTGTGTAAAAAACATATTCATTTTAGAATGCATATTTGGCTGTGGAACTTCAGTATAACAGTGACTTTTTACCGGAGTAAATATTTTTTTAAAAAGATAGATCTTAGTCAATGAAGTAAATAAAAACGTAATTAATGGTATAACTTTCGTCTGCTATCCATAAAAAACTTTATTTCACTTCAGATCAGGGGTGGGCTGGAGGAGGCTCACAGGGGCTCGCGCGAGCCCCTTGTTAAATATTATTCAGGTCGGAGAGCCTCTTGTTAAATTAAAAAAAGAAATATTCTCAGATATGTGGGTTGTATAATTTATAAATATACAATATATATAAATCAAAAAAAGTTTTAATATTTCTGACATACATTTTTTAACTACATATTGATATTGATTATATTTCGATATTTTGCGTAATGTTACATAATAAAAGTAGATATGTTTAGGAACATTCGACAGCTTTAATATTTTTTGCTTATATGTAATCGCATATGAGTGATAAAAAAAATCACACCTTCCCTAGAACACCACGAATAGCTATAAGATTAAGCGAGCCTCTTGTTACCGTATTGGCAGTCCACCGCTGCTTCAGATATCATATCTTATTTCAAAATTTAATCATCTCATCATAAAAAAACACTCTGCCGTACTTTTTTTACAATTATTTATTGGATCGATTGAGACCAGTTTCACTCATAACGAGCATTTTTTAAGTAATAGAAAATATATTTATTTTTTTTGGATATCAAATTTATGGAGCTTTAAGTACCAGGACGCGCTAGCGTCAAGGTTCTTTTAGTCTCCTTCATCGATAAATTTTTTGAATAATAGTAAATTGCATCCCCTTACCATAGTTTGCAGACGGAAGGGCGTAATCACCACAGAGATAATAATTTCACGGGAACTCCATATGAATTATTTTGCAAATCACATTCCATATGCTTTCTCCATACCATATCCGTACATGTACACACACATGCGCATACATACATACACACATACAGTACACAAAAAAAAATAAAACAAAGAGAGTCATTTTCGTAATGCTAAATTCGTTCTTAAATTGACAATTTTAACAACAAAGAGCAATTAAACCAAAAAATATAATCAACAAAGAGCTATTCATAAAAATTAAAGAAAAACGACTAATATGAGTGTAATAAGCAATTGATAATATAATTGTGAAAAGAATTTATAGATAACAATACAGAATATGAAAAAGTTACTTTAATGAAAATGTTTAAGACCTGCCATAAATTTACAATAAAATTCAAAGGATTATCCAAAATTAGCAATTGGGGATTTTTGCAATACAGTTTATTATATCAGGAGCGAAACCAGTAAAGTTCCAAATAAATAATTATGTAGAAGAAGTATTTTAATATAATGCCTTTCAACCGAGTATTGACAGTGTACACCTTAAAAGGATTTTTTATTATACATATTCACAATGTCAGAAGATTTTATGTTTGCTCTCAGAAGTTTCTCTCTCAGAATTAAAGTAAATTCTCAGAATGTTTACCGATGATTTATTAAGTAGTATGTACACACTAATCACTAATGTATCTCCTGGGATTCTGATCAATTTGGTAATCTCTTAATCCCGGGTTCGTCTTAATACCGATCCCGGGATTTTGGGATTCATTATAACACGTAAAAAAATAAATATAAAATCTTAACTCTTCCCGATTTACTATCATATATTTTAATAATAAAACAATTTACAGCAGTGTGCCTTAGTTTGTTAATATACATATAATACATATAAATAAATGACTTGTGGTCTTACTCCCTTTTATATATTGTAGAAATCATTGACAGTATGAGGAAGTTTTTTTTCCATAATTTTATACAAAATTCAGTTGCAGAGAAATCTTGGAAACGGGTGTTTGTGATATATTTTCTATTCGATTTACTATCAAAGAACTGAAATTAAAGAACAAAATATAATACCAATTATTTTTTTTGTATTCAAATGAGAGATATGTATAACACTGAAAACATGAAATTATGGTTAATAACCAATCCTGATATCCCGGGATTGAAGGATTGTTACTCCCGAAATTTCGGAATCACAAAAAGTGTGCGGTATTGGATGTCTTACTAGTCACGCTACTAGATGTAATATTACGTTCATTTTAGATATATCTATAGAGTCCTTAATATTATCAAAAATAATACGTTATAAAACAATGTTTTATATGACATTGAAACATAGTGTATAATTTCATCAGCCATTAAGCTATAGAATGTAGTATTCTCACTTAGACATTATAATATTTAACGCTATGAAAAAATCTAGTTAATTGACTGCTTGTATAAAAAATATGCAAAAAAATTAAATGTAGGTCAATAGATTTCGGCGACATTGATTTTGTTGGGCATAAAACAGTAAGTTACATTTGTCTAATAGATACCTGAGTAAAATTGGTCCAATTGCATAATGTAAAAATGCCATTTGACATGAATTTAATTGTACTCACGTTTTTACCTGCTGAATTTAAAGTGACCAGTTGTTCTCGTGCATATATCGAGGCTAAAATACTTTGTTTGATATGTTTATTTATTGTATATAGATAGTTTTACTACCGAAGATTTGGTATAACGTTAAAGTAAAATGAAACTGAAATATTCTTTCACTTATTTGCAAAAAAACGTAAATTGATAAAATCTTTTTTTTTATTTCTTATTTTACTATTAAACTTTTTTTTAACACCTCTGGCTTGCTGTTCATTTTAAATCAAATTAAAGAATGTTTTACTGAACTGGAATTTTTTTAAATGATATTTAGCTAGGCTTAAAAAAATACACAAATTTTTGTGTTAATTCAAGTCATTAGGCAATTTTTCTTAATTATAGATGTCGGATGTATAGATGTAAGCCGTTTCAGTCACATTTAATGATGATTGTAACTCCTTACAAATTATTAAGTCACCTATTTACAGACAATTGTGTAATTGATAAAATCTAGCTTAAAAGGATTTCCAAAACTTCCCAGTTGGGTTAAAAATTCTTTACTTTGTATTATATTCCAATTAAATGTGTATGTAAAAAATGAACAGGCGAATATAATTATATTTTTTGATTCAAGTTTTTTTTGGGATGTGAAACTCTTAAATTAGGTATACAATCGAATTTTATTAAGCACACAAACATGATTGCGGAAAAACTGTTCTAATTTTAAAAAAATATGTAGGATCTTCTTTAATTAAATTATTTGCATATCTTTTTTTAACTTGAATGTTCAGTTATTTAACTACGCAAAAGCTGTGGTCACCACTAATCATGTCACGACCAACAGATCATAATGTCTTACAACAAAAAAATAATCAAATTAACATTGTTAAAAATAAGATATCGGTAAAACAGGTTTCGATTTATATAGATAACCGAAGCCTTTTAACCGGTGCATTACTATACACAAGAAATATTATTATTTGTCACATTTCATATAAATAGCTCCAACTTCGAGCTTTAATTCATATTCAATTAGAATCAGTCTTTCAGGACACATCTAATACAATGGCATTCCAGGTAAATATTCTTTCATAAAACATAAGGAAAAATATTTGTCGAAAACAAACAACTACCACAATTGTACTTCTCAATTCAATAAAAAATCTCAAAATTTATATTGAATTTTAAAAAAGTCATCATTCGATTTTATTAACAAGAGATTATTTAATCATATTCTAGAAATTCTATGACTTTTATTGATCAAAGATGTTATGTAAACGTATAAGTACATTATGGTGCTCTAAATTTTATTTTCTTTATTTATAGTTCTTCTTCCTCGCCGCTGTTGTGGCTGTTGCCAACGCTGGCATCATCGCCCAACCCGCCTATTCTCCTTTGGGATACGCTTCCCACGGATATGCCGCCCCATTGGCTTATGCTGCCCCAGTTGCCAAGTACGCTGCTCCAGTAGCCTACTCCAAAGTAGCTTCCATCGATGCTGACTACGATCCCAACCCTCAATACCAATACGCCTACGATATCCAAGACGCACTCACCGGAGACTCCAAGAGCCAACACGAATCCAGAAACGGAGACGTCGTCGAAGGATCTTACTCCCTTGTTGATGCTGATGGTTACAAGCGCACCGTCGACTACACCGCCGATCCCCACAACGGATTCAACGCCGTCGTCCGTCGTGAACCTCTTGGACATGCCGTCAAGGTCGTCGCTCCCGTTGCCAAGGTTGTCTCTCCCTTCGGATATGGCGCTCCAGTCGCCAAATACGCCGCCCCTCTCTCCTACGGAGCTGCCCCCGCCTACTACCACTAATTTAAGATTCTTATATTTAGGAATGTAAATTATTTATTGACCCATAAACTAGCATAAACAAATTTAACGTTTTTTACTTTTTCAAATTTCCCCGTGAGAAATATACAAATAAAATTATTGGACTATCCATACTTCTACTCACCATTTATAAAGGGTGGGTGTACCATGATATTATGACATTACAATACGTGTGTTTCTTTACGGGTTTTTGGCCATGGAGTGTCTCAGAAGCAACCATTCAAGACACGATAGCTTTATGTACTTAATTAATCTCTGTGATACGATGGCAAGGCCTCTATTGATATCTTAACGAAATTCAGATCTTAAACTTTTAAACTCTGAAAAGAACTAGGATATATTTAAATATTGTAATAATTCTAGGAAAATATTTGATCTTTGATTGATGTTTTCGTATTATTTTATACTGATAACAGCCCGAAGAAAAAAATCATTTATTGTTCTAAGTCCTAAAACGAGTTAATACAATTAGTTCATTTTGTAATTTTTAAGCGAACAATTAACATTTATTGTTTTTCAAAGCCTGCTAGAAGTTAAATTTAAAATAGGTATTTAAATTTAAATAGTTCAAACAATTCCTATTGTAAATAATTTCATCATTCAATTTATGGCGTGGCTGATCAAAATAAAAATAAAATATTAAAAAAATATATTGATCTTTTGAAGAAAATTATATAAAAATAGTCATAATTTCTATTTCTAGTTATCTTAAAATTTAAAGAGAGGTAAAGAATAAAAAAAAGGTGTGTAGTAAATGACTTTTATTGGTATAATGGTAAACATTATATAAATAAATGAAAGGTGTTGTTATAAAACGTATTTATTCCACTCTGACACTAAAATTAAACGATGTAAACTCACCGATAACGGTTTAACATTATATGTAATTAAGTACCACACCTCATGCAAATTGTAAATTCGTTCACAGTAAAAGTACATGTTGTAGTACAAAATATGGATTCGAATGATTTTTTAAATAAATTGATAATTTCAAATTTACGGAATATCTGCCTCCAAAGGTTTCTATGTACCAAAGAGTATGGGTATGGAAAAATCATGTATCCAAAGATCAGCGTAAGGAGTTCTCTTTCAAGGAAAATCATGAAACCCGCGAGTTCGCCTAAAAATGATGTCACGGTGAGTCATCGGCTGAATTGAATACATTAATGTTCGATGTAACTTACTTCTGATCACATTATAGACAACGATTATCAGTGGCGGTTTGTGACCTAAAATCTTGGGTGGGCTATAGAAAAATTTAGCATTCTATACTATCTATGAAATTGTGGATGTTTCCACTTCACCTTATACATTAATCTACAAGCAAATTAACGAATACATACTACGACACTACTGCAAAGCATAAATTATTATATAATAAAATCAAAGCTAATGGTAGTATGAAATAATGGAATGGTATGAGCCGGACGGAATTGTTTTGTTTCAATTTTAAATCCATACAATACAACGAACTCTCTCGTGCGAATTACGTAACGTTGCCAGTAAATTATTATTTCGTTGCTTTTTATGTATGGGGTAAGTTTGACCCGTCTGACGTAATGACTGCAGGCTGTATACTGAGGCGCAGTCGTGTACGATTATATGACGTTTCCGTATGGCCAATGAATATAAAAAAAACATACGTCTTCTAATCGTGCATGATTGCGTTCCAGAGTAAAAAGAGTTTTGCGAAAAAGCATTTATTTTACCTCAGACTTACTTCAAAATAGTCCGAGCCTTTATTATTATTAATACGCATGTATCACCAGACTGGCGTCACGTTGCCAGTTCTGTATGAAATATGTATAAGGCTATTGTTTTTTATGCCGTCTCGGCTTAAATTGTAATACAAAACACAATCGAGAGGATTATTGAAGGTAGCATTGCTTTATATTGACAGTGGAAAATCAAAACAAAGATATTGTATAATTTTGCGAAAGGTTAGTACGTTTAGAAATGTATTTTTTTTGTTCAGTGGCGGAATTGTTGTTCATTTTTATTCAGCCATCTTAAGTTTTTTTTACACATTTTGGGTGAAAAACGCAGGTCGGGCTAAGCCCACCTAGCCCAGTACGTAGAACCGCCACTGATGATTATTGAAGCTTTTTAGGCCCATCATTTGGACTGTATTTGTTTCGTTGACCAATTGAATAAAAACGTTTATCAATCACAAGATAGAATCTAAATTTATTATACAATCAAAGATTCGAAGATCGTAAGATACCAAAAAAGTTCTGCAATAGAGAAAAAATAGATTCAAAGACAACACAACATCAATATTGAAACAATAGCTTACAGTTTATTTTATCTGTTTTTCATTTTTTAAATGATATACAAGTACTTACATAGTAAGAAGCTATACATGGTCCTAAAAGAAAGTTTTTATTTTGATGAATTCATTTGACTACCATTATATTTTATCGCAGAACAATAAATTTCACCTACGCAATTTTTGAAGCATTAATTATATAGGTGTAAATATTATCTAATATCTTGTATGAATTACTTCACATACGGTGACCGCAAAGAGAAATTACGTTATTTATATATAATTTTATATCACGGGAATAATAATTTATAAATCACCAATAAATTTATTTTGTCGTTTAATTTGTTTATTTGTATGTTACGAAAACTTATTAATTACTGTTTTTTAAGTGGAGAAAATGTTAAATCTCAACAAAGGTAAATTTCAAAGTACAGTTGTGCAACAACATTTAAATTTGATATCCTCAATATGCATGCTTTAGCAAACATTTTTTTATTATTTACACCGATGATTTCTGCTATCAAACCTGTTTACAGATGACAAAAATAACTGTATTGTTGATCTATTGTTGAAGGTGGAATCAGCTCGCTGGATAACGTTTGTCACCATCATTTAAACACAAACACCCATAACATAAACTTTTTGAAGTTTGTACGAACAATAAAACCTCGAGAGTAGTGCTATTCCTGCGTGAATAACACTTATTTTTAACGGCTTAGAATACTCAACACAATGTAATTCATTGTCAATATTCACGGGTGGATTTTACTATTTCAAATAACATAATTCAATTCAACAAAACTTAAATAAATTATAACTTAAAACTACAGTTTACCTGCGGGGAAAGGTAAGAAAGACGTTTTCACCTCGACGAAGACTTTAGGAAGAAAACTTTATCATGATGATGCATTCATTCTAAGGAAGAAATTTGTACTACCCTTTTCTTTAATTGTTTTTGTATAAAATAATTACTACTTCACTAAATTCTAAGGTTTAGTATCACAGGGAATTATCTACAAAAACGTATCTTTATTTTTACTAAATTATAACAGGTGCTTCCATCATTTTCAAAAAAACTCAACCGTATTATACTATATATCGATAATAACTCAAAATACGCATTTTTCAAGTAAGACCCATTTGAACTTAAGTCCTTAAATTGAAACATAATATTTTATATTATCGATAAAGCGTCTATAGGATAGGAACAATCTCAAAACGATGCCAAATTATGCCAATACTTAATGACAGATTCTTTTATAATAAATTAATGGAGTTTTAAGTCTAAGGAAACGTAAGCGTCAAAGTTCTTCGAGTCTCTTTCATCGATGGTGTTTTTGTCATAAACACTGATTTCCTATCGTTGCCGATGAAAAATATCCGATCGATACAGAGATGAGCAACTGTAAAGGCAGTTCACGTGTACACCATATGCATTTATATGCAAATTATATTATATATACCTCTCCAAATAATATTCGCATGCAAATACATACAATACACTTAGAACATAGGTTCCCAATTTTTTTTCGGGTGGCGACCTCTTTTTATAAAAGCCATGTGACCCGCAGCCGTGCAATTGAAAAAGGCATTTTTTTTTCAATAAGGTAATTTTAGTTGTCTGTAGTTTTAGTTGTGTTGCTCAAATCCAAAATCAAAAAAAGTTGACGACCGATAGGTTGGCAGCTCGTGATTTAGAAGTAAAATTATGATGAAATTCATTTTTATGATGCCAATGTTATATATTTTTTTAGAAGAAAAATCAAATCGACCGAGAATCGCTCTCGGCCTAAGCGGATAGTACAATCTCACACATACACGATTAATTTCATTTCAAACTTCTGGTCACCGTGTATGAAATTAGTCTCGCCGTATTATGTCAACCTCAAATTAGTCCGAAATAAAAGCGCTCGGAAAGTAGACTAAAATTTCCATAAGAATTAAATAAATATTCCGATTATATTTATCTCCTGCAACAATAATTGCATAATAGTGTATTTTTACTTTCAATATTTTATCTTTTTACAGCGTGTTTATGGCTCCACCTTGTCCGGCGGTATCGGTCAGTAGATCTGTCTTAATGACCCATGACCAGATTAATCTAGTCTTTAGCTTGACGATTGTTTAAGTGATCTAGCGATTGATATATTGTCCGTTATATCAAATTAATCAGTGGTTTTTATTTAGAAATTTCGAAATGTTTATATACTTATCAATAGATAGATTTGAAATACTAAATTGTTGTCATAGTCAATAAGATTTGCCGTAATTATATTACTAAGCCAGCGGTGGACAGCTTATACATGAACACAGAGCTTGCTTAATCTCAAAGAGAAGGGGTGAGTTTGTTTTATTTATCTTATACAATTAAACTCAATATAATTACCAAAGCGATCGAATGTTAATATATATATAATCTCCATATGTATATATATATATATATATTTAGCTTTGAGTATCTCAACAGAAGTGTTTCTACGCAGTGGCGGTTCCTAACCTAAAATCTTGGGTGGGCAAAGCATATTTCCACTTCACCGAATACATTAATCTACAAGCAAATTAACAAATACTACGACACTACTGCAATGCATAAATTATTATATAATAAAATCAATGCTAATGTAAGTAATAAATATTTTAAAAATTCATACAGGACCTTAAATTCGTCTCTTTTAAAGTGAAAAAACAAGTACTAACAGCAATACAGAGCTAGCTGTCAGTGAGAGTCAATACCTGTCACTTTCATACAATACAACAATATTGGTGTTGTGTTTCAATGCATAAGTATGCGTAATGGGCAGATTCTGTTTAGCCCCCAACGATCAACAGAAGCTTGACAGATTGAAACACAATCGTTTGTGATTGATGACGTTTCCGTACATACAAATACAAAAAAAATCTAATCGTGCTTGATTGCGCCCCAGTGTAAAGAAAAATTGCATGGTATTGTCTGTGGTTACGGTCTAAACATCTAATAGCCCCTGAGTGGTGTTGCCAGAGTGACGTTGCTTTTTCTCTGTGAAGTATTTATAGGGTTATTGTTTTTTTATGCCGGCTCAGTTTAAAATTGTAATACAAAACACAATCGGGAATATGATTGTAGGTAGACGTAAAATTGTTTTATATTGACAGAGGAAAATTAAAACAAAGATATTGTATTCATTTGGGAAAGGTTAGTTACGCTTATAAATGTATTTATTTTGTTCAGCGGCCGAATTGCTGTTCATTTTTATTCAGCCATCTAAAGTTTTGGGTGAAAAATGCAGGTCGGGCTTAGCCCACCTAGCCCGGTACCTAGAACCGCCACTGTTTCTACGAGAACTGCTTGTTATTCAGTTGCTCAACCTCTCTTTTTCCAAAGAGAGTACGTATAGAAGGATAGAGCTAGGACAGGATTAGTGGTAAGCTAATCGCTCTCGATACGCCCCGTTCATAGGATAGGATGGGTGGGAGAGGGGAATTCAAGACATCACATACATCCATGCCTTCGAACAGAAATTCATAAATCATACACTTACTAGTTAATATATAAATTGACTTTTCAAGCGAATATGTTAGCTTCTACTAAAACTGCCGGTTAATGTATATGTTAACTATTGAAGGTACATACATTGACGAGACTTCATATTTGAGTCGTCTTGTATCAAAAGAAGAACTGTTACATACATCATGTATGGAACCGTTCTGCTTTTGATACCAGACGACTCATTTTAACTGTGAAATATACATAATTTAATACAGTGTCTCTCAACTAGGGTCTGCAATAGGGCCATCATATTTGAAGGGGTCACAGATAAAATATCAGTTTGGGGGAGCCACAGCAAATTTAGGGTGCCACGGTCAGTCTAAATGTAATAAAGAAAATTGGACTAAAAAAGAACATTTTTATCGCTGGTAGGCGTAAGATTTCAAAAAAAGGAGCTAAAAAAAGGTATCGAATTCGTGCATAATTGTAGAATCTATCTATTCGCAATTGAGTCGAGAATCGAACAAATCGACACTTTATCGCCAATGATCAATTCCGGGATTCCGAAAGCCCAGATCCCGAACAAAATTTTAAAAAGGCCACGAAAAAATATGAGACTTAAAAGGGGCCATGGACTCAAAAAGATTGAGAAACTATGATCTTATATGTAAAAATAGATAATATTAAACGTTAAAGTTCATTTTTAAAAAAGGCAAAGGCAGCGGATAAAATCTTCCGTTATAATTATTACGATTGATGAACCGAACTAAAATAAAAATCTGCATGTCAAAAATAACACAAAGTTACGTAAATAAATTTTATTAAAAATAATTTGTTCGTTGAATGAAACCTCGAAGAGAAATCGGCATGATACTTATAATACACAGTTTTTATTTCAACAAATTAAAGCGTTGTCACTTATGTGAGTTGGTTTTAGGCGTAATATTTTAATTTTATTTGACCGACACCGTCTCTAGTCAAAATATCCTCAGTAAAAAAAAGTTATTGTTACGCACAGTTACAATCATATTTAATTGAATTAAGATCATAGATTAATCAAAAGACATGTATTATTTAATCACATTTAAAATTACTAAGCCAATTCGTTACGTAACTTACACTTGCATAAATTCAATAAACCACGAGCGCACTGCATGGCTTAAAAAATGAGACCAAACGTTTTTTACGTCAATTCGTTTACCGGCAGTGCCTTGACATTGCGGTTTTTTTAATCAACTAGTAAAAAAGTGTTTAAAAATAAGTCTATCAGCTTGCATTTCTATTTTTAGTGCCATGTTATGCGCGAAGAGCTATTTTTTTATATTAATAACTATAAAACCAATTTATAAAATAGTTAAATAGTATTGTATGATATATTATTACTTTTTTACAGCAATCTTTTATTTACTTTTTACATCAATCTTAATTGATAGTATAACTAACAGAACAAACATGTTTGCATGATACAACATACAGTAAGTCAAAATACTCATGAATTTAAGGGAAAAAAAGCAATGTTGTGTGATTATTTAATTTATATCATACGTAATAAATATTGCAACGACTTACTGATATACGTACACACAAAAGATTCGAGGGTCAAAATAAAAAGGCAGCATTTTGTTGCCACCACTAGCAGACTACCTGGACAGCGTATGTTGAGTGACGTGTGTGCGCCCAATATGAGTTTTCTATGGAAAAAAAGAGTATCTCCAAGATCTCCTGATAAGCAGATTTTATACTATTGACAAAACTATATGTTTATAGTGTTGATTGAATTGTGTACTAAACATAATTATTTCATTACTAAAACACATTGTGTCGTAATAAAATAATGTTAAAAAACAATGTAAGTATCGGCTATCTTATGTTTCCATCTGGTGCATACACTGTTCCAAAGAAGTCTTATTACCGAGTCATTCTGCATAGAGCCTACAGTAAACATACCACACAATGAGCGGTGAGCAATCCTCGAAGAGAATAATTATATCATCAGGGCGCTCGATAAAATAATTATTATTACAAAAAATGTTTGTATAGCATTCAAGAATAATATATACACATTATTAGAAAATAAAATATCGTATCAGGCAATGTGCTTTTTTTAATATTTTAATTGACTATTTTAAGAAAGTCGATTCTAGTGTTTGCGTATCTTTTAATGAGTTTATTATGTAGACTTAAGAGTTATAAAAAATAATAGTCTTTATGATTGAAATATTGTTTACTGCCAGTGGGTTAAACGCAATATTGTATACTACAAGTATTCGAGAAGTTATTGTTTTACGATGCAATTCTTTCCGATCACTTGGTTTTTGTCAGTTTATAAAGATGTGGATTAAAGATCGTTTAATAAATTCTTTTAATATAAAAAGATACTTCTTTATCGCTCAAAACCGTCATTAAAAAATCCAAATAGTTTGCTTAATAAATACTGATCATTTTTTTTTTTTTAATATATTTTACAGTTCTAATCATATCTATATATATAAAACAAAGTGGGGTTATTTACACCACGTATATCTCGAGAATTAGACCACGGTTTTCAATGATCTTTGCTTTATTAAATTTGTATGGGCCTAGAATAGCAGAATAAGCATTAAAACATCGGAAAAATATCACGAAAAAGAAATTATAAAGAAAATAAACATCTCAGTACAATACGTTTTTTTTAAATTTTTCGAATCGAACGCGGAACATGACGTATGCAGTTTATGCTTAATACACTAGGTGGCGTTGGTTGTAAAATTCATTTGTTTCATACTTTGAATTAGAGATGTACCGACGAACTTGGACGAACGTGTCAGAATTTCGAAACTAAATCTTCAATATCCATTTAAAAAAAAAACTTTTAGGAATTTATGTTTCATGTTCATCACCGTCGCTAAAATATATACTGAAATGTGAAAAGACAAATGAAAGTACATAAAATCAGAAAGTATGTAAAAAAAAATCAGTATACTTTTCATGTATATTATATTGTTATTGAATACTATCAAATCATTATTTTATTTTTGATCCCCATCTACAGTCAATCCTGTTTTTATGCAATTTCAAAGTAATGCGGTTTTTTAGAAATGCATTTTTTTAAATGTACCATATTTTACGATGTATAAAAATGTTAAATATTACATTGAGAGCATATATCGTTGTATTTTGGATAGAATAGAGAGAATCATAAACACAACCGACATTTGAAAAAAAATACGATTTCGGACTGTTTAAATCATGTTGCACCTGCCATCGCTGAATTAAGGCCACCTACTTAAGTGTGTTACAGTCGATAAAACCATTGAAACATCGGTAATATCAGCTGAAATGATTACTTTAGCACACGAGCTTGGTGAAGAAAGGCTTGATACCTTTAGCGAAAATTATATCGACGAATTACTTACAGATAAAGCTATAAGTGACAAAGATGTCAATAATTTAAATTTAATTATTGACAAAAAACCAGAATACAATGACGAACTGAAAGAAATTCTGCGATCATTCACTGCGAAAATAATTGAAAAAGGTCTCCGACTTTTCAGTAAATTAGAAGATCATTTCTTTCTAAATGATTCAAATTCTGATCGCGCATTCAAGTTTCAACGATAACTTAAAAAAAAATATATTTGGGTATAACCAGTGCTTTTTTTTGTTGGTGCCGGAACGCACTTTTTTCGAGCATTTTCTAAGAAGGTATATTATTTATTATATATTCGAATATCATTTTGATAGAATTAATGACGGCTTTTCATATAATGCTTAGAAAATAAAACAAAATATACATATTTAAAAATAGAAAAAATTAAATTAAACATTTATTAAAATTTCGAGAAAAAAAGGTGCCGGAACGCCGTTCCGCCGCGTTACAGGGTAAAAAAATCCCTGGGTATAACAAACTGCATAACCAATTAATTATCGAAAAAGAAAATCCGAACAAACTCTGATCACTAATTTTATTGTTAGAAAACGACCATACTATGTGTGGAACATTAAACAAAAAAAATATATTTTTTTCTAATGTAAGATAATCTCATAAATATAATATTGAAGATTTGGAAAATGTTGCGTTTTTTGTTATATTGAGAATTTATATCATTTCGTAATATAAAAATATGAAAATTTAGAATGAACTTTCGTAAAATTATAAAAAAGTATTATTTTAATAATTTTGAAAAGATCCCTGTCACTATGTTGGTGACATGCATTGAGAACAAATTTATCCTAGACCAACACATTCCTTAGCAACGGCCTTTGTTTGACAGTTACTGTCAAACAAAGTAGTCGTTTGTCAACATTGTGAAGATGTAATTTTATTATTTAAAATACAGTGAAATAAAGAGGTACTAGCTATGCCAAGTACTTCTAAACCAATTCGTAAGAGTGCTTGGAATGGTTTTCTAAGAGTCTTTCAGTTCTGTGAACATGAAAAATCTGTAAAAAAAAACCAATAATTCCCTTCGGGTCGACATCATTGAATCACTTCGAACTGTCAATGGCGTAGTATGCCCAACATTTTGTGCTGCATGTCAATAGCTCAATTTGCTTAAAAACTATACTCATTGGGACATGACAATCGCTGAAGCAATTGTTTCTGCATCTCCAAGTCAGATACGCACATTATTTGCTATCATTATTTTGATATGCTTCCCATTGAATCTACGAGAACTGTGGAACAAGTACAAGAATGACATGTCCGAAGACACTTTACACCGAATTCGCGTCAGTTCAGGGAATCCCGATCTCGAGGTGAATGAGGAGATACATAACCAGGCGTTGCTTTTGATCGAAGATATGTGTTACCTCATGCGCTGCATGATGCGTCGCCAGATCAAAGAATGAACGACGCTTTCAATCGAGAATCGGAACGTAAACGTGAATATGATCGAGATGCATTGAACCAATCACTTCGAACGAATGTACCTTTGTTGAACCCCCAACAGAAAGTGTACGATACTTTAATGAAGGCAATTGATGAGGGAAATGGAGGTTTATTTTTCCTCCGCATTGGAAGCACTCAACTGAACTATGAAAGATCAGCGCAATGACTCAAAATGTTTTGGAGGCGCAATGATTCTACTATCTGGCGATTTTCGCCAAATACTACCAGTCATTTCAAGATCGACCGATGCCGATGAAATAAACGCTTGCCTTAAAACATCGACTCTGTGGCGCTATGTGAAGAAACTTCAGCTAACGACAAACATGCGAGTTGTATTTCTAAACGAACATCTGCCGCAGATTTCTCCAAGCATTTGCTGACTATCTGTAACGGCCGTGTTCCTGTTGACGAATCGAACGGATTGATTTCGATTCCACCGAATTTTTGCAATTTCGTCTCAACGAAGGACGGCTTCATCAACAAAATGTTCCCAAACATCTAATCACAAAAATCGCAATTGGTCGAGTGAACGAGCAATTCTTGGGGCTAAGAAAAAACATATGGATCATTTAAACTTCACAATTCAAAATCAAATCGTTGATCTACTGCATTACTTTAAATCTATCGACTGTACCACGTGAATAACATCAATGTAATTTAAATACTTTTCATTTTGAATTTTGAACAATTATTGAACTTAATTCATTTTGAGTATTCTTTCAACTGAATTTAATTCAGCCAACACAACATTTATTGATTCTGAGGCGGTACGAAGTTCGTCGGGCCAGCTAGTT
>CM062825.1:23438295-23458513 GCA_031772345.1 Himalopsyche anomala | reverse complement strand
TACGAATAACCGCTATTAAATAATCGTTACTAATAAATACTTGTCTTCAAATCATATATTAAATTCAGTGAAATACATTTTTGAGTCCTTCCAATCCCATCATGAAATCATTTTCTAAGCCCTTAAGACAAATAAGTGTTTTAAATACTAATCAAACATGTATTTTCCTTCTGAATATAGTTTGACATCGGAAACATTGCAGTATTAAAACAAATAATGATAATTTAGTTTATGGATAGTATATTTTTACCACCCAAAATTTTTCCATAATTCTGGCAACGTTTAACAGTCTCTGTGAATCGTTCCTTCTGAAAATTGCATTGTTATTTATGGTCGTCACCCTTGACAACGCATTGATTGGGGAGGGGATTCTTTTTTTATTTTTCTTCAGAGATTTCTCGTAAGATTTTTCACCACATCTTGATTATACACGTGACATATGTATTATTTCAAGTTAATTGCAAGTGTCTTACAAACAGTTTATACTCTTCTACTGGTGTTTTACTCATTCTTCAATACTATATAGTAACTAAGAAAATTTATATTTTCATTTAGTTGCAATACTATTTTCATATCCGTCATACTGTCACATTATAGAAAATATTTATTTTTATTTAATGATACAAAGTTCTTACAAATTTTATTTCACGATCAAATTGTACTTAGTAATAAACGATGTATTCACCAACACACCAAAATTTCAAAACACCAAATATTTTTGGTTAAATTATAACTTATAATTATAACATTATAAATTAATAATTAACCTATAAATCTATCCAGTATGAATCAGGATTTGTTTATCTTGTTAATTGGTTTGCTTAAATCATCTCAATCATATTTTGACACCATACTTTTTTAAATAAATATTTTAATCGAGTCGTGGAATGTCAGAATTTGATTCAAACTAATTTAGATATTGCATTGTAGTGCAAATTAAATCGATCGGTGACAACCCTAAAAAAATGCGGTTTATAACGGAAAGAATTCTTTGGCAATGCCAATGTTTGTTACATATTATTTTCGGAATTTTTTGGAAGCTTGAAATAAAAAAAACGTATAAATGCTTTCTGTTTTTCAAAAATAGTATCAATCGTTTTTTACCTTTGTCCAAATAACAACTCTTAAAATGTCATTCAAAGTACGTAATCTTATGCATTAAAAAACTGTCATTTTTTTTTATAAATTAACTATAACTATACCAAACACATAATAATATGAGTGTCAATTAAAAGTTTTTTTATTATTATATATTAATAAGTGAAATCCGTACGGCAGTTCGTACTAAAACGAATACATAACTGAAACATTTCCAACTATCAAAATATTGTTTAGATTTTTAATATTTCTCGATATTATCAGTCTTAAATATTTATTTCAATTTTATATTTTAAAATAATAAATTCTTTTCCTGATTTCTAAAACAAATAATGTCTATCAAGAAGCAAGAAAAAAATTTAGTCATGAGTACTATAAAATATTTATTGTTTTGCAGGTTGTATTCTTTACTGCAGTAGTAGCCGTCGCCCGGGCTGGACTCATTGCCCAGCCAGGTTTGACCTATGCATCACCTCTTGGATACGCGTCACCCTTGTCATACGCCTCACCTCTTTCATACGCCACTCCCCACACCAACATCGCCACCATCGACGCTGACTACGATCCTAACCCTCAATACTCATACGCTTATGACGTACAAGACGCTTTGACCGGAGATTCCAAGAGCCAACACGAATCAAGATCCGGAGATGTCGTCCAAGGATCATACTCCCTCATCGATGCTGATGGTCTCAAGCGTACCGTGGACTACACCGCCGATCCCCACAACGGATTCAACGCCGTCGTCAGACGTGAACCCATTGGACATGCCGTGAATGTTGTCTCTCCAGTAGGATATTCATCGCCTTTATCATATGCGTCTCCAATTTCTAAAGTAGTATCTCCAGTATCTTACGCTTCACCTTTGGCGTATAGCGCACCAGCATATTACCACTAAATAGTTAAAGAAACTATTCGAAATATACGTTTGTATATAAACCAAATGAGAATTTTGTACATAATTTATTTATAATAAATAAAAAATAAAAAAACACATGTTTTCTTTTATGTATCAAATAAGACATCCATTTTCCTTTTATAATTTTTTTAAAAATTCCTTATGGGAACACACGGCAAAGTTTATGTTTAACAAAATATTTATACTCAGCCAGCTAACATATTACAGCCAAAAAACATATCTGAAAATACATCTTCGCGAAATTTTGTAATAATCGCAAAACATTATTCGTAAAGGTTTATTGTATTTGAAACGTTTGATCGATGTTTTTATTTATAAATTTGCACTAATTGATTCTCAATCCACTATACCTATACTATTTTATTGTATTGGCTATAGTAAGCTTTTTTCGCCAATTTTAACCTATGACTTAATCTAGCTATGCATATAAAATATATGAAAAAACCTTGATGATAAAGTGTGTAGTCCTTAAATATATAAAATAAAATGTTTTAATAGCTTTTTCAATATAACATAAGTCAATATATTGATTTATTTAATGGTTTTAAATAAATTAATTATCCCCATCATATAAACTTGAAGACCAAAGTTTTATAAAAAAATATGGAGTTTTAAACTCTTCACAATTTGATTGTAATTTCTAACCAATTTTTATATATTTTACCTTTTCGGTGGGGGGTTAGTTTAACAGAATTAATTGATCGCTTAGGCAACTCGCAAAATTAGTAATAGTTGCTGTTTAGATGATTCAGGTGTCAAGCCACTGGAAACACGTTTTAAATTACTATTGTTTTAAACGTCAAACCAAATCACATCAAATTTGTATGTTGCTTTCAAAATGGCAGATAAAGTCGTAAGTAATACCTTTGATTTAACGGTTTATTGTTTATTCAATTAAAATCTTGATCTGACTGTCATAAAAATAATACATACAATATACAAATCGATCTAAAAATATTGATAGAGATATAAAATATAAATAAGTGACTCTTAACTAAACTGATTCAAATGTTAATTAAGAACTTTTACAAATAAATTATACAAATTTTCAATCGTATCAAAATACAATTAAGTTACGAGGGATCACTGACAATTAATTAAAAGTTAATTTCTAAATATTATAAAAAAATGTGGAATCAGTACAAAACAGTTTTATTTTTTTAATTTAATGCCTTTTTACCAAGTATTTATTGACAGAGAACACCTTAAAAGTGATTATTAAAAAATGCTCGCAGTGAAAAAAATTGTTATAAATCATTTTATTAAAATTTCAGAATTGTTACAAACATATTGTGTTTTATAGGGCCCATACATCAAGAAACAATGTTCTCGGAACTATCTACGTAATTTCTCAGGAACTATGTTACAGAGCATGTTCTTGGACACACGAGGGGTCACAGAAACGTCATATGTTGAGGTTATGTTGTACAGTGCTGCTTAAGAACAAACTTTATTTGATTTTATTGGATGCAAACAATGCGAGTAAGCTTAATTATATAAGCTTTCTACAATAAAAATACAATTATTTTATCACCCACTATGACAGTTTATTCATATACCATAGATAATTCCAATACAACTTATTATTGCTTATGGTTTATTTTGACATCTGTCACAAAGTCGAAAATAGATCTCTAAAATAACGCCCGATGAATTGATGTCGACGAGTGCTGCCTACGTTTATATTCTCGCAAGAAGTATTCGGTTTTTATGACTATTATTAGATATATGTATTCCACAATACGTCATAGGCATGGTATGAAGTCATGACGAAATATACTTTGACAGCTCGTCTACAGCAGCGCGCGCATGCATGTTCCCAGGTTCCTCGTGTGTGCTCGGTTTTAGACGGTGAACATGGGAACCTATCTCGAGTCACGTGAAATGTTCCACGATACGGCGTGAACACGTAAATTTTGTATTCCAAGACATGTTCTGGAACCATTTGTTCCTTAATGTACGCCCGCCATAATTTTGATGAATATAGTGTTTCAGTTGATATTTTCCAAGACGGTGGTGTACTGTTGAAATTTAAGTTTACCAGCTTAGTACTAATCTCATACAAATAATTATTTATTATTAATTCTTTGCTTCGCATTTTTATAATCCCACCAAACCACGCATTGACAAAATGCAAGCGAGTATAGAAATATTAAATTTAGGTCAATATTTGCATTCGGCAACCATATATATTAATTTTATGTTTGTTTTAAAAAATAATGGTCGCCGATTTCGTAATTACTAAAAATAAAATTACAGCCCGCACGGAGCATTTCTAAATTACTAAAGACGTATTAGTAATTTACCTCCGAGATTTCAGGCGGCGCAAAGCGGCAGTACGGAATTCGTGTCAGGTTCGAAATTCGGTTCAATTATTGAGTCATACGATTATCAAACTAAGACATAACCTACGAGGATAACGAGTTTGTCGCCATGCCAGCGAGAATATAATTTATGAAACATTTCAAAAGCTGTGATCGCTGCCACATTCATATTAAGCTACAAGGAGACTTAGAGGACATTGGAAATTAAGCACATTCAAACAAATAAATAAGAAACGGCAAAACTATATTCTATTTATAAATTTGATTTCATTGAATTATAAACATAAAATGTTTTTCTCAGTAGAACAGCAAACTATTCTCGCGACCTTTAAAAAAACAATTCATACAAATTCTAGCATTTGCAATTATCTCAAAACCGCTGTCATAAATCTATTAAATAATAACGATGCTTAATGAATCTATCTAACAGTGTTAGCTGTCAAAATTTGGTAAAAATAATTTATGTTTATGAAATACAACATTATTTAAAGTTAATACTTCCCATCTGTATAGTATTATACGGATATAGTATGGTGGAAGCATATAGAATGTGATTTGCAAAATAATGCATATGGAGTTCCCGTGAACTTCTTATATCTGTAGTGATCACGCCCTTCCGTCTGCAAACGATGGTAAGGGAATACAATTTACATTTTTTCAAAAACTTTATCGATGAAGGAGACTAGAAGAACCTTGACGCTAGCGCGTCCTGGTACTTAAAGCTTCATAAATTTGATGTAAAAAATATATATATATATATATTATATCAAGAAAATTCCATGTTTGAAAGAACGTAGGTCTGGTCACATTGTAAAGTCGTGGAAAGGTAACATATAAATTAAGTGCATTTATACATATATCCATGCCCGCTCCCAATGTGGAGCATATGGATTTGCCTCTCTTTTTCGAAGAGAGTAGGGATAGAAGGATAGGACTAGGACAGGACCAGTGATTAGCTAATCGCTCTCGCTATGCCCGTTTTACGAATTCAAGACATCACATATATCCATACCTTCAGACAGAAATCCATTAATCGATTGAAAAATCAATGTATAAAATCAGTCCGCTGCGTGGTCGACTGTCAAGGTCGTTGACTTAGAACACGGAAGTCACGGGCTCGAAATATGTATATGTGTGTATGAGAGATGAAATCTCTATACGAGTATTGAGTATCATAAAAAAATACTGCTCAAGAGCAGTACCACTTGTCTGCGGTAGTATAGTAAAATAAAGGCTTAAAATTAATATTGACTACCCAAAAAAATGGTAGATTAATTACACTGAAAAACTTTTTAAATATTTCGTTTATCACTCAACTTGAGTAATTTAAATTTTAACCATTTTTTGTTAAGTTTTCACGGTCAATCACACGACAAGGGAAAACTTTTTTATGCTCAACATAATTACAGACGAAAGTAAAACTCACGGTTGACAATGAGATACTTATAACAATTACTCTAATATTATCGAAGAACTTTTATTTTACGATTATTTATATTATAAACAGTTTTCTAGAAAGTCTTACACATTAATTTTCTGGGTTAAATATCATTACTTTATTTAAATTGTATTTGTATAACGACTTTACTGTCGTCATAACTAATAAATCTGAAAACAGAAAAAGGCGTATTCATAGTAAAGAAACATAAACTATGAACACTATTTTGATTTTTATTCTTATATTATTCTATTTAAAAAATAATATTGTTATGAAACTTAAGTTATTATTTGTATATTTGTTTGACAAAAATGTACAACGCACTGACATATTTATTATTATCATTATTGAGTTAAAAGCTTCCTTCGTCTTTTCATATTCTGACTGCACGTTCCTGTTTAGTAGTACGAAATACGATAGGACTTATTATGTTACGGAAACTATGTACTAAGTGCTGTTTTAATTTTTTAGCTCACAAAAAAAATAATTATTTATTAAACTTTTCCATCTACTAATAAAACTGACAGCCAATTTTCATTTAATTAATAGTACATAATAAATTTGTTAAAAAAATATACATTAAAAAAATCTTATAGCCATCATCATGGTGTGAGTTTCCATATTATTTCAAATTTTCGTTAATAAATGATAAATAGTCAAACCTATAATATGAGTATGTTTAATACTTTCGGTGGATTCGACGGTAACTTTGTGGAATTTTATTTTATGATGCGAAACACGTGTCACAGTTAGTAGCACAATACGTGGAATAATATTTTAAAGTTATTTTAAATTTTATATTATGTGAAAATATGATAACATTTAAAATCGACATTGTGAATTCCAACCAATTATAAAGATTTTTTTTCGTTAACCATGTAAATAGATATATTATATCGTACATAAAAAAATCCTTTTCTAGATCCTGGATTGCATTGTGGAAACCAGGATATAAACAATCGAATTTCAATCATAATGAGTAGACAACCAGTAGTCAAATTAACAGTTTTTTTTTTAAATAAAAAATATCTCTTTCAAATACAGTAAGAATTATTAACTACCCTACGTATTTGATTTCGATACTCTTGTGACAGCCCTGAGTTGAACATTGCAGATCATTTGTCTCAGCAAAACTCCGGTGGCAATGTCAAATAGCGCGACTGCGTTTCCGTTGATATGTAATCGAAAAACGTATAAATAGTTAGTGTTTCAAGCAAACTGTATCAATTGGTATTTACCTTTGTTCGAGAAAACTACTCTCAAAATGGCATTCAAGGTATGAAATGATTATCAAACTTTTTTGATTTACTTGAAGAAATTTACGCTCATATTCACATAAAACAATGCATTTATAATTTACATTACTCATCTGCATAGACATCCGTAAAAAATGCCCCAAGGAAAGATTTAAATCATTTTTAAGTTGTTCACTTAAAATTCTTGGTAAAATGTCATTAAAAGAAAATACTTTTCTTCTAATTTCTCATTATTTATTTGGATAATAGCAAATATCAATTTTTAATGCTTGTGATGAGCGCCACTGGTCCTGATTTTATTCAATATTGTGGTATAAATACAAAACTGTTTATATTTTTAACATTCATTCTTCATTTATTTCCAGTTCGTCGTCTTCGCCGCTATGGTAGCAGCCGCCAACGCTGGCCTCATCGCCCAGCCAGGTTTGGCTTACTCTTCTCCTTTGGGATACGCTTCCCACGGATACGCCGCCCCTCTGGCCTACGCCGCTCCAGTTGCCAAGATCGCAGCTCCATTAGCCTACTCTGCTCCCCTCTCTTACGCCGCCCCAGTCGCTCAATACGCAGCCCCAGCAGCCTACGCCAAAGTAGCTTCCATCGATGCCGACTACGATCCCAACCCTCAATACTCATACGCTTATGACATCCAAGACGGTTTGACCGGAGACTCCAAGAGCCAACACGAATCAAGATCCGGAGATGTCGTCCAAGGATCGTACTCCCTCATCGATGCTGATGGTCTCAAGCGTACCGTAGACTACACCGCCGATCCCCACAACGGATTCAACGCCGTCGTTCGTCGTGAGCCCATCGGACACGCCGTCAAGGTTGTCGCCCCAATCACCAAGGTCGTCTCCCCACTCGGCTACGCTTCCCCTCTGTCCTACGCCGCCCCAGTCGCCAAGTTTGCCGCTCCTTTGGGTTATGCCTCACCCCTGTCTTACGCTGCTCCCGTAGCTAAGATCGCCGCTCCTTTGGCTTACAACGCCCCTGCCTATTACCACTAAGAAACGAAATGATTTTTTAAACGATTATGACGAATAAAATTCAATAAATTATTTTTAAACACTAATTTAATGTCTTTGATTTGATAACATTTCAACTTTATTTATTATTATGGTACATCTTTATTGGTTTTACAGGATGAAACACCTCCAGCAATAACATCAACAAATAAAGTCACTGAAATTATTAAACATTACAAACATTTCTCAAATATATTAATTTTAATGAAGGTATTAAGATTTAATGCTTTTATAAATGTGACAGAAACAATCCCAAAAGATATTAATTGAAAAAATATATGCCAGTCAACTATTCCAATGTCATCAATGGCATTGTAAAATGTGAAAATAAGTTTTGAATTACTACTTTTATACAGAAATTAAAATATTTTTGTTGCACACTGCAATATCAGTAATAGTATTTATTAATTATAAATAAAATCAAATATGTATCGCTCAACTAGCATAACTTACAAGATTTCAATTTAATTGTTTTTTTTTTAATTTTTACGGGCAATGTACAACAATAGTACCTTTTTTTGACTCGACAAAAAAATGTCAGATTAAAGTATTACACATAGATTATACTGAGATACTAAGAATTACTCTGACCCTGCTGAAGGACTTTATTCAAAATATGGAGAAAAAATATATAATTAAATTTCATTGTACTCCACCATAAACAGCGGTGGGCTGCCAATATCTTAACAAGGGGCTCGGTAAATGTTATCCATTTTTTTATCTATGTCCGCTCCCTATGTCGAGTATATGGCCTCCTAATGAAGGTATCTCAACGAAAGTTATTTTTCTACGAAAACTGCTTGTTACTTAGTCGCTCTACCTCTCTTTTCCAAAGAGAGTAGTAGGGATAAAATAATAAGCATAAGACAGGACTAGTGATTAACTTATAGTTGCGCCCGGTTGAATTGAAGACTCGGAGGAGTGGGAAGCAATCTTAAGACACCACAAACACCCATTCCTTCGAACAGAAAATAGATAAATCGATCGAAAAAATGTTTTTTCGTACTGGGACTCACGGACGCCCACAACGCTGAATGAAAAAAGGAAACAACTAATTTTCAAATTTATTCATCTACAGAAATTGCAGTTATGTGATGATCTGATATAAGATGAATGATTTTCTCATCTTAACAAAGGCTCGCCGGCCGCGCCAAAATTTAACAAGGGGCTCGCGCGAGCCCCCTCCAGCCCATCCCTGACCATAAAGCTGAAACTTAAACGACATTTTTTTTCACCATCTTCGCTCCCAATGTTGACAATATAGACTCTTTATAGAATTTATCTCAACAAAAATTTAAGCTGCATTTTAATCAGTTGCTCGTCCCTTCATTTTTGTAGAGTGAAGAATAGAAAGAATGGGAATAAAACACTACTCATGACAAGCTGATCACTCTCGCCACTTTTTGTTTTTGATATCAGATCGGATACCGTCGAAGTGAAGTCTATTTATTAATCGATTAAAAAGTCGGTTTTATAATCATTCTTTATCGGGATTTGAATTCCTGTGCTCTGTAACCCAAGTTATTGTCGTTGATAAATCGACCACAAACCCCAACTTAATACTTTATTCGATTTTTTTCAATACTACGTCGAAAGTTTCTTTTTTAAACGTTGAGGTTGAAATCACAGTTTATTATTTATTACTAACTGTGCCTTTTTGATTTTTATTTTACTTTACATGGCAGCATAAGTTTCATATTAAATATCTTTGAATATTAAAAGCGATAAATACTACTTCATAAAACGCATGTGATTTTTACCATTATCATTGACATACCTACTTTATTTGGGATTTACATTTCTTCGTGAATCTTCTGCATATCTAATTGTTTGACGCCGATAATTTAAAAAAAATTGTCTGAAGGCATAAGTATTGGTGATGTCTGAGAATTTTTCTCTCTTTGTTAAAATTCTAAAATAAAGAGGTGTTGCGACAACCCTATTCTATCCTTTAATCTTATTCTCTTTGAAAAAAGGAGGTTGAAAAACTGAGAAATAAATAGTTCTAGTAGAAACATTTTGTTAAAATACCTTTATAATGAGGACATATTCTCTGCATTGGGAGCAGAGATGATTTAAAAAATATATCCACCGCTGTATGTGTTTACATTTCGATAATTATGTAGAAATTATCATATTTCATTGATTTTCAATCACTATCTAGGATACAGCTTGTAAGCTTAACACCGTTCATCCAAGTACTTTAATATTGATGAAGTTGATGAAATATTCTCCATCATGGAGGCTTAAAAACCCCACGTATTGTAAAATATAGCATGTTCGTCTTCAGGTGTTTCCCTCAAATGTCTTCTTTGCTCGCTTTACCTTCTGACATAAAGATTCATCATCAATAAGGAAAGTTAAAAATAATCACACATTTAATTTACTCTTGAGAAAATTAAATTTAATTAAATTGATGTATTGATAACTGAACATCAAAACTTGGAACTGTGGAAACTTAGACATCGTTTGTGGTACTTTTTTAATGTAAATTTGAAATTAGTTGGATTTTGATTCATATAAGATAAAATGAAAATTACAATTAGTTCGAGAAAGTCAGTAAATCATTATATTCTGAAATAAACATATTCTGAACTAGTCTTTAAGTTTAAACGTGAAATCAAAAAATTGAATTTTCGGAATAATATACCGAATAAAATAAACAATTAAATAACTAATAATAATAAGAAAATTATCACGATCACACATAAAACATAAAACAACGGTAAAGTTTAAGCTTATTCCATGCTTGTAAAACAACTGGAAATAAATCATTTCGATGAGGTGAGGAAATTTATAAAATACTGGAATTACTCTAATACATACAAAAAGCATTTCTCTCTGAGACAATAACACTTTACCATAAGCACAATTACTTACATCCTACAATTTGTATTACGCTTGTGGCGACCCTGAGTTGAGCAATGCAGATCAGTTGTATTAGCAAAACTCCGGTGGCAATGTCAAATAGCATGATTGCGTTTCCGTTGATATGTAATCGAAAAACGTATAAATAGTTAGTGTTTCAAGCAAACTGTATCAATTGGTATTTACCTTTGTTCGAGAAAACTTCTCTCAAAATGGCATTCAAGGTATGATGATAATTTTTAAAAGCTTAATTTTTTTTAAGATTTTTACACTCGAGATTTTGTGTGCATATTTCAAATGAATTTATTTCACTTCTTAATAAACAATGTTATTATACTTAATAATATTTCACTATAATAAATACTTTAATTAATATTATGAAATAGAATATACATTCACATAATTGTTTTCATTTATTTCCAGTTCGTCGTCTTCGCCGCTATGGTAGCAGCCGCCAACGCTGGCCTCATCGCCCAGCCAGGTTTGGCTTACTCTTCTCCTTTGGGATACGCTTCCCACGGATACGCCGCCCCTCTGGCCTACGCCGCTCCAGTTGCCAAGATCGCAGCTCCATTAGCCTACTCTGCTCCCCTCTCTTACGCCGCCCCAGTCGCTCAATACGCAGCCCCAGCAGCCTACGCCAAAGTAGCTTCCATCGATGCCGACTACGATCCTAACCCTCAATACTCATACGCCTACGACATCCAAGACGGTTTGACCGGAGACTCCAAGAGCCAACACGAATCAAGATCCGGAGATGTTGTCCAAGGATCATACTCCCTCATCGATGCTGATGGTCTCAAGCGTACCGTTGACTACACCGCCGATCCTCACAACGGATTCAACGCCGTCGTTCGTCGTGAGCCCATCGGACACGCTGTCAAGGTTGTCGCCCCAGTAGCCAAGGTCGTCTCCCCACTCGCCTACGCTTCTCCTCTGTCCTACGCCGCCCCAGTCGCCAAGTTCGCCGCTCCTTTGGGTTATGCCTCACCTCTGTCTTACGCTGCTCCCGTAGCTAAGATCGCCGCTCCTTTGGCTTACAACGCCCCAGCCTACTACCACTAAGAAACGAAATGATTTTTGGAACGTCTATGATGTATAAACTGCAATAAATTATTTTTAAATTTTAATTCCATCTTTTATTTTGATTGACTTACTAACCTATTTTTTAAAAACCAATGTTTGCTCCCAATATGAAGCGTACGGCCTACTAATGAAGGTATCTCAACAGAAGTTTTTTTTTCTTTCATCAATATAATGTTATCCTATTCTTGATAAATTTTAATACATACAAAAATATTTCGATGCCCAGAAAATATATCCGATTGCAGCCAATAATAGATATAAATTTAATTTAACATATACAGTGCTTTGTTAGCTTCTGTGTTCTTACGGAAGTAATTTTACCATAGATCTGCTGCCACAAGCCGGGGTTCATGTCTCGTCAAACTCAAAATTATTATTTATTTTTTAATTTGAGATTGTTTGAGACATATATCTTTTTGCTCGAACTAACCTGGAAACAATAGCTTAAAAATAAAAAATAAAAATCTGTCGCCTTGGTAATGTACATGTAATTTCAGTTATTTTTTCTATTCATATTGGGGATGTATAAAAATTAAATATGAAATTATGAAAAATGATCGATCTCGAAATTGAAAATTTGTTAATCCCAATATCCAGGAATCACAAAAAGGGTCCGAGATAGAATGCCTTAATACAGAATACGTATATGACGTAAACTATTTCAATACCATTAACATTATATTGTATTAATAAAATCGACCCATAATCAGTAAAAGAACTTAAGCGACACAATTTGGTAAATTGCATTTTAATTCAATATTTTTATCGCGTCAGTGACAAAAAATTTAGAGCGTTATCTCATTAGACTGATTTTTTTAGGCCTGTGATTTGACTTGTTATCGTTTGTTTCACGTGGACTCCGGTTGAGAAACGCTGATCTAGAGAACTGGGAATAGTCAGAAAATGTTATTATAATATTAGGATAGGCGTTGACTATATATTACTATTTCTAACAATTATTTTTTCGAACTTATTTTTAAAAAAACCTTCTCCTGTAAAATATTTAAATTGTCGGTCACGATTTTTAACTTATTGCTGTTCGAAATGTATACCAGCTGAAGTATTCGTATGACGAAAACAATGAATAACTACCCTACAAATACTGAAAGTTGACATTTGGACATTGTGCAACCGTAGACCGTGGCAAATTATAATTGCATATTTTTTTATTATTGACAATACAAAAAAGCTACATTAAATGAGTGCATTGTTATCACTCAGGCTGTCTTAGCAACCGAAATGCCAATCATTGACATTTTGCTTAAAAAATGATATTGTTTATACTTCACTTTAAAACATATCCCCGTAGCAACACTAAAAAATATCATACACTTCTCCCAGAAACTACAATTCTTAAATCTATATATAGCTGGGAGAAAAAACTAATCAAACCGAAAAAAATATTTTAAAAAAGCCTTTATAAAGTACTATAATTCATATTTGTATACACTCTAAATTAAGTTGAGAGGTGAGCCCCAAAAATAAATTAAACCAAATTTAATGACATTGAAAACGATAAATTTTCTTATAAGTGTAACAATCCAAATACACAGACTACCTTCATACTATTTTTGATTATTATTATTTTATCATCGTCAACTATTCAAAATTCAACGCTGATTAAAATCTTGAATGCACTATTTTTTATGATACAATGTTTTTTTAACAAAAGGGTAGTCATTTATTTGCGACTTTTGATTATTAAATAAAATAAATGCAAACTATTTTCTTGCTCAATCTCGTTAGTCAGTAAATCGTCATCGAAATGATAAATAATAATGTGGTCAGTAACCTAAATAAATGATTTGTATATAAATAAGTTACATAACCTTACCGATATATTCACAAAAACAATTATCTTATTACATTATATGTGTTTCGATAGATTTGGTTTTAACTTTCCATGATTTATTTATATTCACAAATTAAATTCAATAATTCTACTGGTTGTTAAACTACTTGTGACACATTTTTGAGACATATTTTGTATGAAGGTTGATTATTGTACACCTCCCACAATAATATATTCTTTCTCTTTCCTCTTTGGCCATGTTCGCTCTCTATGTGGAGCATATGGCCGCCACGCGGCACCTCCATGTTTCCCCGTCTCCCGCCAATTGCTTTGCTTCCTCCCATGAAATGCCAGCGTCCCTCAGTTCCGCCGAGTACATCCTATGGATAGTACCCGACGGACGTCCGGGACGCCGGAATCCTACCGGTCGAAAGAAGAGACAGGCAGGATTGAGGCTTTCCGGAAGCATCCGCAGCACGTGACCCAGTCAATTCCAACGTCTCTCCATAACCACTGACGTAACGGGACGCTGTCTTTTACGCTCCCTTATCTCTGAATTCCTCATATAATCAAACCACCTCATCCCCATTATCCGACGCAAGCATCTGTTCTCGAAGCTCAGTATACGGTTTTTTCGAGTCTTCGTCAGGTGCTATGATTCGCAACCGTAAAACAGTACCGTCAGAATGCAAGTGTTGAATAAGTGGAATACATTTAACAGCAAAAATATTAATTTAGCCATCGACTGTTTGCGTTACTTGTCTCTGAAAAAATAATAAGTAGGTTTCTTTAAGTTTACAAACTATGTTTATTCATAAATATATTAAACACAAATTCAAATCGTTATACCATTGTATGCCTAATCACTGAGTTATGTGATAATTTAAATGCACAGCGTTACTAGCCAAATAAACAGTATAATTAACAGTACAGACTGCTCTGCTTCTGGAATTTCTGGATAACTCTTTCTTGTACTGTGTCTCTACATTTTCGATTATTTTTTTTCACTCTAGAGACAGTGTTTAGCTATTTCAAGTTTCACTGTTGATTTTAACTATGTTATAATAGTATTTTTTATAAATAAATAGTAAATTTTACACTAACAAAATTATAAAGAATATTTAAGATGTGTAATCAATAAAACAGATTGTTATCACATTTGTGTATCTACTAGGGTTTCCAATCCCAGGATCCCGTACAATTTTGTGATCTACAATCCCATCAAAATCCCGGGATTTTGGATTGTGGAAAAGAAGTGAAAAATTCTCGAAAAGTTATTCAAAATCAGCCACCCAAAAAAAAAAAATCCGCCAGCGAACTAAAAAATGTGTTTCACTTTTTTTTCTAGATTATTTTTAAATCACTCAATTGCTGACTTATTTTCCGGTGATCGATCCCGGGATCCCGAAAACCCATATCCCGAATTTATGGTGAAGGATCAATCCCGAGATCTCGGGATCACAAAAAGGCTTCGTAATTGAATGCCTTAGCAAGGTTTCCTATATTTTAATGCATACATGCTTTTATTTCTGATTGAATTTTCAATGGTAACGAAAAGTATTGTGTAAATTGTTCCATGTAGTTAAGCGATATCAAAAATATCGATTACGTATTGCGTGGTAAAATTGCCATAAACCCTTTACGAATTTTACCTTTGAGTTATTTATAATTTCTTTGTGTATATTTTTTGCCAAAATACACGGCCACATTATGTTAAAGCAACGACCAGGTTGGTAACCCTGAACATGACAGATTACTTATTTGCAAAAATGTAGTGGCAATGTCAATTAACTCTAGCGTTGGTCTACATTTTGACATCGCTGAAAGAAAACCGTATAAATAGTGAACGCTACATACAAACAGTATCAATTGGTATTCACCTTTGTTCGAGAAAACTTCTCTCAAAATGGCATTCAAGGTATGAATCAATTTAATTTTATAATATGTGACATGTAAGACTGAAAACTTAAAGCTGCATCTAATTAATAATAACATAATATTTGGTGCTTGAAGCTTTAACTAAAAATAAATTACAATCATTCTAAGCAACGAAAATTTTAAAATCACTTGGAAATTTAAATAACTTCAAATCATTGACAACTAAAGCAGTAACCATGTTGCATGAATAATTTTATATTTGTCATAAAGTCCATATTTGTATTCATTAATTCTAGTTCGTCGTCTTCGCCGCTATGGTAGCCGCCGCCAACGCTGGCCTCATCGCCCAGCCAGGTTTGGCTTACTCTTCTCCTTTGGGATACGCTTCCCACGGATACGCCGCCCCTCTGGCCTACGCCGCTCCAGTTGCCAAGATCGCAGCTCCATTAGCCTACTCTGCTCCCCTCTCTTACGCAGCCCCAGCAGCCTACGCCAAAGTAGCTTCCATCGATGCCGATTACGATCCCAACCCTCAATACTCATACGCCTACGACATCCAAGACGGTTTGACCGGAGACTCCAAGAGCCAACACGAATCAAGATCCGGAGATGTCGTCCAAGGATCATACTCCCTCATCGATGCTGATGGTCTCAAGCGCACCGTCGACTACACCGCTGATCCCCACAACGGATTCAATGCCGTCGTTCGTCGTGAGCCCATCGGACACGCCGTCAAGGTTGTCGCCCCAGTCGCCAAGTTCGCCGCTCCTTTGGGTTATGCCTCACCCCTGTCTTACGCTGCTCCCGTAGCTAAGATCGCCGCCCCATTGGCTTACAACGCCCCTGCCTATTACCACTAAGAAACGAAATGATTTTTGGAACGTCTATGATGTATAAACTGCAATAAATTATTTTAAACTATTTTTTAAAAATTTTATTTACTTCTAAATCTATCCGCCAAAACAAAACCTTTGTCAAAATATAATTCCTCCCTATTAACACAGGATCAATGATACCAAATATATTTTTTAAAAAAAACCATTATTATTTACCACCCAGTGGTCTATTCTTAACCATGGATTACGTCGACCCATTCTTTAAATTTTACTTGAGATTATCTTAAACTATTAATAAATTTCCTTTCTATTGACAAGACTCTGCAAACTATTTTATAGTTGTAAATATTAAATTAATTATTGCGACCTTTCTTTAGTGTACGGTAATTACTTAATGATTTAAAAAAATATATTTATTGACTTTAAGTTTGGCCCGAAAAAAAATATTTTTTTTTGTAATGATCGATTGAAATACGTAACATTAATCATACAAAACCTGAAATTGTGATAAACTTCTTGTTGCAAAGTCATAACAATCAGCATGATTTTTTCGAAGAATTAGGTTTCCACTATTGCTTCTTGATATAATTCTATGGACTTTTCTGTTATTAACCAATTTATAATTAATTATTTAATCTCCTATGCTCTAAAGCCGTTACCAAGAGAAAGATATATATAGAAAAGAAAGAGAGCCAAGAATAAAATAGTTTTTTTTCTTGTATTTGATATTCACGTGCGACTTGTAGTCAATAATATCATTTTAGTGTAAATGTAGAATTTACAAATTCCTTTAGAAAATAATAGATTACGAGAATTTATTTAAATTTGTCAAAATCTTTTGTCAACCAAAATGTCACTGATTCGAAACGATACTATACTTGCTTCTTAATCTTACTGTTAAATGAACAGTCAAAATTTCGACATCTGAAGTTTTAACTTTGAAAATGAACAAATAGCGTAAATTTAATCTTTTTACGTATAAATAATACATAGTGTTTTGAGATGGATTTTCTTCTTCTTGGCCCATATACTTCACTCGATCTTCTGCCCTCTTACGCTAGTCGTTGACTTCCAGCATTTGCAGGTCCTATAAAAAACCATGCATCCAGCGAACTCGTGGTCTCCCTGCGCTTCATCTTCCCTATGGGGCAGTAAATGTAACACATTTTTTTGGTTCATATTGATTCATGCGTGATATATTTATGTCCGACCCAGCGTCGGCGTTGAGTTTTTTGAGCTGGATTTTGTTATATTAAGTTCAATAACAAAATAAAACGTAATATGTTGGTGATACTTTATTACCCTGATGCAATAATAATTACTTAGCGGTGGATGCTGCACTCAATGTGTAACAGGAAAAATAGACTGCTTCCTAACAGAACAGACAGATTAATCGATGTTATTCGTATATCAACTGATTAATTCGTACACCCAATGTTGGACTAATTATTTTTCACAATTTAATTATTAATTGACATAAAGGGTTTTACTGCAGCTTAAATCGTTGATCAAAACGACATATTTTAAAGGTGGAAAAAACTCCAGAATTCGAACCACATATTTTGCGAGTACGAGAAGGTTAAATCACTCAAACAGGTCCGACCAATACATTTTTTTTACAATGTAACCTTGTGGGCAACGAGGGGGAAAACTAAAGTCTTATAACACTAAGTTTCACCATACTTCAACCGAGTAAATCTCAAAAAAAAACGCTTTCGTTCAAGTTTGTCAAAGTTGTACATTACTGATCCTGAGACAACCCTGATAGTAATATAAAACATTTAGTGTGTTACAAGATACGCCTTGTATACCATTGAGTATCTTCATCGGATAGCATTATGTGTGGGAAAATTGATACTCTGTAGTTCTGCTCAATTGGATACACAACCACTGGAAAATGAGATGTAGACTGTCTTAGGAAAAGAGAGAATTGAGGAGCAAACATACCAAAATTGAATTGTCACACAAATACAGAGCTTGGGAAATGCTGATTTGAGTGTTGTAGAATTCACGGTTTGCTTGAATGTGTCAACTTTATGATTTATTTTTATATGAAACAACCTTTTTTGGATACTAACTGTGATTTCCATTTCCATTCATAGATTTTGTTATGGATTATCAGAACTGATTTTTAACGGCATTTTTCAAAATTTGTGACAAAACACTTTTTGAATGTTTGCTCCTCATATTATATTTTGCATGACGGTGAAAATAGGAACTAATTTAATAAACGATTGGAATCTTGCTTTAAATGAAGAATTAGGATTTCATCATCTTTCGAATGATTTATCAATACTGAAGAAATCTATGTAATGGAGAAATCATCATCATTCGGTGTTTTTTTTGTGTATATACATAATATTTTAAATATTACTAAAATGACGACATGCGTGTAAAAATTAATTTAAATTTAAAAGTCTAGAATACTAATGGTACCAATTATTAATTCTAGCTTAATTTGAAGCCTTCACAAAATAATATATATATATATATAAAAATCTCGTGTCACATGTTTTGTCTCCAAAATCCTCCGTAACGGATTTACTGATTTTTATGAATTTTTTTATATATATTTTTCAGATATAGCAATAGGTTGTAAAGTATATTTCATCCCGCTAGGTGAAGGGTGTCCCTCTCCAGAATATTTTTTCAATATTCCTGACATTCGTCGTTCGAATTTAAAACAATTGAAATGGACGTCTTTTTATGTTCAAAATTCAAATTTTCTAGCTTAGTACTGAAGCATCGTAATAATATTGAGACAACTTTATTTGAAAATTTGCATCGCTACGAAGTTTTTTAAATAATCAAATACACTGATTCGATTTTTCGAAGCTATAATTATAGGGCTGGGCGAAGATTTTTTGGAGCTGATTTGACAGATTTTGTTCAGTGTCATTATTGATTCGATTATTGGAAGGTATGGTTATATTTTGCATCCGGCCTTGAAAATCTTTTTAATTTCTTACATGCATAAGGAATATTCTAACGACAGTATGGATATTTTATAGAACTATATTTCGACTTTTATTTTAAAATCTTCTACTACGAAAAATAATTGTTAGCAAACTTGAACATTATTCCAAAAATTAAATAATTTACAACTTAAATACTGCAGGGCTGTCGATATACGCCAAGTGGTCTATTTTTGCTATTACGAAAAATGATTGTTAGCAAACTTAAACATTATTCCAAAAATTTAATAGTTTACAATTTACATACTGCAGGGCTGTCGATATACGCCAAGTGGTCTATTTTTGCTATTACGAAAAATGATTGTTAGCAAACTTAAACATTATTCCAAAAATTTAATAATTTACAATTTAAACACTGCAGGGCTGTCGATATACGCCAAGTGGTCTATTTTTGCTATTACGAAAAATGATTGTTAGCAAACTTAAACATTATTCCAAAAATTAAATAATTTACAATTTAAATACTGCAGGGCTGTCGATATACGCCAAGTGGTCTATTTTTGTTATTACGAAAAATGATTGTTAGCAAACTTAAACATTATTCCAAAAATTAAATAATATACAATTTAAATACTGCAGGGCTGTCGATATACGCCACGTGGTCTATTTTTGCTATTACGAAAAATGATTGTTAGCAAACTTAAACATTATTTCAAAAATTAAATAATTGACAATTTAAATACTGCAGGGCTGTCGATATATGCCTCAACGTCTATTTCTGTT
>CM062825.1:23416054-23438195 GCA_031772345.1 Himalopsyche anomala | reverse complement strand
ATTTAATTAAATTGATGTATTGATAACTGAACATCAAAACTTGGAACTGTGGAAACTTAGACATCGTTTATGGTACTTTTTTAATGTAAATTTGAAATTAGTTGGATTTTGATTCATATAAGATAAAATGAAAATTACAATTAGTTCGAGAAAGTCAGTAAATCATTATATTCTGAAATAAACATATTCTGAACTAGTCTTTAAGTTTAAACGTGAAATCAGAAAATTGAATTTTCGGAATAATATACCGAATAAAATAAACAATTAAATAACTAATAATAATAAGAAAATTATCACGATCACACATAAAACATAAAACAACGGTAAAGTTTAAGCTTATTCCATGCTTGTAAAACAACTGGAAATAAATCATTTCGATGAGGTGAGGAAATTTATAAAATACTGGAATTACTCTAATACATACAAAAAGCATTTCTCTCTGAGACAATAACACTTTACCATAAGCACAATTACTTACATCCTACAATTTGTATTACGCTTGTGGCGACCCTGAGTTGAGCAATGCAGATCAGTTGTATTAGCAAAACTCCGGTGGCAATGTCAAATAGCATGATTGCGTTTCCGTTGATATGTAATCGAAAAACGTATAAATAGTTAGTGTTTCAAGCAAACTGTATCAATTGGTATTTACCTTTGTTCGAGAAAACTTCTCTCAAAATGGCATTCAAGGTATGATGATAATTTTTAAAAGCTTAATTTTTTTTAAGATTTTTACACTCGAGATTTTGTGTGCATATTTCAAATGAATTTATTTCACTTCTTAATAAACAATGTTATTATACTTAATAATATTTCACTATAATAAATACTTTAATTAATATTATGAAATAGAATATACATTCACATAATTGTTTTCATTTATTTCCAGTTCGTCGTCTTCGCCGCTATGGTAGCAGCCGCCAACGCTGGCCTCATCGCCCAGCCAGGTTTGGCTTACTCTTCTCCTTTGGGATACGCTTCCCACGGATACGCCGCCCCTCTGGCCTACGCCGCTCCAGTTGCCAAGATCGCAGCTCCATTAGCCTACTCTGCTCCCCTCTCTTACGCCGCCCCAGTCGCTCAATACGCAGCCCCAGCAGCCTACGCCAAAGTAGCTTCCATCGATGCCGACTACGATCCAAACCCTCAATACTCATACGCTTACGACATCCAAGACGGTTTGACCGGAGACTCCAAGAGCCAACACGAATCAAGATCCGGAGATGTTGTCCAAGGATCATACTCCCTCATCGATGCTGATGGTCTCAAGCGTACCGTTGACTACACCGCCGATCCTCACAACGGATTCAACGCCGTCGTTCGTCGTGAGCCCATCGGACACGCCGTCAAGGTTGTCGCCCCAGTAGCCAAGGTCGTCTCCCCACTCGCCTACGCTTCTCCTCTGTCCTACGCCGCTCCAGTCGCTAAAATCGCCGCTCCTTTGGGTTATGCCTCACCCCTGTCTTACGCTGCTCCCGTAGCTAAGATCGCCGCTCCTTTGGCTTACAACGCCCCTGCCTACTACCACTAAGAAACGAAATGATTTTTGGAACGTCTATGATCTATAAACAGCAATAAATTATTTTTAAATCTTAATTCCATCTTTTATTTTGATTGACTTACTAACCTATTTTTTAAAAACCAATGTTTGCTCCCAATATGAAGCGTACGGCCTACTAATGAAGGTATCTCAACAGAAGTTTTTTTTTCTTTCATCAATATAATGTTATCCTATTCTTGATAAATTTTAATACATACAAAAATATTTCGATGCCCAGAAAATATATCCGATTGCAGCCAATAATAGATATAAATTTAATTTAACATATACAGTGCTTTGTTAGCTTCTGTGTTCTTACGGAAGTAATTTTACCATAGATCTGCTGCCACAAGCCGGGGTTCATGTCTCGTGAAACTCAAAATTATTATTTATTTTTTAATTTGAGATTGTTTGAGACATATATCTTTTTGCTCGAACTAACCTGGAAACAATAGCTTAAAAATAAAAAATAAAAATCTGTCGCCTTGGTAATTTACATGTAATGTACATGTAATTTCAGTTATTTTTTCTATTCATATTGGGGATGTATAACAATTAAAAATGAAATTATGAAAAATGATCGATCTCGAAATTGAAAATTTGTTAATCCAAATATCCAGGAATCACAAAAAGGGTCCGAGATAGAATGCCTTAATACAGAATACGTATATGACGTAAACTATTTCAATACCATTAACATTATATTGTATTAATAAAATCGACCCATAATCAGCAAAAGAACTTAAGCGACACAATTTAGTAAATTGCATTTTAATCCAATATTTTTATCGCGTCAGTGACAAAAAATTTAGAGCGTTATCTCATTAGACTGATTTTTTTAGGCCTGTGATTTGACTTGTTATCGTTTGTTTCACGTGGACTCCGGTTGAGAAACGCTGATCTAGAGAACTGGGAATAGTCAGAAAATGTTATTATAACATTAGGATAGGCGTTGACCATATATAACAATTTACTAACCGCACTGAAATAATTATTTTTTCGAACTTAATTTAAAAAAAAACCTTCTTCTGTAAAATGTTTAAATTGCCGGTCACGATTTTTAACTTATTGCTGTTATACCAGAATGTATACCAGCTGAAGTATTCGTATGACGAAAACAATGAATAACTACCCTACAAATACTGAAAGTTGACATTTGGACATTGTGCAACCGTAGACCGTGGCAAATTACAATTGCATTTTTTTTTTATTATTGACAATACAAAAAAGCTACATTAAATGAGTACATTGTTATCACTCAGGCTGTCTTAGCAACCGAAATGCCAATCATTGACATTTTGCTTAAAAAATGATATTGTTTATACTTCACTTTAAAACATATCCCCGTAGCAACACTAAAAAATATCATACACTTCTCCCAGGAATTACAATTCTTAAATCTATAGCTGGGAGAAAAAACTAATCAAACCGAAAAAAATAATTTAAAAAAGCCTTTATAAAGTACTATAATTCATATTTGTATACACTCTAAATTAAGTTGAGAGGTGAGCCCCAAAAATAAATTAAACCAAATTTAATGACAGTGAAAACGATAAATTTTCTTATACGTGTAACAATCCAAATACACAGACTACCTTCATACTATTTTTGATTATTATTATTTTATCATCGTCAACTATTCAAAATTCAACGCTGATTAAAATCTTGAATGCACTATTTTTTATGATACAATGTTTTTTTGACAAAAGGGTAGTCATGTGCGACTTTTGATTATTAAATAAAATAAATGCAAAATATTTTCTTGCTCAATCTCGTTAGTCAGTAAATCGTCATCGAAATGATAAATAACAATGTGGTCAGTAACCTAAATAAATGATTTGTATATAAATAAGTTACATAACCTTACCGATATATTCACAAAAACAATTATCTTATTACATATTATATGTGTTTCGATAGATTTGGTTTTAACTTTCCATGATTTATTTATATTCACAAATTAAATTCAATAATTCTACTGGTTGTTAAACTACTTGTGACACATTTTTGAGACATATTTTGTATGAAGGTTGATTATTGTACACCTCCTGCAATAATATATTCTTTCTCTTTCTTCTTTGGCCATGTTCGCTCTCTGTGTGGAGCATATGGCCGCCACGCGGAACCTCCATGTTTCCCTGTCTCCCGCCAATTGCTTTGCTTCCTCCCATGACATGCCAGCATCCCTCAGTTCCGCCGAGTACATCCTATGGATAGTACCCGACGGACGTCCGGGACGCCGGAATCCCACCGGTCGAAAGAAGAGGCAGGCAGGATTGAGGCTTTCCGGAGGCATTCGCAGCACGTGACCCAGCCAGTTCCAACGTCTCTCCATAACCACTGACGTGGCGGGACGCTGTCTTTTACGCTCCCTTATCTCTGAATTCCTCATATAATCAAACCACCTCATCCCCATTATCCGACGCAAGCATCTGTTCTCGAAGCTCAGTATACGGTTTTTTCGAGTCTTCGTCAAGTGCTATGATTCGCAACCGTAAAACAGTACCGTCAGAATGCAAGTGTTGAATAAGTGGAATACATTTAACGACAAAAAATATTAATTTAGCCATCGACTGTTTGCGTTACTTGTCTCTGAAAAAATAATAAGTAGGTTTCTTTAAATTTAAAAACTATGTTTATTCATAAATTTATTAAAACACAAATTCAAATCCTTATACCATTGTATGCTTAATCACTGAGTTATGTGATAATTTAAATGCACAGCGTTACTAGCCAAATAAACAGTATAATTAACAGTACAGACTGCTCTGCTTCTGGAATTTCTGGATAACTCTTTCTTGTATTGTGTCTCTACATTTTCGATTCATTTTTTTCACTCTAGAGACAGTGTTTAGCTATTTCAAGTTTCAATGTTGATTTTAATTATGTTATAATAGTATTTTTTATAAATAAAGAGTAAATTTTACACTAACAAAATTATAAAGAATATTTAAGAAGTGTAATCGATAAAACAGATTGTTATCACATTTGTGTATCTACTAGGGTTTCAAATCCCAGGATCCCGTACAATTTTGTGATCTACAATCCCATCAAAATCCCGGGATTTTGGATTGTGGAAAAGAAGTGAAAAATTCTCGAAAAGTTATTCAAAATCAGCCACCCAAAAAAAAAAAATCCGCCAGCGAACTAAAAAATGTGTTTCACTTTTTTTTCTAGATTATTTTTAAATCACTCAATTGCTGACTTATTTTCCGGTGATCGATCCCGGGATCCCGAAAACCCATATCCCGAATTTATGGTGAAGGATCAATCCCGAGATCTCGGGATCACAAAAAGGCTTCGTAATTGAATGCCTTAGCAAGGTTTCCTATATTTTAATGCATACATGCTTTTATTTCTGATTGAATTTTCAATGGTAACGAAAAGTATTGTGTAAATTGTTCCATGCAGTTAAACGATATAAAAAATATCGATTACGTATTGCGTGGTAAAATTACCATAAACCCTTTACGAATTTCGCCTTTGAGTTATTTATAATTTCTTTGTGTATATTTTTTGCCAAAATACACGGCCGCATTATTTTAAAGCAACGACCAGGTTGGTAACCCTGAACATGACAGATTACTTATTTGCAAAAATGTAGTGGCAATGTCAATTAACTCTAGCGTTGGTCTACATTTTGACATCGCAGAAAGAAAACCGTATAAATAGTGAACGCTACATACAAACAGTATCAATTGGTATTCACCTTTGTTCGAGAAAACTTCTCTCAAAATGGCATTCAAGGTATGAATCAATTTAATTTTAAAATATGTGACATGTAAGACTGAAAACTTAAAGCTGCATCTAATTAATAATAACAAAATATTAGGTGCTTGAAGCTTTAACTAAAAATAAATTACAATCATTCTAAGCAACGAAAATTATAAAATCACTTGGAAATTTAAATTACTTCAAATCATTGACTACTAAAGCAGTAACCATGCTGCATGAATAATTTTATATTAGTCATAAAGTCCATATTTGTATTTATTAATTCCAGTTCGTCGTCTTCGCCGCTATGGTAGCAGCCGCCAACGCTGGCCTCATCGCCCAGCCAGGTTTGGCTTACTCTTCTCCTTTGGGATACGCTTCCCACGGATACGCCGCCCCTCTGGCCTACGCCGCTCCAGTTGCCAAGATCGCAGCTCCATTAGCCTACTCTGCTCCCCTCTCTTACGCCGCCCCAGTCGCTCAATACGCAGCCCCAGCAGCCTACGCCAAAGTAGCTTCCATCGATGCCGACTACGATCCTAACCCTCAATACTCATACGCCTACGACATCCAAGACGGTTTGACCGGAGACTCCAAGAGCCAACACGAATCAAGATCCGGAGATGTCGTCCAAGGATCGTACTCCCTCATCGATGCTGATGGTCTCAAGCGTACCGTCGACTACACCGCCGATCCCCACAACGGATTCAATGCCGTCGTTCGTCGTGAGCCCATCGGACACGCCGTCAAGGTTGTCGCCCCAGTCGCCAAGTTCGCCGCTCCTTTGGGTTATGCCTCACCCCTGTCTTACGCTGCTCCCGTAGCTAAGATCGCCGCTCCTTTGGCTTACAACGCCCCAGCCTACTACCACTAAGAAACGAAATGATTTTTGGAACGTCTATGATGTATAAACTGCAATAAATTATTTAAAACTATATTTTTTATTTTTATTTACTTCTAATCTATCCGCCAAAACACCTTTGTCAAAATATTATTCTTTCCTATTAACACAGGATCAATGATACCAAATATATTTTAAAAAAAAACATTATTATTTACCACCCAGTGGTCTATTTTTATCCATGGGTTATAACCAAGGGATAAAAATATATCGATATATCGACCTATTATTTAAATTTTACTTGAGATTATCTTAAACTATTAATAAATTTTCTTTGTATTGACAAGACTCTGCAAACTATTTTATGGTTCTAAATATTAAATTAATTATTGCGACCTTTCTTTAGAGTACATTAATTGACCTTAAGTTTGGCCCGAAAAAAAATTAAAACATTTTTTATTTTAATGATCGATTGAAATACGTACCTATATCATACAAAGCCTAAAATTTTGATAAACTTCTTGTTGCAAAGTCATAACAATCAGCATGATTTTTTCGAAACATATTAGGTTTCCACTACTGCTTCTTGATATACTTCCATGAACATTTCTGTTATTAACCAATTTATAATTAATTATTTAATCTCCTATGCTCTAAAGCCGTTACCAAGAGAAAGATATATAAAATAGTTATTTTCCTTGTATTTAATATTCATGTGCGACTTGTAGTCAGTAATATCATTTTAGTGTAAATATAGAATTTACAAATTCCTTTAGAAAATAATAGATCACGAGAATTTATTTAAATTTGTCAAAATCTTTTGTCAACCAAAATGTCACTGATTCAAAATGATACTATACTTGCTTCTTAATCTTACTATTCAATGAACAGTCAGAATTTTGACAACTGAAGTTTCAACTTTGAAATTGAACAAATAGCGTAAATATTAACCGATTTTCTTATAAATAAACTGTGTAAATTTAATCGTTTGACATATAAATAATACATAGTGTTTTGAGACGGATTTTCTTCTTCTTGGCCCATATACTTCACTCGATCTTCTGCCCTCTTACGCTAGTCGTTGACCTCCAGCATTTGCAGGTCCTATAAAAAACCATGCATCCAGCGAACTCGTGGTCTCCCTGCGCTTCATCTTCCCTATGGGGCAGTAAATGTGACACATTTTTTTGGTTCATATTGATTCATGCGTGATATATTTAAGTCCGACCCAGCGTCGGCGTTGAGTTTTTTGGGCTGGATTTTGTTATATTAAGTTCAATAACAAAATAAAACGTAGTATGTTGGTGATACTTTATTACCCTGATGCAATAATAATTACTTAGCGGTGGATGCTGCACTCAATGTGTAACAGGAAAAATAGACTGCTTCCTAACAGAACAGACAGATTAATCGATGTTATTCGTATATCAACTGATTAATTCGTACATCCAATGTTGGACTAATTATTTTTCACAATTTAATTATTAATTGACATAAAGGGTTTTACTGCAGCTTAAATAGTTGATCAAAACGATATATTTTAAAGGTGGAAAAAAACTCCAGAATTCTAACCACATATTTTGAGAGTACGAGAAGGTTAAATCACTCAAACAGGTCCGACCAATACATTTTTTTACAATGTGACCTTGTTGACAACGAGGGCGAAAACTAAAATCTTATTACACCAAGTTTTACCATACTTCAACCGAGTAAATCTCAAAAAAAAAAACGCTTTCGTTCAAGTTTGTCAAAGTTGTACATTACTGATCCTGAGACAACCTTGATAGTAATATAAAACATTTAGTGTGTTACAAGATACGCCTTGTATACCATTGAGTATCTTCATCGGATAGCATTATGTGTGGGAAAATTGATACTTTGTAGTTCTGCTCAATTGGATACACAACCACTGGAAAATGAGATCTAGACTGTCTTAGGAAAAGAGAAAACTGTGGAGCAAATATACCAAAATTGAATTGTCACACAAATACAGAGCTTGAGAAATGCTGATTTGAGTGTTGTAGAATTTACAGTTTGCTTGAATGTGTCAATTTTATGATTTTTTTTTATATGAAAAAACCTTTTTTGGATACTAATTGTGATTTCCATTTCCATTTATAGATTTTTTTATGGATTATCAGAACTGATTTTTAACGACATTTTTCAAAATTTGTGACAAAACACTTTTTGAATGTTTGCTCCTCATATTATATTTTGCATGACGGTGAAAATAGGAACTAATTTAATAAACGATCGGAATCCCTGCTTTAAATGTAGAATTAGGATTTTATCATCTTTCGAATGATTTATCAATACTGAAGAAATCTATGTAATGGAGAAATCATCATCATTCGGTGTTTTTTTTGTGTATATACATAATATTTTAAATATTACTAAAATGACGACATGCGTGTAAAAATTAATTTAAATTTAAAAGTCTAGAATACTAATGGTACCAATTATTAGTTCTAGCTTAATTTGAAGCCTTCACAAAATAATATATATATATATATAAAAATCTCGTGTCACATGTTTGTCTCCAAACGGCTTGACGGAATTTTATGAATTTTTTTATATATATTTTTCAGATATAGCAATAGGTTGTAAAGTATATTTCATCCCGCTAGGTGAAGGGTGTCCCTCTCCAGAATATTTTTTCAATATTCCTGACATTCGTCGTTCGAATTTAAAACAATTGAAATGGACGTCTTTTTATGTTCAAAATTCAAATTTTCTAGCTTAGTACTGAAGCATCGTAATAATATTGAGACAACTTTATTTGAAAATTTGCATCGCTACGAAGTTTTTTAAATAATCAAATACACTGATTCGATTTTTCGAAGCTATAATTATAGGGCTGGGCGAAGATTTTTTGGAGCTGATTTGACAGATTTTGTTCAGTGTCATTATTGATTCGATTATTGGAAGGTATGGTTATATTTTGCATCCGGCCTTGAAAATCTTTTTAATTTCTTACATGCATAAGGAATATTCTAACGACAGTATGGATATTTTATAGAACTATATTTCGACTTTTATTTTAAAATCTTCTACTACGAAAAATAATTGTTAGCAAACTTGAACATTATTCCAAAAATTAAATAATTTACAACTTAAATACTGCAGGGCTGTCGATATACGCCAAGTGGTCTATTTTTGCTATTACGAAAAATGATTGTTAGCAAACTTAAACATTATTCCAAAAATTTAATAGTTTACAATTTACATACTGCAGGGCTGTCGATATACGCCAAGTGGTCTATTTTTGCTATTACGAAAAATGATTGTTAGCAAACTTAAACATTATTCCAAAAATTAAATAATTTACAATTTAAACACTGCAGGGCTGTCGATATACGCCAAGTGGTCTATTTTTGCTATTACGAAAAATGATTGTTAGCAAACTTAAACATTATTCCAAAAATTAAATAATTTACAATTTAAATACTGCAGGGCTGTCGATATACGCCAAGTGGTCTATTTTTGTTATTACGAAAAATGATTGTTAGCAAACTTAAACATTATTCCAAAAATTAAATAATATACAATTTAAATACTGCAGGGCTGTCGATATACGCCACGTGGTCTATTTTTGCTATTACGAAAAATGATTGTTAGCAAACTTAAACATTATTTCAAAAATTAAATAATTGACAATTTAAATACTGCAGGGCTGTCGATATATGCCTCAACGTCTATTTCTGTTACTAAGAAAAATGATTGTTAGCAAACTTAAACATTATTCCAAAAATTAAATAATTTACAATTTAAATACTGCAGGGCTGTCAATATATGCCTCGACGTCTATTTATGTTACTACGAAAAATGATTGTTAGCAAACTTAAACATTATTCCAAAAAATAAATAATTTACAATTTAAATACTGCAGGGCTGTCGATATGTGCCCAGAGGTCGATTTCTGCTACTACGAAAAATGATTGTTAGCAATCTTAAACAATATTCCAAAAATTAAATAATTTACAATTTAAATACTGCAGGCCTGTCGATATACGCCACTAGGTCGATTTCTGCTACTACGAAATATATTTGTTAGCAAACTTAAAACATTTCAAATATTAAAAAATATATATTATTTACAATTTAAATACTGCAGGACTGTCGATATATATCCCGAGATCTTTTTCTTTTTCTTCGAAATATATTTGATAGCAAACTTAAACATTTCAATTATTCTAAAAATTATCTCTATCTCTAGAGATAACCGATTTTTATGATTTTTTTAATGTATATTTGTTAGATAGTAGTATAGGTTTTTAAGTATATTTCATCCCGCTAGGTGAAGGATGTCCCTATCCAGAATTTGTTTTCAATATTTTTGACGTCCGTCGTTCGTATTTCAAACAGAACGAAATTATTTATGTTGTTGTCCAAAATAAGCAAGTTGCTTATGACTCTATAGTTACGTTTGATACGAGCCATGGTTATGTCAAACAATCAAAGGGTATTGTAAACAATTATCAAGTGAATTTGTAATAGTTGTCACAAAGCATTTCTTTCGCTGTCAAACAATTATGCCACCTAAACGACTAGCTATTAGTTGATCTAGACCTCAAGCAAGCAAGAAAACGGCATCACGAGCTTCAGAAACAGACGAGAAAGTTAGGAAAACGTTCGAGCTTGCACTGCTCAAGCCCGATCGTCTGATACAATGATATGCAAACAACCCTTTTGACCGTGATTTGCAACGAGAAACACAATTTGATGTCGACAAATTGGGTACATTCGTTCAAACAAATCTTCCGAAATTGGTCCCAGAACAACGCATGACAGCGTATGACAGAATTATTTTGGATGGTGGTCAAATAGAGCATTCAGCAAAGAAATTGCCTTTGAACACCAACATGCAATATCAAAAAAAAGTCCTGAATGGGTGAAGTACTTTAATCATATTAACTCATTAAATGGGACGAATTTACTATGGCGCACAAAAAGGCATGCTACCGCACGTTTTAATACTGAAAATTGGCGTACTATCATTCTTCTCCGAAATATAAATCCACCATGACTTTGCAATGGTACCAGGCTTTCAGTGAAAAATTAATGAACAATATCATCTAAGCTACAATTTTAAATGGAAAATTTAAAGTATACGATGTACTGTTTCCATGCATCCCAATAATTCCAGCTGATAGGCCATTAGAATTAAATTGTTTGCAGTTTCCGGTGCGACTCGCATTTGGACAATCGCTACAAGGGTGTGGACTAAATTTTAAAAACCATGCTTCTCATATGGACAGCTGTATCTGGCCTACTCACGCGTTGAAAAACTTTAAGATCTATTCATATACGCACCAGACAAAAAAACAATATATATCCAAAAGCACTTCAACAAACATAATTAAAACACACTTTATTTCTTTGAGTGGCATTGCAACGCATGCCGGGTCAGCTAGTATATATATATAAAAAGGTCGATGACACAATATTAACGTTCCGTACACTGTTTACGAATCCCTTCACAGATAAATTTGTCACATGTTTTTCTATCGAAATGCTGATGAAATAATCGACTAATATAACACAAAACAACGTCCGCTTAGATTACCCTGAACATGGCAGATTAATTATTTGCAAAATCGCGGTGGCAATGTCACTTAACTTGAGCGGTGATCCACATTTTGACATCGCCGAAACCGTATAAATAGTGAGCGCTACATGCATACTGTATCAATTGGTATTCATCTTTGTTCGAGAAAACTTCTCTCAAAATGGCATTCAAGGTATGAATTAATATTTTACGATTTTAGCAAATTATGAAATGTGAAGCTTAATGTAGTGCAGTTATCACTGATAACTTATCAGGGAGCATTTGTAGCTTTAAGCTTACACTACAAACACAATCATTTTAAGCAATACCATTATGAAAAACGAAAAGTAATCTATTATATTTTTAACACACCGTCAAAAACATTATTCGCCTTTTCAATATTTTATAACTTGAGTTCTTGTTTCAAATAATCAATTTAATTCTAAGCAAAAGAAAATCATCAGCCAAAAATGTATGTTATTTAGAAATAAATATTTATATACAACCTTTCATTGTTTTCAGTTCGTCGTCTTCGCCGCTATGGTAGCCGCCGCCAACGCTGGCCTCATCGCCCAGCCAGGTTTGGCTTACTCTTCTCCTTTGGGATACGCTTCCCACGGATACGCCGCCCCTCTGGCCTACGCCGCTCCAGTTGCCAAGATCGCAGCTCCATTAGCCTACTCTGCTCCCCTCTCTTACGCCGCCCCAGTCGCTCAATACGCAGCCCCAGCAGCCTACGCCAAAGTAGCTTCCATCGATGCCGACTACGATCCCAACCCTCAATACTCATACGCCTACGACATCCAAGACGGTTTGACCGGAGACTCCAAGAGCCAACACGAATCAAGATCCGGAGATGTCGTCCAAGGATCATACTCCCTCATCGATGCTGATGGTCTCAAGCGTACCGTAGACTACACCGCCGATCCCCACAACGGATTCAACGCCGTCGTTCGTCGTGAACCCATCGGACACGCCGTCAAGGTTGTCGCCCCAGTCGCCAAGGTCGTCTCCCCACTCGGCTACGCTTCCCCTCTGTCCTACGCCGCCCCAGTCGCCAAGTTCGCCGCTCCTTTGGGTTATGCCTCACCTCTGTCTTACGCTGCTCCCGTAGCTAAGATCGCCGCTCCTTTGGCTTACAACGCCCCTGCCTACTACCACTAAGAAACGAAATGATTTTTGGAACATCTATAATGTATAAACTGCAATAAATTATTCTAAACCGTAATTCCATTCCTTTTATTTTGATTTACCGATGATTGTACTCGTTAAATAGTATCTTAGACCATTTTTCATATTATATATGTAACAATAAAAGATAAGCTTTGTATTAGAAAATTCTTCGGCAAGAACAGGAAGGTGCACTTGCCTTAAATGTCTTACCCTCCGAATAAGGCCAGATATTATGTAATCTCCTTAACGGCTTCTTGGTAATTATCTGATTGGTTGTACGGAAAATTGTTTACTCAATTCCATTGTCACTCAGTCAACTTTCAATTTGTGCTTCCAATTTGTATCAACATTAATTGAGGGAGTACTTTTTCAACGCTTCTACAAAGAAAACTAAACATGAAATACGAGTGTCAGGGGCTAGCTTCTAGGAATAGTTATTCGATAAAATGCAAGCTGATAACTAAAAGCCGAGAACAAATCTAGAATTTTTATCAGGTTATTTAAGGTAATATTTAAAAATTTCGGAACTGTAGCCGTAAGTTCAATGTCGTGCTTTTTGGTTACAGTGCTTATTGGTAAGAATCACATAATACTTTCAAGTGTTTTGTGAGATTATTGTTCGAAAATATGATGTCAGTGATGACTTAAATTTCATCCGATAACAATATCCCACATTAACAAACGGTATAGCGAGAGCAGTAAGCTAACATCTAGTCTTGTAAGAACCCCATGTTTTATCTGTTTCTACTTTGAGTGGACGAAATACTGGGCAGTTAAATAACAAGCAGCTCTCACAACACAATTTCTGTTGAGATAAACTCTACGAGAAGCCAGGCTCTACATTGGGACAGTACATGGTTGAAAAAAACCTATGTCTTGCATCGCAGACTAAACAGATATTATAAAAAGAAGTAGAAAAATGGAATCACGTGATATTATACTTGAATATTTTATTGAAATCTACCTGTAATCAAAATAACATTTTTGTGTACTTTTAATAAATACTATAGTGATTTACAAACATATATTTAGGGTGTTCACTGTCAATATTTGGTGGAAAGGCATTATATCAAGAAAAAACTCAATATTCTTTTGTACTTGATTTATACTTTGATTTATCAAGATCAGGACCGATTTCGCTCATAGCGAGCATTGTCAACTGATAAGAAATAAAATTTAACGGTACTATTTATATAAAAACAAATAAAAATAAAAAGGCGTAACAAACAGTTAACATTATAAAGAATTTACAAATTAAAGTGGAAATTATCAATAAGTCACTCACAAAGAGTCACAAATCTATACGATTGGCAGTTCATTGTCATCCCAATCTATCTTTTAATTATAATCTACTAAGTTGACACTGATTGACAATATTGTATCGAGTAGTTTCGTATAGAAGATAAAGATTTTAACTGGCTACGTAGTCAAGTGGTCAACGTCATTGACTTCAGTTACAGAGGTCACAGCTTCGAATCCTAATACAGACAGTTTTTATAGAATGATTTTCAATCGATTTACGGATTTCTCTCTAAAGGCATATATTTATGTGATGTTTGAAGTCTCCTCTTGCACATCTCGTCGTAAGCAACGGGCGTAACAAGAGCGATCAGCTTACTACTAGTCCTGCCTTATTCCTATCTTTATATGCCTACTCAAAGAGAGATTGAGCAACTGAGTAGTAAACAGTTCTCATAGAAAACTTTCTGTCAAGAAACTTTCATTTGAAGGCCACATGCTACACATTGGGATAGGACAGATAAAAAAACATGAATACTTAAAAGTTGTGCTATTTTTTTCTAGCTACTAATTCTAGTTTTTTTTCTACCTCGCAATTATTTTATAAAATATCTTTAACTGGCTTGAGGGCTTTACGATAATTTATTGAATGTATGATTATGATACAGCGATGGATAAAAATTATCTGATGATTATCTTACATAATTACAATGTCTACATAAAGAAAAATATGACGATTACATCTCTTCCGACCAACCACCACCCTGTGATCTGGACTAGGGTATCCAATCCCAAAGCCTGTTCGTGATCCCGGGATTGGGCACTCAACGTGAAATTGTGTATCCATCTTAAGAACGTCTGAAACACTGAACTTAGGAATTAAGAGGATCCGTTTTGGAAATTAGCTTCGCTAAAAATGATTAATAAATATTTTGAATTGAGTGGTTATATTTATAATTGTTCCATAAAACAACTACATACCATGTTATATAAATTAAATAAACTGAGTAATAAATTTAAAAATGTACAAATAATCGTGATTCAAAAAATTAACAATAGATTTTAGAAAAAAAACAAATTGCTTTCTTTTATATTTCTATTGTCAAATTATATAGAGATCAGAAATCAATTAAAATAAATGTTAAAGCAATCGCGAAATAATTACTGCGATCTGAAATATTAAAACGCAACAAAACGTTCGCGAGTTTATCAAATATCATTTTAAATTCATTTAGACAAATATATTCAGTTATTGAATTATAAATTTATTTTGATCGCAATGAACAATATGTGTTTTTCAAACAATGTCCAGTTTGGTAACCCTGAATATGACAGATTAATAATTGTTTCTATATGCGAAAAAATTTGCGGCAATGTCGTTTGACTTTGTGAGTTGATCCACATTTGATAACGCCATATCAAAATCGTATAAATAGTAAGTGCTTCGGTCAAATTGCATCAATTGGTATCCACCTTTGTTCGAGAAAACTTCTCTCAAAATGGCATTCAAGGTATGAGATAAACATTGAAATAGTTGCTATTATGTCTTATGGAGCTTTAAGCTTAACTATGATCTCTATTAATTATATTCTAAAGCTTACTTACAATTCATGTACTCACAAATAGGTTTCATTGTTAATATTGTTTAACCAATAAATATAATATGAAATTAGTTACCCCTTATTTAAAAACTATTGAAATATCGTTTCAATATTTCCAGTTCGTCGTCTTCGCCGCTATGGTGGCCGCCGCCAACGCTGGCCTCATCGCCCAGCCAGGTCTGGCTTACTCTTCTCCTTTGGGATACGCTTCCCACGGATACGCCGCCCCTCTGGCCTACGCCGCTCCAGTTGCCAAGATCGCAGCTCCATTAGCCTACTCTGCTCCCCTCTCTTACGCCGCCCCAGTCGCTCAATACGCAGCCCCAGCAGCCTACGCCAAAGTAGCTTCCATCGATGCCGACTACGATCCCAACCCTCAATACTCATACGCCTATGACATCCAAGACGGTTTGACCGGAGACTCCAAGAGCCAACACGAATCAAGATCCGGAGATGTCGTCCAAGGATCATACTCCCTCATCGATGCTGATGGTCTCAAGCGTACCGTCGACTACACCGCCGATCCCCACAACGGATTCAACGCCGTCGTTCGTCGTGAACCCATCGGACACGCCGTCAAGGTTGTCGCCCCAGTCGCCAAGGTCGTCTCCCCACTCGGCTACGCTTCCCCTCTGTCCTACGCCGCCCCAGTCGCCAAGTTCGCCGCTCCTTTGGGTTATGCCTCACCTCTGTCTTACGCTGCTCCCGTAGCTAAGATCGCCGCTCCTTTGGCTTACAACGCCCCTGCCTACTACCACTAAGAAACGAAATGATTTTTGGAACGTCTATGATCTATAAACTGCAATAAATTATTTAAAACTATATTTTTTATTTTTATTTCATATTTCCTATAATCTGAACATTACAATTGCAGTAAAGATTGCTTGAAGTATACAAATTATCTATTCTACTTCAGTAAATTGCATTGTATATAGGTGTAGACAACATTGTATGCTACTGAGTGATTATGAAATATTCATTGTTGCAAAAACAATTCTTATACTGATGAGTAAATTTAGGAGTATGTAGAAGATGCCAGCATTGCTTGCATCAGTGCAATTAATAATCTGTGCAAATCGTTTCGAATATACATAGATCAGTGCAAGTTAGTCACAATCGCAACACATGATCTCGTTATGAGAAAGAGGAAAAAGACGTCCTAGCAAGGCTCACGTTCGCAGTACAAATACCGACCCAGTTTTTACAAAAATTTGTTATTTTAATCTCGTTCACTTTGACTTGCAAATTCGCCAGCCAGCAGCAACGCTGACACAACTTTAACCGGTAAATTATTGTCTCGCATTTCTTATTTTCTGAGTTATGGCCTTCGTTACTATACGACAGACAGTTGGCTTTTATCCCAACGTCTGAATTTATTAGAATTTTTAAACAAATCTTGCAGATATTTTATTTTATGTTTTATGTTCACACCTTAAGAACCTTTGTAAAGCAAAAAAAGAACGTGCTCAATTTATATATAATGTACTTATAATTAAACTACTAGCATTACACGATAGCACAACATCTGATAGCATACATACTACTGATCAAGGAATTTTGAGATTCACTATCTTATTTCAAAATAATATCATGCCACGATTGCTTGAGATCATTTCCGAAAAAAGCGGGGAATTGAGAAATTCCAGAATTGTTGTCAACTCAATGACGTGACGATTTGAAAGATTCCACCGTTATTTAAAAACGTGAAACCTTTTTTTATCTCTACTCAGGGATTTTTATGTGCTGTAGTGAGTATACGACAGTAAGAAATATACATATAATATTTTTAGCTTAAATCTTAGCCTGCCCTACTTATTGAGCATTGCCGTTTTTATGGATGTGATTGACGAAAGAAATGTATTCCACCAATTCCACCGAATGGCACAAGATTTTTTGTATCTTGTGGCTTGGGCATCTTATCCCAGGTCCTTATTTTGATCCCAGGATTTCGGGATTGACAATATTTCTAATCACTACATGAGGGTGTATGGATATTACACATGGCTTTATCCAACTGACTTTCTCTTAGGCATGCTTTACTTTAATAGTTTGAACGTTCGAAGAACTGGCCATATATTTCTTTCGACTTATACGAGGCCAAAATGAGAACTCCACCATTCTTGAGAATGTGAATCTAAATGTTCCTGATTATTTTTTTGAGAAATCGTGGACATGAATTGTTTGTTCTCTCAAGGTGTAGAACCAGCCTGCCAATGGGACGAATACTATTTTTTATTTATTAAAGTAGAGTTCATCCGAGCTTACTCAGTTGACTTCCTTGCCATTTTGTCTACTGCTTTTAATATTAGTCGCCCGCTTTGGTCGAGTTCAGTGATGCACAACCTTTACCTTCTAGCGGGCCGCATAAAACAAATTATCGTGGCTTTGGGCCGCAAAGAAAAAAATGATTTAAAGTACGCTCAATTTTTTTTTATACAGAACATATGTACGTTCCATGTAAAACAGCCTTAAAATCGTGTAAAAAAGATCAAGTGAATAATAGGTTCCATTGTATTATTTTGACCGTGTTATTTCGAAAATAAATAAGCCATGCAAAAAAAAGATTATGAGTACATGCTTATTAAAAATCGTTTCATTGTGAAATATTTATGTTTCATTTATATGCAAATCATAAGTTAATGTGTTTTTGGTCTTTGTTAATTTTTAACTATTTTTTTTAATTTGACATAATATTTGTAAGCCTGTTTCTATGAACCGATTTATTCTCCTTCATTGAAGAAAAAGCTTGCTGACATTTGCTTTTTTTTTTTTTTTTTTTTTTTTTTTTTTTTAATTCCCTAGGGTACTCAACGTTGTACCCACCACCACCCGCTACGGCTTCACACTCTTTATATAGGGTGTATTCCGTAGCGTAACAACGTTAGTCGTGTTCAAAATATTGCCAGAAATGTCCCGAGAAGAAATTCCTCAAGACTTGGTTGCATGCACTACAGTGTGCAGAAATAAAAAGTTAATAATAAATTTTAGATTTTAGATTTTATCTATTTAAATCAACTCTTTTTCCAAAAGACGCGGAGAATTCTTTAAATGCCCTATAATTTGCCTTAGATGCAACCAAGTCGGCATGACCGACGGGGCCGACAGATCCGACAGATAGTCGTATCGTCTTGAGCAATTTTTCCCGTTCATTATTTAAATCTGGACATTCCCAGAGGATGTGATCAGCATCCTGAATCATATATCCGCATTTACATTTAGGACTATCTACTAACCGGCCAAGCTGGAAGAGCTTGGCAGCGAAGTAACCGTGGCCAGTTATGAATTGGCTGGTCCAGAAATTAGGAGTCAGGACTTTGGTTATCTCCATTCGCCATTTAACATTCGGAAAGAACTTAAAAGTTTGCCTCCCCTTTGAAGATTTCTCCCATCGAGCCTGCCAAACTTTCATTGCAGCTTCTATCGCCACACTGCGCGCTGCAATTCTATGAGCTTTAGAATTGTAAGGGTCTGGTCGAGGAGGAGGCAGTAACTGAATTTCTCCCACCTGGGACTCGACACCTTTGTACAGCATTACTGTTGCGCCTCTAACTTGAATGTGCAGGTCCAACGGAAGTATACCAGCCAAGACCGGCAATGCATCCGTAGACGAGGATCTGTATGCTTTGGTTAAGGCTATCAACGCACTGCGTTGTCCACTTAGAAGGATTTTCTGTATCGAAAGAACGGTGCATCGTTTGTACCATGTGCTAGCGGCGTAGCTAGCAATCCCCATGTATATGGCATCGTAAGCGATTTTAAGGGCACTAGATCTTAAGCCCCAATTTTTACCTGCTAGGCGTGAGATTGAATAGAAGGCAGAAGTAGCCTTGCTCACTGATGTCTTGGCATGGTATGAAAAAGAAAGTCTATCGTCTAGAATAAGACCAAGGTAAGTGACCTTTTCAGAAACTTTAACCGTCGTAGTTCCCATGCGTATAGTGGGAGGTCTTTGTCTACTTAGGCCGACACCACCCTTGAGAAAAATAGCTTCAGTCTTTTTGGGAGCGAAGGACAGTTTGTTGGCGTCGCCCCAAGCTAGGATTGATGAAAGCGCCTCTTTTGATGTTTTTTCTATACCCGCGCGACTATTTGCACTTACTAAAAGTAAGGCATCGTCTGCGTAGGCAAAAATACTGCAGTCAGGTGGAAGAGAGATGGACAGAATATCATCAAATAAAATGTTCCACAGCATGGGACCAAGAACGGAACCCTGTGGACAGCCCATTGTGGTGTTTTGTTTTACAATCTGTTGTCCATTTTCATATAGAATCGATCTGCCATTGAAGTAGCTTTGGATTAAGGCATAGACATTTCCAGGTATTTTTCTCAGTCTAAGTTTGTGCAATATAAGTGGCCAAGAAGCATTGTCGAACGCTCCGGCAATATCCAAAAATATTCCCAAAACATATTTGTTAGGAGAGGATTCCGAAGTGGAAAGTACTGTGGAAATTGCATCTTCAGTATTCTTGCCTGGTCTGAAGCCAAATTGGTTATTAGATAGTGGTGCTATTTCAGCCAGATGAGCTTCAATCCTAGAGCACATGAGCCGTTCCAACACTTTCCCAAGAGCCGGCAGAAGCGTAAGGGGCCGATAAGCTTTAGGGTCTGATGGAGACCGGCTACCAGATTTTGGAATGACTATGAGTGTCCCTGTTTTCCAACAATCGGGAAATATGCCGCTAGTGAAGCATTGACATAATATTTTTGTTATTTCTGGAGCGGCAAGAACCCAGGATCGTCTGACAAGAGTATTATCGATACAGTCTGGACCCGGAGCTTTGTTAGATTTTAATGATAGAATAATTTTACTGATTTCTTGCTCAGAAGGCAGTGGTGAGTGAGCAGTGTCAAGTGGAAAAGTAGCCAAGTAGCGGGCTTGTCTGAGGCGTTCATCATCTAACAATGGATTGTCCTGTGGAATAAGCGCATTCAGCAGCACTTCTGTTGTTTCTGATTGGGTGCTGGTAAAACCATTTCCATGAGGTCGTTCAATGCCACATTTGCTTAATAAATGTTTTACGTGAAAAAAGTATGTTTGAGAAAGAGATTTAAGGGCCGCCACAAAATTCACAAAGGGACGCATGCGGCCCGCGGGCCGCGTTTGTGCATCACTGGTCTAGTTGGTAAGAGCTTGCTCTACCGATCAGGTGGGTCCAGATTCGATTCCCGGTAAGGTCAATGTCAAAATTGATTTTTTTCAATTTCAATTTGAGATCTAAGACATGGGTGTTTGTGAAGTCAATTCTCCTTGAGTTAATCTCATGTGACTTTCAAAAATTCTCGTCGAGTATATCTCGTATGATCTTTCAACTTGAAAATATTTGACGCAATGGCGTAAGCTGTAATGTCAAATATTTTTTTTCAATTTAAAAAAAAAATATATTAAACTGTACTATTTTTTTTTCTCGTCATTGTAAAAGTTTAAAATTTATAATTTGTCAACCTTGTGCAATGTTAATTAAATAAATAAAATAAAAAATCACGGGATTGAAAATTCAATATAAAATCTTATATAAATTCGGGATTCGGGATTGAGAAAATATTACTCCGCGATTTTGAAATCCTGGGACAATTTTTTGTTGATGGTTCAATGATAATTGTTCAATAGGGAATCTAGAATGACGAAACTGTCACCCGTATTAAGTTCTCCGTGTCCAGCATTATCCTGATATCCTAGGGCATAACAAACACGGACAAATTGTCTGTTTTTGTCTCGTTAATTCACGATCCTGTTGCTTGAATTCCGAATTCAGTACTTACCACGGACGTCTTCATCAGAAACGATTTTCGGTTTACCACAAAATTTATATTTCTAGCCATCAAAAATGAAAAATTCAATTTATAAAAAAGTTTTTTACTAATGAAAACGTTAAACTGTTATTATTATTTTCTCATTGTAGCTATATATTATTTTTTTAAAAAAACAAGAAAAATACAATTTTATTTACAACAAGTGGAACTAATAAAAAATATTAAATTATAAATTTTACTTTCAGTATATTTCAGTTCAATTTAGTTTGTTATAAATATCAACAAAAACAATCATATAAATAGTTCATATATGAATATAGCTCGATAGCTATACTATTTTCAATAAATTTTAAAATATTCAGATTCTTTATGAAAACGTATTTACCTTATCTTTGTAATTAGTTAGGTTGCATAAGAAGTGTTAATAATAACCAATGTATTTGATGATGAAACAGCGTGAGATAGTTATCTGAACTAAATAAATTATTCGACAGAAGTAAACGTTGACTTGAATTCAAAGTAAATACATTATTGTACATCGAAATTATCAGGTATGGCTTCAGCATATTAAATTTTTGTAAAACAACAATTGACATATAAATATTTACAATAAAAACGGACTTATACAAAGCATTAAGTAAACAATAGAATTTGATTGTCCGAACTAGGGCTGTGGATACGGGTAAAAAAGATACGACTCCGACTCCGAACTGATTTTTTCAATCATTTCCGTT
>CM062825.1:23302883-23415954 GCA_031772345.1 Himalopsyche anomala | reverse complement strand
AACAGCGTGAGATAGTTTATCTGAACTAAATAAATTATTCGACAGAAGAATCACGCTTGACTTGATATTCAACAGTAAATTACATTATTGTCCATCGAAATTATCAGGTATGGCTATCAGCATTATTAAATTTTTGTAAATCAGAACATATTGACATATAATTATTTACCAATGATAAAAAACGTACTTATACAAAGCGATTAAGTAACAACAAGTAGAATGTGAGTTGTCCCGCACTAGGGCTGGGGATTCGGGTAAAAAAGATACGACTGCCGACTCCGAATTGACATTTTTTGAAATCATTTACTCGATTTAACTTACATACCTGTATACAATCTGATCACTCTAGTCATTAGAACAATTTTAGAAAATTACACCGATCAATTTGATGAATAGACTTATAATTTTTCAATATCTTTCAATTATTTTTCTTCGATTTTGCCGACTTCGTCTCCTCCTACAGAAAAAACACCCGACTCTCTTTCAATGGGAAAGATAATCAAACTTGTTAAATGTCGTTCTTATGTTATCTTTACATATAGTCACACTCGGTTATTACGATCGTGGAAACAGCGACGAAAGATTCGTTGAACACTTCTCGGGCATACCGAGCAAAAATATCGTCAAAAATTTTCTTGAAAGAATTCTTGAAAAGAGAAAATTTGAGAACAATGAGAGTGAAAACAATGAACCAATCATCAATTTTAAATTTTATAAGAAAAGTGGGTTGACAGAAAAATGTAATATGTGTGTAACGGGTGTGTAAATAAATTATAAGTTTGTATTTTTGTTTGAATCGCGACTTTTTATGTGACCGCTCTAAATACTTAATATCTTCATGTGATGGGTATATTTATAAGCATTTTAAAACACATATTCTCTGATATAACGAGTAATGCATATAAAGAGCAAATTCAGTCGATCCCATCTTCTTCGTAATAACCAAGTTTGACTGTATATTATTTTCTCTTAAACTCTAAGAATATTTTTAAAATCATTCAACTAGTCAAGTTTTATACATATTATTTAATCCAAATATTTGTATCTTATTTGAGATTCTTCATGTAAAATAGTTAGTTATGGGAATCGAGTCCCAAAATTGTCTGAAATTTTGTGTAAGCCTCAATATTTTTTAGAAAGAATATCCCGTGATCTAAAATTGCAATTTTTATTCTTATTCACCCATCAATCGTAAGAGTTATGTATCATTATGAATGAAATTTATATAATATTTATACGAGTAACACTGTAAAGACTCAATCAATTTCATAACAATAAATAAAGAGTATTTTATCATCTCAGAGTGGCTGGCATATTATATCTCAGATGGTGTTGAAATAATTATTTGATACGCATTGATTGAACTTTAATTACATCGTAAATCACAATGGGCCGAAAGATTCAATTGGCAGTGTCGTATATTACATTACGTTATTTCTAAAGAATCGTTGCCAATTCAAAGTAACTTGTAGCAATACTAAACAAACGTTAGAATGAATCTGGTGTGCGACAGATATAAATCAAGAGTGGCGATTTTTTAATCTGTTTCGGAAGATTGATTTAATTTTTATTTCAATATTTCATTTTTTCATTTTGTTTCACACAACGCCTTAAAAATTTCGCGTAATTTATTTATCGGCGGTAAACTTTTATCTCTTTTTTTGTGGATATATCATATAAAATTTGTTACCGCCAAGAAACAATAATTTATGGCTTTTAAAATAAAATAACTTTTATTTGTCGAAGAGTATTTTTGTTTGATTTTTAGCAGATAAAGAGAAATAAAGTGTGTGACATGGATACCATTTTAATTGAATGGAAGAACAAATTTCGTACCGCCTTGTAAATATAATATAACATTATTTTCACACTTACATACATGCTCTGAAATATTTTCGGTTCTGGTGTGTTTAGCTAAGTTTTCGACTGATTTAAAAAACCTTTTTGATAGGAGTGAAGATGAAAGAGTTCTATAACCAATGTTATTTGACACTTAATGGTAAAAAAATAAAAATCAAAAGTTCTTTTGTATCTAAATAACTTTTGTCATTTCCTAGCTATTAAGATTTTATAAAGCTTCTTTTTGTAAAATATTTGTACGGTCATATTTTAAGCATATCCACTCAAAATGGGAGTGAGCATAAGAACTCTCAATGAAGTTTTTACGAGAACTGCTTGTTACTTAGTTTATCGACCTATATTTTTAAGAGAGAGCAGGGATAAATGGATAAGGTTAGTTCAGAACTAATGGTTAGCTTATCGCTCTCACTAAGACTCGTGGCAGGGAATTTTAGACATCACAAACATTGAAACTGTTCGAATAAGGATTCGAACTCGTTCGTATTTCCATTGAAGCCACTTTCATTGACCACTAGACCATGAACTCAACAACTGTCAATGTTAAACAAATGTTATTTAAAAACATTGTGATTCCGATTCTTCTCAAAAAAAATGAGCATTTTCTAGTGATACAAATAGGACCCAAAATATATAATATAATATATCGCTATATTGATCGTCTTTCTACCAAGGAAACACAAAACATTATTATCACTTAAGGTGCTAATAAAAATATCTTGTTACTTTTTTACCGCACCAAACGCAATCCTCTCAACATTGTTAAGTTGGGAAACTTGAGTAAGGTCAAGAGGTGTTTCGACTCACATGATGGATGGCCACGATTATAAGACGCACAGCATCATTGATACCTGTACTTAGCTATAAGCGGCTTCTGATTGAATAACACAAAGCTTCCACGCGTTATTTTATATTTTAAAAGCCAACAAAGTAAACAATTATGAAATACGTTGATCGATTGACTGAATTTGTCTGCAATTGAACATGGTAAATTTTCTTATTTTTATGTTTTTTTATTTTCTTTAGTGGTTTATGCCAAATTTTAAAGTAGATTGCGTGTATAAATTAAAAACCAGGTAACAGAAAAAAATATATTTCTCAGCAAGTCAGTATGTGTGATTCAACTGTAGTTATTTTCTGTAATAAGAATTTACGTTTCATCGCTCGGAATTGGTTATCTATGTTTTACTTATAACTACAGTAATCCCATTCACCAATTAATTACTCAATTATTTTATTATTTATCGTTGCTGGCTTTAGATGAAAAAAATGCTCATTATAATTGCTAATCTGATTCGACATATGATTAGTTTAAAACTTAATGTTTATGATTAGTTATAATAAAAAAATATGTATTTTAGGAAAGATATATTTGAATTGTTTGAAGATTATTATAATTCACTATAGATTAACCAAAGGAGAAATATCAACGCTGAAATCTCAAATATTAAATACTTGGACATTAAATCCGTCAGAATATATGTAAAACTCTTACCGCTTAGCTTTATTTATTATTATTTTTTTTACCATGTCCGCTCCCAATGTGGAGCATATGGACTCCTAATGGAGTTTATCTCAACAGATGTGTTTCTACGAGAACTGCTTGTTACTCAGTTGCTCAACCTCTCTTTTTTTAGAAAGAGAGTAGGAATAGAAGCTTTATTATGCCGACTTTTATTTATTTAAAAAAAACAGGTTTTTTTAATATTTTATATACATATCCAACTATTTCCAATGAAATTTGTACTTATTTCATACAAAAGAAAATTCTTTCGTGAATAAAATAGATAGATTGTATACAAAAATATTGTATTTTTTTATAAATAATACACATTTTTAAATAATTATTTCACATTTAATCATTGAGTGATAATGACCATTTTGGCTGTAAAACATTTGTAGGAAGAACTACATAGTAAGATTTTTTCAAACGTATTGTATTTTGTCGTAAATTTTTATTCTTTTATCGTGTTTGAATAATTTCCAAAATTCAATTATTAATTTATTATTTAGGGATAATCTACAATACATCTTATGTATGTTACAAAATAAAATAAAATAGCATCATCGCATAGTTGAGATATATTATCTTCTTGGTACATATAAATGCTCACTTAGCGAAAACCGACACAAATATATTTACCAAGCGTATGCACGGACTCGAATCCACGTAACCTTTACGTATTAGGCGGTCGAGGGGTACCAGAGATCAGTTGCATTTTTATCGAAAGCCATGGGAAAATATTGACTATGCGCATATAAGCAACCTTTTACATAAAGAATTACTTCTACAATACTTTGTTGAAATATTAGATAGCTAAAATGTATTGAAACACAAAAACTTCAAATTCGTTGGTCAACAGAAAAAAACGTCATCGTCTAGATACAGCATTACCTGAAGACTAAGTGCAGCCAGCGGTGGATTACCCTATAAGTGAATAAGATTGCGAAAATTAAAAAAGTTAAAAAGTCTACATTTAAGGATAAATGTATATAAACTTAACTTAACACCGTTCATCATAGATACTACAACACTTTAGTCAGTGAAGTACAAACCGTGGCCCGAAATGACATGTGTTGCGGCCCAAAATAACGAGTAATTCGTAACCATTTTTTTTAATAAATATGATAAAAATCCGTGTTCTATATGTGAAAAAATTATGCAGTAGCAAAGGTTTATAATCTGAATCGTCACTGATAGAAAACTTTATGGTTTTCTTTATTGCTTAATAAGATTATATTTTCACGGATATAGATTTGCGTCCGAAATTAATATTTGAATCTGGGTCTGGGTTAAGTCCATTTTTAGATGATTTTCAAAACACGCTTTGCTTGATGCTTAAAACACTTTCCAACCCTTTCTTAGCATCTATCAACGAGGCCGTTTCAATATTGAAACTAGAGTTTAGATTTGCAGAATAACGATCAATTCAGATTGAAATATCAGGAATATCAGATATTTTCCATTGTTTTGAAAATAACGAAAGTAACTTCACTAAAACCACTGTAACATGCGAACTAAACGTCTGATTGTTATGAAATTTTGACTGGTATTATTTGAAGGTTAGTACTTTTTAAAAATTGTATGAATTTTTCAATAGTGGGGCTATGTGTTATCCTACGAGCTTATTGAGTGATGTGTTAATATATCATTGTATTTCAACACTGTTACCTTCTGCGGCTCGCGAAAGGTTAGGAAATTGAAAAATTTGCTCTCCTTTCAAAAAGCTTGTGCACCACTGTACTAGAGTTATAAAATTAAGATTCTCAAAAGGCAATAACCATTTAAATTGAATACGTTATTAAGCTTTCCATTCCAACTATCTTGTTAAAATTTAATTATTAAGTAGCTAAATAACATCAACAAAGGTGTTCGATCTCTGCAGTACATGTTAATAGTCGGAATGAAAGGTCCTAACGATTTCAACCTTGCGAGATAAAATCGTACAGTATAAATCCTATTGAAAAGTTAACTCCTAGCCAGTTTCATTGTAAAAATAATAATTTCAGAATATTACAGTTACTGGTTGTCTAATTGTCATATGGGATTTAAATCAACATGGGACGTCACTTAACTGAATAAATGAGGGTATTACTTACAAACACGGCTTATTCCATAATGGCTTAAAAATTAAACTTAAATTTCATTTTGAAAAACAATGTACATTTTAAAAGTATTTTTAGTCTTGCATTACTTTGAAATGATATTTAGTCAAGCCATGTTTGAGACTGATTTCTAAAAATACGATCAAAATTTATTTTTATCTAATAAATTAAATTTATGGTTCGTCTTTCAACAACTTTGAAATGAGCCGGGTTTGCGTGTAATACCGTCAAATAATTTATAAAATTTAATATACACATTATTTTACATTCAAAATTCTTGTAAAAAATATTTGTGCTTAATGAAAATTATCTAGTCAAAATGAATTTTTCTTTTATTTAATTTTGAAATATCTGACTCATTATAGAAAGCTACAATGAAAATTATTATTATATGTATGATGCTTACAAAAATTAAAGCACTACTCATTTAAACGAGTTACTCTTGAGACACTCCCAGCTTGGAAAAAAATCCTGTTCATATTCTTAACATACGCTACGCTCCTGAATTTTTTAAGCAGTGGTGGGAAAATATGAAAAAAAAATGTCTCAATCTAGGATCGGTTTTACACACCTAGTGAGGATTTTCAGCAGAATGAGTCCATAATTAATTATTTCAATTGAAACGGTTTACTGTTCATACTTTACGGAAATAGAACAACACGTTTAGGTGGTATATTTAAAGTATTTTTACTAACACCAAATAAATTTTTACTTCCGTTTTTTCTACTACGATTTTTCTAACAATAAGTCGTGGTTAATTAATTTTGGTAACTTTAATTATCAGTCATGGCATTTTCAATGTCAATGTTCCAATGTCAAAAAAAAATATTTTGTTAGAAGGTTGCGATAAAAGTTAAGAAAATAAATGCAAATAATAACCTCGGTTAATTATTATTTTTATTTTTTATCATAATCAATCGATCGTGTTTTTAGGCTTTGCCTCTGGCATAAGTGAAATTAATTTGATTCATTGCTTCTCATATTAAATAAATTATATTATGAGCTTAAAGAGATGCTGAGAGTGTTTTGGAATATTTATAAAATAAATATATAAGTCTTTGACGAATACTGTATTAAGAAAAATAAGTTGATGAAAGGCTAAGAACGACTAAGCAATCGCTTTACGCCATTTAAAAAAAAAAGTATCTTAGTTAGAACATAATACATTTAAAATTTATTGAACATAGTTGTGCTGTCGAGAGTTCGAATTGGGATTCATTTATCATATGTCTAAAGACATTACCACTTAGCCACTGCGATTGTGTGTATTATAATAAATATTTATTAAATAAATCAATATAGAAATGGCAACTATCATTTATTTTTGGTTTATATCCACTTTCTGTGTGGAGCATGTGGCCACTATGCTGTGCTTCCAAAATGCGCTGTCAAACGTCAATCGCTTTGCTTCGTTCCATGACATTCCAATTTTTTTTTACTTCCGCTGAGTACATCGTAGGGATAGTCCTCGAATTCATCCAAGACACTGCAATCCCATTAGTTAAGTTTGGAAACGTAAGCAGAGTTGAGGCTCTCCAGAGACATCCAGCACGTGACCCAACCAGCTTCAACGTCTTTAATTAAACCGCTGGCATGGCATCGTCTGGTCCATTTTCTTATCTATAAATTCATCTTCAATTCATCAAACAAAACATCTTCCCCAATATTCGATGAAGTATGCATTCTCGAAGGTTAGTGAGTGTGTTTTTTAATTTAGCAAATCATTGCATCTGATGAAGGCTCAGGTCATCAATAGGTAAGAACCTAGCAAAATAGGATATATAAATCTTGGATAAGGATTGCTATACCGGTATTTCCGACTTCGGTATTCGTGGTGATTTTTCTTTAATTGATCGAAGTTTTTGTTTTTAAAATTAACCGAAATCGGTTTTTTTTACAGTACAAAAACCATCACATGTTTTAATGAAATTTATCCAGATGAATTGAAATATTTTAAATCTTCCAAGAGTTGTATCAATATTAAGAGATTCCAGATTTTTTTAATAATTTATTATTATTATAAGAAACAGTAAGTTTTTTATGAAAATTACTTGTTTATTTTTACGATATATTTTGTAATTGCTGTATTTTATATGAAATTTGATTTACTTGTCTAGTATTGTGATTACAATTAGTTAGTATTTTTTTCATTTTTTAACTTTTTCCGTAATACAGGTATTGAATTATTCTTCCGATATTGCAATCCCTAGTCATGGCGTCACATCAAACTATTTCAATAAGGACATTGTTCAAAGATTAAGGTGATGTTGTTTTAAGTTATTATGTTAATTTAATTTAACTTATTTGTTATTCAACGCTGTGCATTTGGAGTAGAATTTCACTTCATTGAAATACGTAATTTTATTAATAATTTAAGCCCACATTTGCTCCGACAAAAACTATGTAAATCGTTTAGTCATTGTTAAGACAAAAACAGCGTTCACTTGCAATATGTAAAACTTATTTGGCATTCTTTAAAAGATGCTTACGAAAGTGACAAATAATTTTGTTTCGTTGTTACACACGATTTCAAATTATGAGACTGTCAAAATCATTAAAAATGACAACATTTTACATTCGATTAAACTATTTCAATATGCATTCCAGAATATAGAATAATATAATCGCAGTAAATAAATGAACGAGATAAAGTAAACTTTTTTCGTCGTACATATCGATTGTGGAAAGGAAAAAGGACGTAATCCACAGTTTATTAAAAACAGTTTTTTTCGATAATCACAATGTATTTCAACTTGATACACGTTCTATCAAAAGGATGCAAGCTGCAAATGCCGAATTAGTATCTAAATTTAGGTTTTAAGTTTGAAAAAGATGACCTTGTAAAATATTAAAACAAAGAAAAAAGACTGAAATAACGGTTTTTCCTAGACAATTTCTTTGATCAATATTATATTACGTCAATTAAACACCAGTTTAGAAGTCTCCGTGCACTTTAAGGTTGTGTATAATTCATAATTTGCATATGGCCCAAAATCATCAAAACACGTTTTTTGCGCCTCCTGTAAAATTTGATATGTGTGGGATACGTCCTTTTTCCTTTCCACATTCGATATTATAATGGTATTCTATTATTTTACAATTTACTAGCCTTGCAAGACAGCCAACTGTGAGTCTTAAATTAAGCCAGCCATTATTCCAATAATTTCCTGTAACAAGTTAATTGCAATCGAATTTGAATAAAAGTCGACATTAAACAATCATTTGACAAAAAATGTCATTCTTTTAATATGCATTTATTTGTTAGGACTACATTGTATTAGATAATAATATATTTAGTTCAACAATAATATTATGTTAGTACTTTCGATGGATTCGGTAGTAACTTTGTGAAAGTTCATTTTAATATAAAATAATTTAGATTATTTCACGTATTGTGCTACAAACTGTGACACGTGTTTCGCCTCTTTCAGATGCATCTTCAGACAGTCGTACTTTCACAAATGCTTGTTTAAGTACGATTTTTATTTTAATAATATATAAGAATAGTAAAATTAAAATCATTCGTACTTAAACTTATTAAGGATTGATAACTATTTCGCTTTATATCGATGTTAGAACAATCCATTCTATTTTAGTTTAACGATGATGTGAAGCCAAAATAGCTCTTTTATATGTTATATAATACTACTCTTGCAAAACTAAATATTTTGATATGTTATCTGATACCATCGCGAACTTCATTTAATTGCTTATATTTATTAAAGATTGACTTTTCAAATTGTTGGACTATTTTTTTTTTACCGCAAATAAAACAAAGTGAGTCGCAGCCTTGCCGTGTCAGCAATGAATAATGTCAGTGAGTTTATTGAGAAATTTATGAAAATATGTTCTTTTTTTGGGCGATTGTAAATAAATACACCGACCATGCGGTGGACATAACAAAAATGTCGCAAATTCACAAGTTCTCGTGTGACATTGTGTCATTTGACAGTTTGACCCATTTCCTTTTATTATTAACATTTATGTAATCTCAAATTACAGAACATTTCGATTTACCTTTTGAATGCCTACATACGGTATAACTTCGTTTATCTCTTAATCGATTATCAAATAATTTAAAGATTGCAGTTTATTATATCAATTAATCATCTAGATTGACAATCGTGATAACACAATACTACATATTTAATATACTTATACTAAAATCAATTTACACAAAATTTAATTTAATTTTAACTTTAATAATATGAACTCTTAGTTCTATTTTTGAAAATAAAACAAAAATTAAAGTATTTGTTTCACAATTTTATATTGTATTCTATCTAGACTGGTTTTACTTTTAAATGCTTGCATGCTAGTGAAACCACTATTTATCAATAATTGACAAAAAAATATGTCTGCTCCCTATATGAAGCATATGGCTACCTAATGGAGGTACCTCAGCAAAAGTTTTTCTACGAGATCTACCTACATATTGCTCAGTTACTCAACCCCTTTTTTTCAAAGATATTAGGGATAGAAAAATTAGGCTAGGGCAAGACAAGTGGTTTGCGAACCCCTCTTACTACGCTGTTATTTCGGAATTGTAACAATGGAAGATATTTTTAAGACCATCACAAACACCCATAGATATCGATTTAAAAAAAATGGTGTTGGTACTAGGACTTGAACCAGTGTGATTTGGCAAGGAATTAACGTAACGAAGTTGACCAATGTAGCTAGCTATTTAATAACAAAAAAAATTCCAATGCGCTGGGAATTTATTAATTTCCATTTACGTTGAATAATCTAGCAAAAAAATAAGTAATGACATAACATGAGAAAAAATTGAGTAAACGGTCCTGTGTTTATAGTATCAATTTATATATTTTTTTAATTATTATCATGTTATATTTCACTCTCCTACAGATCCTGAAACCGTTTGATAACTTAATAGATCTATTAACGATAATTATTGTTTAAAATATAATTAATGTTTTTAGCTGTTAAAATTCTGCGTAAGTTATGTTCTAACTTATTTATTTCCATGTTTTGTGATAACAACACGTCGCCATGCTGGTAGAAAGCAATAACTCAAAAATCGGTTGTTTTGAGCTATAAATTTAGATTGATAGATTTTAACACGCTGTATCTTCTGAAAAAAAAAACAATTCAGCCATATTTTGCGCACTTTTACATCATTTGAACATACTATACATCAATTTAATACTGTTCAAAGTTATTATTGACAAAAATAACCATACATAATTTAATGTTTTTGAATAGTATGTGGATCGAATTCGTTATCATTATCATCTTCATGAGGTGTTTGAAACGATAATTAATTTCTATATTCAATTATAGAGATGTTAAAATTTATTTTTTTGCGAAAATGATGATTATCTCAAAACAAGGTATTTTTACTTATGGCTTTCTGTTATTATACTGACTTCTATAACCTATAAAAATTCGTCGACAGTAGTTCCGTTATTAACCAAAATAAATTAAGCATCATGAGTATTTTTATCTTATGACTTTTTCGCAATAATTCCTATAATATACTGGTTGTTAATTCATTCACATTGATTGTATTGCAGCGATACACGCCCCTGTTTCCTTTACATTGCATAGCATAGATTAACAGCTGAATTTTAATCCTGTTCGCAGTATTAGCTTACTTTTTCTCATATCATATCAGTTAATGGTCCATATATTATCACAAGCTCATATGTTTTCTCGTATAATGTGAATGTGTAGCAATAATGAGCATAGAAAATAATATAAAGGCGGCAAGGCGCGCCCACTTGCCTGGTACTGCTAAATTCGCTGGATAATGGACAGGGCTGCACTAGTTATCAGTAAATATGTAATCAGAATGACATAATTTTGCGTGGGCTCTGTTTTCAATATGCGTAATCCATATCCTACAAGTGTACATATTAAATGAATTAAACATACTCTAGTAGTTTTGCTTAAATTTATGTTTAATGTAAAATTAAATTGTATATCTTTGTTATTTCACTGATTGTGTAACAATAAGAAAAAGAAATTTAATTATACATGATAACCAGGGTGGAAAAATCGCATCTTCAACTACGACATTTACATATATGTTGTCTGACTTCAAATTAAATAGATGTAAAATTTGTATGTGTTGTCTTTGCGTATTATTAATATCTACCATCCATATTCATAACTTTTTATTTTTTTTGTATATTTTTAAAAATTCACCCAAAATACCACAACTCTGAATCCTCAGCGCTGATTAAAATATACCTTATTTATATAGATTCGGCTATTACTTTTTGGGTAATTATTTTCAATATAAAGTTTTTAAGTGTACATTTTAATTGCAAATTAAATTACATTCAACATTTTTATTGCATGATAACAATCCATTAAGTTATCATACCTGCAATGATTTCAAAATTTAAATACTTAATCTTTCCTAAGTTGTAACATCATGAATACAGACCGTGAACGTAATACAACCTTTTTTTTACTTCTTCGTTAATAACAATACAACCAAATTTAAAATATTATTATGTGTATTCATACAATGCATTGAAAAAACCGATGGCCTGTATAATCTCTGTATAAAGACTGTATAATTTAACTAACCATGAATGAATGTCAAGAGACGATATAGTCGAAGGATAAATCTTACTATTCTGTTGCTAATAAATAATTCATGTATCAAGAGAATTTTTGATTATAACAAGAAAGTATTAAACCGCTTAAATAACGAAAAAAATATATACTTATAAAACTCATTTATCATAAATAATTGTTCATGATTATTTTATTATAATTTTTAAAATATTTTTTTATAATCATTTAAATAGACTATCGTGGTCATTAAAAACATTTTTAAGATTTTACTCCAGCATTTGTGTTAGAAGACTATTAAAAAACAGTATGACTTCGTGGACTTAAAGATTATAATGACGAATAAAATGTTTTGATTAGGACATGTTTTATTCCGACACGTAAACCTAATTGGTACTTTAATATTCATCCCACAATTCTCAGTTCGCCTCTGTAAGGTGCACGCGATATTAACGGGGACATAGCTGATCGCCAGATCACTGATCACTACATATGGCCCAAGGAAAAATGCTCTACTTTTGATTTCTACGGCGCTTGGTTCTCAAACTGCTACCGAAAAGAAGTAACACTTTCATTTAAGATTTACAAATGTGTGTAGAAAGTCATATGTCATGTTTACTGAATCCATCGTTAATCTCAACTTTTATTTTGAAAAACGTTTTATTTTTTTACCTATTCATTTATCTTTAATAATATTTTTCAAAAACCTTTCAAACAAGCGGTATATATATTGTTTTTTTTGTGTAAATTAATATCGTAGTGTAGGATTGTAGTGATATTTTTCTTCCCCAATTTCTCAAGACTTTCTTTCGTATTCTTTAAGTTTTTCATCAATTTTAACAGTACTGAAAATTTATTAATATTATAATAAATAATATATTTTTTCGTACGAAAACTACGAGCTTAAGCTAACATTGTACAAAAATACTAACAGTAAAGAATGTATTTAATTGTCTTCTACCGTTTGTTTTTACTTTTCAAAATACGTAACACAATATGTCAAATATAAAAATACGTAACCTTAAAAAACGTAAACCCTGATTGAAAAATACAAGTATATTAACTTCCTACCAAGGCCGAATTGATATCAAGATTCTCAAAGTCAATAATATATGAATTTATAATTATTATTATCATTCAGCGCTTGCTCCAGAAACGTCAATCACTCCAACACATTATAAACAAAAAAAAACATCAGCACCGCAAATTTAAATAAACCATCTTTGACAAGCGCTGTTTCAACATATGTTTTACGTTGGAGCTACGACCGGTTCTCGTAGCCCAGGGGTCTCATCGACAATAGTTCATAATCGTTATGTATTTATACGTTTATGTATAACACGCTGGCCAATTATACTCACGTAATATTGCCGAAACTCATGACCTATGATTGCCCTTTACTGGTTCCAATTTTATTTGATTAGCTTATTTGGTTAGATCGCTAAGTGATTAGCCCACAGCAATCAATTTGTATTATTGGTCAGTGTTTTAATAATATTTTTAATGACTCATGTTTGTGCATCAACTTTATTCTTTACACTGCAAAATAATTTCATATTAAATAAATTTAATTTAACAACCTACTAACCTTTTTCTTCTTAGTCTCTCGGTGTGGTACTCACCACCTTGACTTATATTTTACAATTGTTTACAAGACCAAATCCCCTTTCAATTTGTATACAGTTTTGTTTTGATTCATTTTACATTCAAACTCTTACTTCTAAAAGAATATTTAAAAGTTTAGAAGTATAGAACTTTACTGTAATGCATAGCATCGTACTAGCTCCACTCTATTTTTGGGATCGGATAGGAATAAATAGAAATAAATTAAAAATATCATAGATATCCATGTTTTTTGGATTAAAATCAATGTATATAAGTGACCATTTAAAGATTTATCATTCAAAGCACTTGCGATTTGGCTACAAAATTTACAATATTTTTCTAACTAACAGGACATCATTAGCAATTTTTCGAATATCACAGCGCTTTCAAATAATTTTAAAGAGGGCGACAATTATATTTTTTTCATTTTTCGAAGCAATTTATAGCGGTGCTAAGAGGTTGCTAAAGAAAATTTGAGTTATATAGAATTTTTATATGGTGGGATTATTTTAGTGTATTCATCAAACACAGTTCAATAGAATTGCTGATAAAATAACAAAGTTATAGAATAAAATTATTAAATTAATGTTGCCGCGTGCATAACAGAAACACTCACATTAAATGTTTATAGATAATAGCAATAATGTATCGACGAAACATTTATATTTACAATAATAAAATAACAGCACTATATTGCTGTATAGCAGATTTCAAATGGATTAAAATACATTACGAAACATTGTCTTGCTTAAAATATTTTTCCAGACGTGCACAGAGTTCATGTTAATAATGTAGGCCGCCTCAGAGTCAGTATGCAGAGGCAGCTTTGGTAAGTGGGTTAAATGTGCATTAGCCACAGGGCGCTTTGAGCTTCGGGGTATCTTGACAATCACTAACAAAATTACAAATTCGCAACATTAAGCCTGTAACAATGAAAGTATTTGGAATGATTACTTGGAATACGTCAGCAATCCTTATATAAAATAATGGACTTCGTGGTTCTCAGTTATGTATGGACTTTGTTTTGGCATGTGATGTAGACCACGGTTTCTCAACGGTGGGCCATGTGGTCCCCCAGGGGGCCACAGCGTGTTTCAAGGGGGCCACAGAGATTTATTTTTGTTTTGGGGAGCCACAACACAGTTCAGGGGGGCCACGGGCAAATTGAGGATTTCAAATTCCTCGGTGAGCTAAAAAAATCGGAGATATTCTGGGAGAAAGTATACCAAATCGTAAATTTCAAATTTTTCGGTGAGCTAAAAAAAAAAGGTGTTTTTGGAGATATTCTGGGAAAAAGTATACCAAATCGGAGATTTCAAATTTCTCGGTGAGCTAAAAAAAAATAAAAAAGATATGGGGCCACAGAAAAATAAAGACACTCAAAAGGGGCCACGCTCCCAAAAAGGTTGAGAAACACTGATGTAGACGAATCCTTTAAGCGAAAACTTCTCCTTTCTATAGTAGGAAGTGTCTCCTTCTTAATGATAGGCTGCAGAGTCCCGAAAATTTACCCATTAAATGTATTCCATGAAACTAAACATACTGAAATACCGACAAGTGTCACATTGTCGCAGTCATTTATTATTTTTAAAAACGTCTCCTCCCAAAAAGGACCATATGAACACTTGATTGAGAACTACATCAGAATTTACTTATATGAGAACTGATTTTATTATAGCTGTTTTATCTTTTCCCTTGAACTGGTTAAAGAATGAAAGATGTAGCTGGGCTCTATTTGTTGTAAACCAATCGCAATTCGTGAGTGAAAATAAGTGTTAAAATATGTATACCCCATTTGTTCAATAGTTCTGGAAAGATTCAATGAAACTTGTCATTTAGTATTAAGTATTTCTTAGCCTTATTGAAGCTATTGCCTTCACAAGTGTTCACTCGGGTTTTTTTCTTGAATAAAAGGCATAATTTTTACAAAACTTATTTAAATAGAGACACAATCGATTACAATAACCAATTAAATTACCGCGTCCAACTCACTAGGATTGTCAAAAATGATTGATTTTATATCGCAGCATGTAATGATGTATTCGCAAACTCTGAATTTGTAGAACTCCTCAAATACTAAAAATATATAATAAAAACGAATAACTATGTACATCTTTTAAATGTCCGCAAGTGGGCGTTAAGAAAAATTGCTCTAGATGCAATCAAATAGTAAAAACTACCTATTTAAAAATAGTACGATAGAAAAAGATACTCTGAATACTTTGTCGAAACGGCGCCCGGTTTTACGTCAAATACAATGTCCAGAAGATCAAAGTGCGGCCCTGTCCGTAATGCAATAAGTAATAACAATGTGTAAGTAAGTATATATTTGGCATCTCGGCGACATAGATCTCTTGTTTGGCGTATTGTAATGCAGACTTCTCATGATTTATTTATATATTTTTTTACTATTTTTATTTTTTATCTTGATAACATCGAGAAACCGAATTTGAATAAATTGAGATAAGTAATGCAAACAGACAACGAAATTTTAATACATATTCAACCGATTTATCTTGCTTAAGACACTGTCATGCCATCAGCAGATACGATCGGAGATATTGAGATATAAAATTTAAATTTTATTTTTAATGTTTGTATATACCGATAGATCGTGCAATTTGTCGATTGAAATTTCCATTTTTGAAACAAACTTTTTTGTACCTCCATATAATACAAACCAGTGCTCCGAAACCACTGCGCAGTGGAGTAAATGCTATATGTGCAACAGAGCATGGCTTAATTGTAAAAAGAATGAAATAATCATTTACTATATTCTGCCCACATATGTAATTCTTTGATCATGTCAATGTTACTATTTATCGAGTGAAAAACTAACCTATTGTTATTTCTGTATTTATTTCCCTTTTATAAGTATTTTTTGCTTGCGGTGTGTCGCGGTAATCTGGGGAACAATTTGGTGTGCCGTGGGGTAGAAAATGTTGCAGATCACTGATATGTGAATAACGATCGACGAAACATTGAACTACTTAAAGTTTAAAGTGGATTTATTATTTTAATTAGACAGTGAAGTGGCGTACGAGAAGGGTGCTACAAATTCAACTAACTTACAAAAGCCTTTTTTTCAATGTTTTGATAAAAGGGATTATCGCGTTTCCTTTATATTTTCATAATTATAGAAACAAGGTAAAAAAATAACTGAAAAAAAATCAATTCACAGTTTAAGGATATTAGACGGTTAGTGGAAAGGTACTTCAAAAATTTACTAAGACATCATTATATTTCTAAATGAATTAATATTATCAATCATACGATTTTTCGTTAAAAAATGTACTATTTTTTCAAATATTCAACAGATGTTACTAATACATTTCGCTTACCATTACCATAAAAAAACCTTTTATAAGATTCATCAGGCTTTAGAGTAGTATCGATATATAAAATGATTAATTAAAAGCACGTGTTTATTAACATTTTAACGGCCTTCTATAAAAATTGAAAAGGCGTACCTACGAATAGTTAAGAAATCTATAAACATATCCTAATTTGCCTTGAAGTAATCATTAATATAATATTTAATTTAGACGAAATGATAAATAGATATTTATAATTTAGGTTCTTTTGTTACTGTATTCATTCAATTTATTAATTACCCTGCACTGCTTAATATGTTCAGCAGTTGAAAACTTTTTTAAATTCAATATTTCAAAACATTGCATTATAAATATCGTAGTTATTTGTCGCAAAGTGGAATATTTCATCTTGAATTTACAACGTCGAAGATTATTATTATCTGAATTAATCAAAAAATGTTAAGGCATAAATTTATTTTTATTTTATTAACCTGTAGTTCAATGTTATCACTTGAAGATTATGCTAAAAACCATTTCTTGGTGGAATAGTATTGTATTTAAAATATCTAATATGAAAAAAACCACAATGTATATAAATTATTTCACAACTCTACAATACGATCGTAATTGGTTCTGAGATTACATTTAGTATTAAATAATGGAAAAAATCCTCTGTTTAATAAAGACAATGAAAAATGAACGCTTCAAAAGAATTGAATATATGCATATTGAATCTCCGCAATTCCTTCCTCGCAATAAACATTTTTTCACTATTTTCTTATGTGTTGTTGAACATTTTCATCAGCGTCGGAATTTACAATATACATCGCTAATCGATTTTCCATTGTTATTTCTTTTGAATAAAACTAAATTTTCGTGTTCAATTTTTCCTTTCTTTTACAAACATAAAATATTTTTATTCGAAGTGCAATCCACCGTATCTTACTTGCCAGTAGCTGCACGTGTACCTTAAAGTTCGATAAGCTGTATTGTCTACCATTACAAGGATGTTTATTTGATTCTAGTCCATTGATATGAGACGATTGAACGAATATTCCTTTATCACATCAAGGCTGAAGTTAATGAAAGTTTTCTTGAATAGATTGATTCCGGGTATAAAAAAGCTCTTATAAAGAATCGGAACAAACAAAAAAATACGAAGTTTCGCACGATCTTCAAATAATTTGTTTCGTAACGCAAGTGTATTAAATTTCAATAAAAACAAATTGAAAAATGACTTGCTAATCAGAATTGATATACCCTACTTGATTTAAACATAACTAACATATTTTATAAAAATGTTCGACTATATCTTACTCTTGAAGTAAAGCCGAGAATATTTTTGATTCGCCGGTATTAACGATCGCATAGTTACGAAGAAAACGTCATATTATTGTTATTCCATGACGACAGATTCTTGTTGGATCAGACTTCAGACTTCATTCTAGATCCGTCTCCGCATCTTGACTGGTGTAGTCACAAAAGACTTTGAGATACATTAAATTAACACCTCACCCTTCAAGAAGTCGTACTATTTATCCTTAATATTATTCGCTGAAGTAATTTATTTAATGCTCAGTATTCGAACCAATTGATATAATTATCGATAAATAAATATAAAAGACTCTACGGGAAATTTATTATGAGAACCGATTACATTGACCATTATGTAATAAATACTTCAAAAAATGCAGACAAAAAACGGCGATTTAAAGTCAACAAAAAGACAGAAATAACTTCTCGCTTTTCGTTTTCATTCGATATTTTTATTTCAGTTTCGTTTTGCTTCAATTGATGTGGCTGTCAATGACCGAGGCCATTGACATTGGCTTTGTTAAGAATGTTTTTCATTAAAACATGATATTGAACCAGAAAAAATATCCACTTACGATATCATGCAAAAACTTCTGTAATCAATTTAGTTAGTGATGAATCACGATGCTTCCTATCTGATATTGGACTATTTTTATAAACATGTTTGTATAACTAAAAAATTTAGTCGTTATAGATAAATTAAGCATCATCTGTTATCATATCTCACCAGAGAAAGTATGCTTATTGTTTGACTTCTGGCTGGATTTTGTATGAGGCCGATTTTAATTGAAGATATTATTTGCTGAACATACAATGTTTTAATGATCGTTGCCATGAATACATTAAATTAATTTGTATTGCTTTATGGTAATCAATCATAAAAGTATCGACTAAAATTATTGATGGTGTAACTATATCAGATAACACAATGGCTCTTCAAATAGTTAATAGTGACATGACCATTATAAGTTTCTTTGCTGTTTTTTTTTTCTTTTTAAGTAGCCTTGAACTGTTTGAAACTTATCATGTATTTGTCTGATTTTCATTGACAAATCTTTATTTCATTATAAAGCAAAAAAAACTGTCATTCTGAACATAGGATGATTTTATATCTGCCAAAGATCTCCACCCTTAAGTGTTGGCACGTTTGAATTATTTGTGAGACTTAAGTACTATTATCGAAAGGCAAGATTGGTGGAGACAAGTAAAGAGAAGGAAGGGTAAACTGAATCGACTGCCATTCTAATCCTATCATTAATTATATATGTGTTGCCTTTTACAAAAAATTTAGTTGGCACAACCCTTTTTACTCCCTACCTCATGGGTGTAGATCAACTTCTTAGATGAGAGAACTGTCTGGTTAAAGGTAAAGTGGTTGAAATATGTTTCCTAGCAAAAACTTCGCAAGAAAAACAGTTCCGTTATCTATAGAATTGATGACAGATGACATAAAACAGAATTGGTAGAAGCCAACTGGTGACACAATAATGTTAATTAGTTAAATTGCTAGTTCAGTAAAAATAGGTGAAGCTTCACAATATTGTGGTTCGACTGCGTTTTATTAAAATAATAATAAATTAAGTGTAACGTGTCACAACCAACCTGACGAGAATTAAATAGTATTATTGTAAAATACACACTACGTCAACATACTAGTCCAGTGTGATCACAAATAGATGACAATTAAAACGTTTGGATTTGACACCGTTACACAGTTTTTAGAAAAAAATATAAAACTTTATTAATATCTACTCCTCTTCAGGATAATACATTAAAGAGGGCATGACATGTGTTGTACATGATTTCCCAACAAAATCATCTCCAAATCTATAAATATGTTAAGAACAAAATATTTATACAAAATAAACTTTTTCGAATCGCATTGCATAATTTCATAACATGTCAGTTTGTTAAAATATATACGTACTTATCATCAATCATTCATTGAAATGCCAATAGTTTATATAATATGTATTTTCATTGTAAGGAAAAACTGTAAATAAGCTGTAAAACGTACAAATGTCAAAATATGATATAATGTAATGTTTATGATAGTTATTTTTTTTTATTTTTAACAGATGCTTCGATAAACATCGATATCGTTTTTTTGCAAATTTCAGTGCCACCCGGATAACTGTCCAACATTTCTGAGTCTTCGTGTATGCGTAAACGTTATTCAAAAGATTGGTGGGCCGTAGACAGTCTATTCCAGAAGAAGCGTGATCTAGTGCAATTTCTTATTACGTAATCATTTGCCCCCCTCGCAAACGTGTCTTGTTGAATAACCCGAGTCTTGGGTCAGTGTTTGCATGTACACTTCAGATTACTCAACCTGCATTCTAAGGTGAATCAATGTCTTCGTGATTGTTATTAAGTCTACTCTGCCGTTATTTACTTATATTTTCACAATTCTTCCCTATCAAAAATATGGTTTGTATTTTAATATTGCACGTGTTCCATAAAGTATTTAGTTTTAAAAAATACACTGCACGAAAAATATATTATTCAGCATAAAACAAATATATTGAACTTAAAACAAATTATATTTTTTGAATAAATAGTTTTCACAAAAAATTAATACTTTGCATCTTGACATAATATGTACATGTTTAGTTGTCATATAATGCTTAATGAACTATTGATCATTCAGTTATCAGCGTATTTTGATTTTGTTATTTTTTCGAATATTTATGGAATATATCATAGTTACATTCTACGAAGCTACAAACATTATTCGCTATTGATATATAGATTATATGTACATATAACACAACAACGATTGATTAATCAGTTTCATAGAAGACGGCTAAGTTTTTTTTTAAATAGTACACTCAAAAAAATATTACGCAATTTAATTGCATATCTAAAGTTTGTTTTATTGATTAGTAGTTACCAGCTTACCATACTTGATCATATAAATAAATAATACATTTGTATGTGTCTCATTTTAATTTAATGATAGAGTATCTGCGTATAGATCTAAAGTTTTACTAGGTATTAAAAAATAATTCAGCTAGCTTCGTGCACGACTTGCCTTGCATAAATCCGCCATTAATCTGTGCATAATACAAAACATTAATAGGTAATAATTGCGAAATTCAAACGAGCGAAACGTTGTTCATATTTTTTTTATTGATCTCATTTTGAGTCAAGTATGGTACATAACACACAAAAACATAAAAACATTAATTATATATATTATCCAATTGTAATACGGAATCGGTTTCGTCACTAACGAGAGTAATTCTAACGCAATAAACGATTCAAATTAATTATTATGACAGTAGCGCGAGAGAGATGAATTATTAAACATTGAATGTTTAGTGATAAGCCGGATAAGCTGGGCTGTATGCCTTGGGTATGGCAGGGGCATACGCGAAGTGCGCTGGAGCTGCAGCGTAAGCCAAAGGAGCTTTCGCTAATATTGGAGCTGCTACTTTGACGGCATGAGCTAGAGGTTCTCTATGAACCACTGCGTTGAATCCGTTGTGAGGATCAGCTGTATAATCTACGGTACGCTTTGTACCGTCAGGATCTACCAAAGAATATGAGCCTTGAACGACATCCCCAGTCCTGGTCTCGTGTTGGCTTTTCGAATCTCCTGTGAGTCCGTCTTGGATATCATAAGCGAATGAATAATGAGGGTTGGGGTCGTAATCGTCTACTGGGGCATATTTGGCAACTGGTGCAGCGTACGCAAGCGGGGCAGCATACTTTGCAACGGGGGCGGTGTACGCAATGGGTGCGGCCACTTTGGCAATCGCTGGGGCGGCGTAGCTGAAGGGTGCGTGGGCGAAGCTGGCGTAGGCAGGCGCAGCGTAGGCAGGAGCGCCGTGAGCGAAACCGAAACTAGGACTCGCTATAACGCCTGCATTTGCTACGCTGACGACTGTGGCAAGTAATAGTAACTGCAATAGTAAATAAATAATAATGAATAAGTATTAATATAAAAAAAATACATGATTGGCAAAATTGTAACTTACGACATTAAAAAGTATGTTTAAATGAATAGATATTTTTATTTTCTTCATGAACACGATTGGTTGTATGTCCAAGAAACAATGTATTTACATAAACGATATTTTATAAATCATAAAGGTATTTTAAAACAAAGTATACGAGAATAATTACGGATCGATAAAAAATAAATAAGCATCAATACAAGACACATAAAAAGATCTCAATAAAAGTACTTTTGGTCATATGCAAATTATATTTACTATATATTACATCATTCCACTTAACACAAAAAGAAAACAACTACAATATTTTCACAGATGTCTAAATTCCCACGCCTTAAGTCCTTGTAAATAAAACTTAAAAACAAAAACCTACCTTAATTGCCATAATGTGGAAGTTTCCGTGAGCTTTTCAATGAACTTATGAAGGCTTAGGGCTTGAATCCTTTATATATACTACCTTCTAATTCCCGCGATCGTTTTCTGTTGTGACACTTGTCTGTGTGTGTAACTTCAAGATGTACATTTTATTATGCTTTCCAAACTCTAATATACAATCGACAAATTAGTTAGATTATTTAAATAGGAGTCAGCAATAAAAATAGAAAAATAATCTTATAGAAAACAGATAATACTATTGTATTATCTGTTTTCTATAAGATCTATCAACTGTTCTATATATTCCTTTATTATCATAATAACTCATTTATCACTGGCATGTATATCATAAACCATTATCGCTAAACAAAATGCATTATATCATTCTAAACAAAACCTTCGGTATTAAGCCTAATAAATTTAGTTTTATTACAGTTTTTTCTCTTTGTATTGAAAAATATTTGTATTCTGCTAAGCCTGATTAATGAATATAAAAATAATATGCAGTTAAAGTGAGATCATTAATTACTAAGAACATTAACAATCAAAGGTTAATGATGCTTTAAACTGTTTTGCAATGTTTCTTATGCAGTAAAAAACAAATATAGACGGTTAACTTAAAAATACTTTTAAAAATACTTATTCGATTTCCGTACTATTCCTGAAAACATATATTATATATTAATATTTGCGCTGAATAAAGCAGTATTTTTAAAAAATAAGACAACTTTCAATTTTAATAAAATCTAGTATGACATATTGTCGTTAATTTCTACAAGCACGTATCTCAACTTTTGTCAGTTTTGAGTTTTTTTAATGTAATAAATTCGTAATTTCAATACACACATGAGAACCTCAATTTCAAAACCTACCTAAAGACCATTTTTGTTTTTTTTCAAATTTTGATGTCAAGTTGTTCTCTATTTCAATATCTACACAATCAATAAATATTCGATTTCAAAACCTCTCTAAATACAGAGAAAATGCATTTACAAAAACGTGTTTAGTCTCAAAATCTACTCAAATCCAAAAAGCCCGCAGCAGTTTTTTGCACTTTGCCGACAATTTTGGTTTTTGGAGTTAAGTATGTTGTAAATCTAAGGCGCTCACATATTCTTTTAACTCTTATCAAGTATATATATATATCGTGCTTTATTTAACCTATTACAAAAACATCGCCAAATGATATAGTTATGTGCTATATTTGGCATGAAGGGGAGGATGACATGGATGGAAACGTCTTTACTTCCTTCCTTATGAAATTCTTCAAACTTATCGAAGATAAAAAAAATCATGTGGTGTTTTATAGTGATAGAAAGCGACAGCGCTAGAATAAAGTACATGTATGTGTCTCCTGAAAACTTGAAAACTTTCTGAGATACGATATTGTAGAAAATTATCGACGATATGTTACGAGGCGAATTGATTTGTGTTTCACGCAACCACTTGGTTGTTTTAAATGATCTTCATTAAAATGCTAAGTTGGGATTATTTATAATCCATATTTTGAGAAAATAAGTCTCGTCAACTATATCTGCATACAAAAATAATGATAAAAAGGAAACAAGTTTATTGTACGACTTTAAATTTGATTGATTAAGGGAAGTAAACGTCACTTCATCTGTTTTACCAGTCCATTAAATATATTAACCCTATAATTTAAGAAAAACTTATCAAATGTGCAATCAAACAATATGCGACTAGATTTGATTATCTACCTAATTATTTATAAAGAAATCAAACATATTTGACAGAATAATGTAATTAGAATAAACAACAGAGAAGTTTTGCTACATTCAATTTCCAATCTCATTTTAATGTTTATATTTAAAAAAAAAATATATCAAAATATCTTTTTTATATTAAATTGTAAGAGTAAAAGAAGATGAAATCTCCAAAAATAAACATTTCTCAGAGATTTCAAAACAGTGTCAAAACAAAATATGCAAAGTAAGGAAAGTTTGCAAAACGCTGCAGTTGTTGCAGTTATCGTATAAGTTAGGTGCATCTAATTTAAACATACATCGCGTACTGTTAACCCAGACAAACAACCAGCGTCATGCGAGCTTAATATTGGCAATTAAAAAAATAACGAGTTAATAGTTTTAATTGTATAACGATCAATTTTAACAAAAGAAAAGGTGAATATGATTGAAAACCTAAAAATACCTTATTAATTGCTAAATATTTTCCTCTAACATTTTTTTTTTGCTTTTGTAGTAAATTGAGGGATTGCACATGTTGGTTATAATTTACTGTATGACTTTCAAAGAAGTATAAAATTAATTGAATATTACATAACTTTAAAATTATTTTTTTGGTTCCGAAAAAAGTAAAATGACTAGTTAAATAATTTTACAATATTTTTACTACCATGTAAGGTGTATTACAAGCGTCTTAAAAAAATGTTGGAAATTCAGTCGTTAGCAAGTGGCATGAATGATTATCGCATTAAAAGATTGAAGCAACAAATCTGTATAATACACAATTATTTTTTTGCAATTTCCCGCCCGTATCTAACCATACATATATTTATACTTAATTTTCACTTAGTATTCGAAGACATTATATTATGTTATAATAACAATCATTAAAAATTAAATATATATATTTTATTGAATAATTTAAGTATTTATAAAATTGTTCATTATAACTGGGTGCAGTAATATCACATGGCGGGGATTACCTTTCACTTTTGGTAGACCACGTTTGGACCGCGGCCCCTGACACGCCACCACGCTGAACTAACGTACACTATAGATATTTTTTATCTCATTGTTTGTTATTTTGCATCACGCAATTAAATCAAGTGTGAGAAGATGTTCTTAATTGGCTGGAATACTTACAGCGTGTATCATAATTACAACTCCAATTATTCGTCCTCTGAAGAATCATATCGACTGTGGAAAGGAAAAAGGACGTAACCCACACATATCAAATTTTACAGTAGGCGCTAAAAACGTATTTTTATGATTTTGTGACATATGCAAATTGTGAATTATACACTACCTTGAAGTGCACGGATACTTCTAAACTGGTGTTTAATTGACATAATCTAATATTAATTAAATATGTTGTCTAGGAAAAATCTTTATTTCAGTATTTTTTCTTGGTTTTATTTTTTTACAAGGCCATTGTTTTTAATCTTAAAGGCTAAATTTAGATACTAATTTGGCATTTGTAGCTTGCATCCTTTTAATAGAACGTGTATCAAGTTTGATACATTGTGATTATCGAAAAAAACCTGTTTTGAAAAACTGTGGGTTACGTCCTTTTTCCTTTCCTTTCTATGCCCGCTCTTAATGTAGAACATATGGCTTACTTATGGACATATCTCAACAGATTTTTTTTTAAACAGTTACAGTATTTGTTACTGGCCAGCGAATCACTCTTCTTACGCCGTTATTTTAGGATCAACATACCATAGTGGGAGGATACTTTAAGACATCACAAACACCCAAGCCTCCGATTAGAAATCGATTGGAAAAATAATGTTCGTACTGGAACTTGATTTTGTGAGATCCGTCACGGAAATCACCGACGTCGACCACTCTACTAAGGAGCGAACAGTATATCGTTATTTAAAAATGCCAAGTGCTATTTTTTTATTTAATTTTATAAATTGTATATAGTACATAATTTTTTTTAAAACCGTGTCCGCTCCCAATGTGGAGCACATGGACTCCTAATGGAGTTTATCTCAACAGATGTGTTTCTACGAGAACTGCTTGTAACTCAGTTGATCAACCTCTCTTTTACTAAAGAGAGTAGGAATAGAAGGATAGGGCTAGGACAGGACTAGTGGTTAGCTAATCGCTCTCGATACACCCCGTTCATAGGATAGGATGGGTGGAAGGGGTGAATTCAAGACATCACATACATCCATGCCTTCGAACAGAAATTCATAAATCGATTGAAAAATCAATTTATTAAACTGTCCGTACCGGGATTTGAACCCGGGCCCTCCGTAGCCGAAGCCAACAACGTTGACCACTTAACCACACAGGCGGCACATAATACTAAAAAAAACAGATTTATTTAGTATTTGAAACCATAGACATTAATTGATATTGATCTGACGCTCTATGGTTTAACACTATACATTACCCCCAAACGGAACTACTAATGTATACTTAAAACATTCTCTGGCTCTCATATTTGGAAAACTCCATTGTTCAGGAGCATCACACTCACTCCGCCATCCTTCCATGGTTTCATGATGCATAATATATTATATTGAATTTCTATAAAAAATAATAATTTTGGGTTGATTTATTGAAAGATAAAATTAATTTAATAATATATTCAATACCCGTTTTTACTAAAAAAATGCGTTTGAGTAAAATGTATGCTTTAAAACGAGAGGAAAAATATGTACACGAAGCGTGGTAAGAGCTTCTTCTCGTTTTAAAGCACATTTTGTAGTGTTTTGTACTGATTATGGATATCGACTGTGGAAAGGAAACAGGACGTAACCCACAGTTTTTTAAAAACAGCTTTTTTTGATAATCACAATGTATCAAACTTGTCAAAATTTTAATCAGTAAAATAGCTTAAAAAGAAAGGTTATTCTTAAACAATGAATTCATTTATTAGATTATGTCAATTGAACACCAATTTTGCAAGTCTTCGTGCACTTTAAGTTTGTGTATATTACATAATTTGCCTATGACCCAAAATCATCATAACAGGTTTTTTGTGCCTCCTGTAAAATTTGGTATGTGTGGGTTACGTCCTTTTTCCTTTTTCCTTTCCACAGTCATATGATATTAGTGCATGTCTGTAGGTAAAAAAAAACATTACCCTAATTGTAGATAATAATACGTTCTCTTAAAATATGTATTAATTTTTGAGAATACATGACGTAAAAAAATATATTTTTGTACACTACAAAAAAACATATACACATATGCGGTATCGTTAACATATTGATAAAGGTCGTAGTTAAAGGATTTAACTTTGTATATTTCGTCATTCGCCCATACTTCAGTTATAGTGTTTCGCTTTTTGTGTTGAGGTCAATTTTTACTTTCAAACGTTTTTTGAAATGAGACAGTGAGGGCGTGGTCCAAGGTGCCTCCAGTTTCAGAAGTTTTAACCCACTGAACGCGGTGGTCATGCATCATATCGTAATTAAACATCAATTTATATTTTAATTATTGTACAACCACATTCTTGTCACATTCAAATATTTTACAAAATTCTTCTTTGGCCATGTTCGCTCCCTATGTGGAGCATATGACCGCCACGCGGCACCTCCATGTTTCCCTGTCTCCTGCCAATTGCTTTGCTTCCTCCCATGACATGCCAGCATCCCTCAGTTCCGCCGAGTACATCCTATGGATAGTACCCGACGGACGTCCGGGACGCCGGAATCCCACCGGTCGAAAGAAAAGGCAGGCAGGATTGAGGCTTTCCGGAGGCATCCGCAGCACGTGACCCAGCCAGCTCCAACGTCTCTCCATAACCGCTGACGTGACAGGACGCTGTCTTGTACGCTCCCTTATCTCTGAATTCCTCACAAAATCAAACCACCTAACCCCCATTATCCGACGCAAGCATCTGTTCTCGAAAACACGTCCAATAATTTTAATAAATAAATCTAGAACAGATAGAAGCATGACTAATACATCGACTTAAGGAAGGCAAAAGGACGTAATCCACATCTAACATTTTTTTCAGGAGGTACGAGCAAGGTTTTATGATGACTTTCGGCAAAAGTCAAACTATTAAATATACACATCTTTGAAGTGCACAATGTGTAATAAACTGGTGCTTTATTTAATGAATAATTTTAATATAAAATACCGGTATTGATATGTTCGTCCGCAGTGGTGTAGTGCTAACTAAAAAAGTTTGGGAGCGCTGATTAAGTGATGCAATATCCGCACCAAAATGTTTCCAACAAAACGTTCTTCCAATACATTAATACAAAAATTATTTATTCATATTCACATGAAAACAAACATTTACCGCAAAAATTCCAAATTGTCTAGAAAAGGTGTGAGAGTGCTGACCCCACGCCTCCTCGCCCCACTACAACAGCGTTCGTCCAGTATTGCAATCCTTGCGAGAGACTTACTTCAATCAAGTCACCAACGTCAAATTGAAGAAGGCACAATATAAGAAATATGAGAGATCATTGTGAAACATAAAATATCTAGTTTTACTTACAAAAATCGAGTATTCAGCAAATTTTTAGCAAGCTTTGTAATAGTAATACTATTCAATTAAAAAACTTAAATGGCAAAATTCGAAAGCATAATATTATGTCGTGTCGTAATTTCGGTGTGTTGTAGATTTCGTACTGATATAAGAGCAGGTCGCGTTAGTGGGTTAACGATCACTCCTGAATCGAATGATATTCAACAGTGAATTAATCCATATTATGTACGTATTAATATACGAAACTCGCCACAGAAAAGGACAGTTCGCTTTTCTACACTTGTTTCACGTCATTTAGTGTCCTTATTTCGTTTAATTTATGTCCGTGATTTATGATACCAATTAAAAAGACTTACTATGTTTAAAAAATATAATTGTTTTTGCTTACTATCGCACTTGTTTTAATTTATCTGGGCAAAGTATTATTTAGAAATCGCAACACTGAAATTGCGTCGATAGCTAAAAATAAAACTGAACATGATTCCATTGTATAATAGATCCAAAAAAGGAATATTTAAATGTTTAGTGGTATCATTAAATATTGAGCATGCTTTTTTATAATTTAAACGCATATTTTTTTCACTTTGAAATTTCACTACTCAATAATATGTACTTTTTTAAAAAATATTATGAGCTGTTTCATTCGACAAATGGGTATGTTTAACGGATTAAAAACTTAATTTATTATAGCAGCTTTTCTGATGATATTGATTGTAAAGTTATTTTATGCCAACTGCGTGGTCGAGTTTCAACGTCATTGACTTAGAACACGTAGGTCACGGGTTCGAATCCCAGTACTGACAGTTCTTACAGGTTGATTTTTCAATCGATTTATGAATTTCTCTCCGAAGGCATGGATGTGTGTGATGTCTTGAATTCCCTCCCACTCATCCATTCCTAAAAAACGGACGCAGTGAGAGATAAGCTAACCACTAGCTATGTCCTAGTACTGACCTTATATCCCTACTCTCTTTGAAAAAGAGAGTTTGAGCAACTGAATAAAAATTAGTTCTCGTAGAAAAAATCTGTTGAGTTACCTCCTTTAGTAGGCCATATACTCCACATTGGGAGCGGACATGGATTAAAAATATACATATTTTATAAGGATGCTGGATAAGACGTGGTGTTATTGGTCGGAGCGCACCGCGACACTTCTCCGAACATCTATCAACCATATTATATTCCACACAATATTTTGGAATGATATTAATTTAAATACACAACATTGGGTTGTTATTTTAGCTTAAAAATCGAGGAGAAAATTATCCTTGCCTGATGATGATATCATATCTATTCGTATAGTGCTTGAGTGAATTATATCTGATTTGTTTACTCAGCATTACAAATATTACGTTAGAATTGGACGACATCATTAAAGAATAATTGACGGGTAAATTTAAAAAGCTTACAACTATTATACGTTCATAATAATATACATTTAAATACTGTCCGAGATTCCCTGTTCCGTGTTAACTATCAGTTCTGAGTTTTGACCTTTCGGTTAGTATTATATGTAACTTTGGCGTTCAGACCTTTGCGAATTGATTATTCGTGTTACAACTGTCATGAAATTGAGATAGGTTTCGCCATTGTAATAGTTGGATGAATTACGAAACGACACCACTGGACATTTTATTTAAATTTGTTTAGTAATGATATCTAGATATTGAGCAAAAAAATATTTTGAACGACTACTTTTATTATATTATACTAAAACTCCATTCAAATGATGATTGAGTGTCCACACAATATTGAAAGTGGAATTTATATCTATCTATAAATTTATATTAAATTATATCTCTAAGCGGCTACAGTTTTCGATTAATTGTGTAAACTTTTTTAAAAAATCTTAACATCTGTAATACATATAAATTTAATCCATGTTCACTCGCAATGTGGAGCATATGGAGGCAGCGGTGTGCTGCTAATACGTTAACAAGGGGCTCGCTTAATCTCGAAGCAATTTTTATTGTTCTGAAGGAGTGAATTTTCTTATAGCTCCTATGCAATTGTATGCAATACTTAAATAATTAATCGATTGTTAATTAATAGATATACAATATGTATCAATATGCAATTTACCGTAAGCTTATCAATGTAAATAGCTAAAAATATACTAATGTTTATTCTGACGCTGTCGTAGATAATATATAAATTAGAAAATGCAGTTATATACTAATTTAATATGAGAATATTGTTTTCTCAAAAGTTAACAAGGGGCTCGTCGGCCTTAGTAAAATTCAACAAGGGGCTCGCACGAGCCTTTCTGAGCCCCCTCCAGCCCACCTCTGTAGGGAGGTACCTCAACAGAAAGCTTACTGAGAGAACTGAGAACTTTTTGTCCATGTCCGTTCCTAATGTGGAGCATATAGCCTTCTAATGGAGCTATCTCAACAGAAGCTTTTGAAAATTGATAAATCATTTTTTTTAATCTGTTCGCATTGTGATTTGAACCCTTGAGATCCGTTACAGAAGCCAACGATGTTGTCTATATGAACAGTGAAAATAGTTAAAATTATTACATTTAACTTATACCAACCATAAAAACGAAATACAACAATTATTTTTTGTATCATAAACTTTCTTAATCAGTGTTTAGATTTGAGTAGACCCTCTCATATCTTAAATTGTACATACACATACAGAAAATGTAATGCATATTAATAAAACAAAAATACCGGATATATCATCTAAAATTTCCAAGCCTTAGCACAGTCAACTAAATATTGCTTTTTTTCTAGTTACACATTGTCCGCAGTAAAATAAATCAAAGAATTGACTTTGGCTATTTCATATTTATGAAATCAGTAAATTTCCAAATCCATCATTATGGTAGTGTAGTGTCCCTTACGGTTCCCGGTAAATTGCTCGAATGGAAATTGCTCGAATAACAAGATAATCAATTTGTTTTCGTTTGTTCTGTCCGTTTGATCTGTCTTAGCCCTAGTCTTCTATGTGTTCTGGAAATATATAGAAACAGTTTGAGTAACTAATTAATAAGCAGTTCTCGTAGTAACACTTCTGTTGAGATAAACTCCATTAAAAGATCATATGTTCCGCATTTGGAGCGAACACGGTTAAAATGAATACTTACGAAAAATATTTTTTTATTTTACTCTCTAAACAAGTGTTGCACAATATAAAAATGAATTTCGTAGAAAAAGTCGTGAAAAATCGTTTAAATAACCAAGCAATTCGAATAATTTGTAATTCGAGCAATTTCCATTCGAGCAATTTACCGGCTGCCGTCCCTTACGTTATTGCAAAACGCACTCACAATTTCGTTATAAATAAGAAGGATATTTATTTTTATTTTATTATGCATTCAAATACATTATAATTTAAGTTCTTTGATCATTGTTAGCCAGAACGGTATCAAGCCAAACTGGAAAACCCTGCGGAATATATTTATTTATTTTAGCTCACCATTTTTCGAATAATTTCCTTTACTCAAGAAGTATTAGTAATTATCGCGAGCATTGGATAATTTTGTCTTTAGATTAATATTTAGTATAAAATAGCAAAGTATTTCCATAAATATAATTAAAATATATATTTAATTAATAATAGCATGTGTTAATACGTTCACGTTTTGAAATACTTTAAGCCGGGTTCAGTTTTCCGATAACTGCAAATTGCAATGCATGCTGTATGTTCGTGTTCTATATTATTTTTATTGTACATACATTGTATCATTTATTCGCCTCAATCCAGCGTGTAAAACAACCTAATCGAGTATTAAATCCAAAACATGACATGTAGGTTTATAAGTACATTTTGTTGTCATGGGCGTGGTGGCTTAGATATTTCGTATTAATTTTAAAATATAGTGTACTGAAGCAATAAATTGATGTATGTCGCAATTCGCTATGATAGGATATTATCATGATAAAATTGACACTATTATCCAAAGAAAACATTTTGTGGAAAAAGAAAAAATATATTAATTTTGGATACGCATAAACAACTTTTTAATCGATTTTTTCATTGTTCGTGCAATTTTTCATAAAAATCAGGGCTTCGAACCGGAACGGAACCAAAAATCGAAAACCGTTATTTTTGCCGGAAAGAAAACCGGAACCAAACCGAAAAAAAATATCGGTTTTTTTCGGTTCACGCTAGTATAGGGTTTTGAGATTTTCAAATTCTTCGGTGAGCTAAAATAAAAACAGTCACGGAGATATTTTGGGCAAATCGAGCTGAACCGAAAACCGTTATTTTTGCCGGAACGAAAACAGTAACCGAACCGATATATATTTTTTTACTTGAGCCGGAACGAAAACCGGAACGAAAAAAATAGCGGTTCGAAGCCCTGATAAAAATAATATTTAATCAATTAATCTAAATATCAAAACATGTATGCTGTTTTTGCAAATTGAAAATCAGTTTATGTACATTTATTTATATTAATAAACTGCTTATTATCTTTAAACGTTCAAATATTTTGTTTAAGGTGTTACAGATGGCGATATGTCAAAAACCGGCTGTTTTGAGTTATGAATGCAAATGTATAAATTTTAACACACTGTTCTGAAAAAAAAGTTATATTATTTAACATAATATTAACATAAAATACATCAAGTCCATTCAAAGCTATTTTTAGCAAAAAAAAAACTATAAATAACGTTTTGAATATGTGGACCAAATTTGGTAATCATTCTGAAATTTCAAGAAGTGTTTAAAACGTTAAGTAATAGGTATAGTGCATAAATAGAGATGTTAAAATTTCATAATTATCTAAAATAACGATTCTCTCGAAACAAGGTTTTTTTACTTATAACCTTCTGCTATAGTACTAATAAGGACGACATATTAGCAGCAAATATATTATTATATCTATTAAGGTATGGCCCATTTTTTAGATCATCAAATTGAAATTTCTGATTTAGCGAATATAAAGAAATATATATATTATTTTTTTTAATATTTAGATTTATATAACGAAAATCAACACCAATAATTTTGTCATATAATAGTTGTGAAGGTTTAAAAGTAATTCTTTTCATCTGATAATATATTATAATGTAAAAAGCGACACTTTTGATGATAGATTTTTTCACATATTTACAACATGAAAATTACTTTATTCTGGTTGAACGTTTCAAAAAAGAATCTATTTTCCACAATTTCTATGAAAATTATTTTTCATACACGATGGGTGACATTATTTTATACTATTTTTGTGTTTTTGATACCTTTCGCTATATAAAAAAAATATTCTAAATAAATCGCGGTGTAACGAACATCGCGATGAACGTTTTGCTCTGTTAGTCTTGCTTATGAGTGTACGCCTATTGTGAACAAAATACAGTATTTTGATTGTATATAATATGTAATATGTATATGAAATGTTGAGATATTTTATTTTTATTTTTAATCTCCTGGTTCATTTAATATGCCATTTATTTAAAATTTGTATTGTTTTACGTTTTTCGATAAAATCATATTAATTTTATCTTTTATGGTTATAATTTATTTCAAAAAAAAATTCAAGTCATTATAATAATTTAAACACTACATAATGTAACCGCAAATTTAAGAGTTTGGTATATAAACCAGTAAAAGTTTATTTTTTATTTTTCTGCTTGGAATTTATTATTTTACCGTTTATTTTTACGTTTATAAATTAATATAATGAATATTATTTGATACAATAATAAAGTGTTTTTATTACTGACATCTATCAGGATTTAGGTGAAACTAGTACCCGTTATGGTAGTAAAACTATGACTTTAGAAGCTTACAATTGAATGGTAAATATTATTTTTCACATGGCAGCATTGTCATCAATCCCGACTGACTGAAGTTGCTGAAGTTGCACTTCTCACTTCACTTCAGTTTTTGTGGGCTGTATTTTGGCCATGAGTAATGTATTGGCCGTAACCAGATATTTTGTTATAGTTTTTTGATTTTATATTATTTCTAGTAATGTTGGCAGATTTCGATGCGATTTACGAAGAAGAAACTGAGAATGAAGAAAATATTGAGGACACACATGTCACATTGGTGCCAGATCCGATTGTTGTACGAGGAGCTGGGAATATGACAGTGTAGGGATATTTTTCTCATTCTTTGTTACCGAGATATTTTATTTACATTGTTTTGTCATCATTCGTTTGTATTTCTATAATGTTTTAAACATTCGAATAAGTCCGTAACATAATTTAAGTAATGTATATGTGCCATTTACACTGGCATTGAACGCAAAAAGTAAAATGTCTGGTGCCTTTGTCATGTAAACAGTAGGTACAAGTTCGATCACCTTTCATTTCGCTGGCTAAGTAAATCAAACAATATCAACATTATTGACGTCAGATCCTTTTAAAGCAATCGTGGTTTAATTCATTACCAATTTATACTGTTTTCGGCAATAATTATTTCATTTTAGTATTATTTAACTTAAATTGTAATTGAGGCCAAGCTTACTAAAAAATATTATTATGACAGATAACTAGATAAACAAATTATTTAAAAACCCTGGCTATTGCGATGCATCACGAGTATCCAAGTTATTCTTATCAGTTTAATATTATCTATATTTATTGTTCACAGTTCGAAAATAGTCTTGTATTTCAAAACAATTTACATGAATTCCATCATTATTTTTAATAAATTATGACTCCTTAATGGAACAGAAGTCACTTATCGTACTTTTTTCAGTTTTTTATTGCCATATGACATCTACAAAACCTTCTGCCTATAACTAATAAATCTTGTACCAACTATTATAGGGTCATAACATTATGTATTATACGCTGCAACTTCAGTATATCGTTTCTATCCAAATTTGTATATCTATAGAATAGATCTAAAATAATGTATCTATGTTTGACATATTGAATTCCATCTAAACATCCATTTTTAATTTAATTAAATTATTGTACCAGGCATGTTAAATAATAGATATAATATATAATTTATTCGCCCGGAGAATTAATACTTTCAAAGGGCATAAGGTTAAACAATCGAGATATAAAATCATTGCACCCATTGCATCTTGGTTTTCATTGAGAATGCAATAGTTTCTATTTGCATAGCATATATGGGATTTATTTGTATACAAACTATTTTTAAGAGGTACATAAATTTTCCAATAAATAAATGCAGCTTATGCTCGTACATCTACTATTTATCATTATCCTATTTAAATATTATATTCTAATTATTTTATAATCATTATTAGCAATAGTTTATGTAATGTGATTAACCAAAGCCCCCTATAGTGAAAGCCATGCTATAGAGTTGAAAACAGGTACTTTTTTCAGATGAGCGGGCCGGCGCTATAATTTTCAAAGTAATATCACATCATTATGAAACCATTTATTACTGTTATTTTGAAGCAAATACATATATATATATATGTTGTAATTATATATCTTTTCAATTAAATCTTTTTTTAAATAAGAAAAAATCACATTTTCTAAGGTTTTTTAATAAACATCTCTGAGAACAAAAGCAAACAAAGATGCCAAATCATTTTATTTAAATTATTTTTTCTATAATATTTCAATACAGAATATGAGGTTGGATAGTTCATTAAAAAAACCAACGTCATTATTGGGATTTTAATCAATTAATATTAATCTCGAAATTTATTTGTGCACACTGGTTTGTCACTCAATCTTTCCATAAGATTTCTCAAGTCATATCAGTAATCAAAAATCAGTAAGTCAAACTAGGGTAGCACAATTCACTTCATTATTTTTTTTATATTGTTATTGATTAAATCATCATTTACTTGGTATATTGCCATTATTATATGATAAAAGACGCAGCATGTATTTCATAATATCACAATAGGCGTCAAAATCTTATATAATATTATATGAATTCCGCTTGTTACCGTCGTTTATGTAATTTATAATTTATATTCTATATAACTGTGATACTTAATAGTGGGAAGTTAAATTTTATTGGTTTTTACCACACATCGCATTTCTTGCCAGTCGCTATATTTCTTACAATCATTACTTAATTTGCATATATAGCCCTTCCGATGTATTGTAAATTGTAAATTAATAACACCAACGAATCACAGAATATCCATACGAGAAATCTTTCAAACATACATGTTACATTTAACGAAAAATAAGCTCATAAATTGGAATTTAGAGTTGATCTACGTATAACCGCCATACAATTTGTTAGTAAAGGCAGGGATTCAACGGCCCGCTCAGAATTTGCTGATTTTCTACAGCACTGCTTGGAACTTAAGACTGCCATGGATTAACCCATAGAGCCTTAACCTTTAAATGCCCAGTGGTCCTTAGAGGTACCAGCGACTATGGCGAATTTTGCAACAGGATTACATTGATTTACAATAAAAATATACAAACTATAGATTGAATATGTAATGAATTCAATTGAGTAACAAGTTGTCAAATGCGGCGGAACTGCCTGATATTTGCAATGCTTTTTTCTCGTTTTCAGACAATTATCAGCGCTAACATTACAAAAATTGTTACATTTCTACTTGAAATATGATAAATAAAATCAATATTCTAATTTTTCTGATTTTTAAATCATTTTTTCAAATGTTGTAGTAAATACATATCACCAGAGCGCACGGGATTTTTAGCACCGTATGGAAAAGGTTAACAAAGCTAAGCAATGCAGACACTACAAGTACCTTTAAGATTTCGACTGAAGGTGCTTGGTGGAATTTCAATATTAAATTTGAATCATTCAAATTATGTACACTCCCACAGATTTTCAGTCAGTCAGTTCAAGTTCATCCGTGCGCTTGAACGCCTGAAGATGCCGAAAGGCGAAACCCGGGTCGTTAGTGACAAAATCTGTGGGAGTGTACATAATTTGAATGATTCAAATTTAATTTACTACAAGTACCTATTTTTGTATGTTTTTTTATATTTTTAGATTCTCTTTAGATATTCCTTTTTTTTTCGCAGACTTATACACCTAATTCAGAAATATATACATATATATAATGTTTTCTAATTAATAAATAAACAATGTTACCATCTGTTTAATTTCTTAGCTTGGGCATTCTAAAGATATTTATATATCTGACAGAATAAATCGTAAAGTTAATCACACTATAGTGGATAAATAATTGTATTTTAGTTCGGACCAAGTCCACAAAGGAAAAAGCAATTGTTATGTTCTTTATCCGTTCTGTCTTCAACCTTACTTTGGTATTGAAGGGGGAAAAAACAGCTTCTTAGTGAGATTTTTTACTTACAGTTTGTTGGGATATTTCGTTTTTTTGTTGATTTATTCAGAAAAACCAGATTTAAATAAATGTTATTACAAACTATAGTAATAAGCTAAATTGCAAGATATATCATTGAATATTGCACCAAATAATGTAGGTCCGTATCACAGTGGTCAACGTCGTGGGCTTCTGTGACAGATCTCACGGGTTCAAGTCCCAGAACGAACAACATTTTTCAATCAATTTCTGTTTGAAGGAATGGATGTTGTGATATGTTAAAATTTTCTCGAAACTTTCCGATCCTAAAATAAAGGGTCACAGCGAGAGCAATTGGCTAACCAGTAGTTCTATCCGTACTCTCTTTAAAAAATGGTTGAGCAACTGAGTAACAAGAAGTTCTATATTTTACATAATTAGAAGATAAATAAATTGTTTTGAGAAACATATCTGCTGGAATTCAGGCCAATCACTGTATATGATGATACCAGTGATTGGCAAGTATTTTTTACTAAAATATCACTCAGGCTGTCTAACCAGTTACTCAAAAAAGCTTCAGCCGCCGATTCATAGGCGCTCAAAAAAATGTTCCTGTTATCAGTTGATAACTTTTTCAAAATCAAATATGATAAAAAATAATTTCAATTCAAATTTGAATCTATTCTTTATAGTAATCAAATTATTCGAATGAAATCGGTTGACTATTGGTTTTATAAATGAAAGATAAAACAGGTCATTATTTTTGCGTCCATTGCATGTGTTTTCCCTGGGATTGGTTTTTTAGTACAGTATGTTAACAGGTCTTGAAGCGTTCAAAAAATAGAGACATATGATTCGTTCGATTTATGGTCCGCTATTCATTTAACGCATTTTATTATATATATATATTTTTTTAAATACCCTATCTCACCGAACTCTGTCTATAATAATAGCAATCCAGTTGTCATAATTATGTGCATAGCAACAGGAACATGTATTCTATTACTTTATCACTTTTCAATTTTAAAATGCAATCTTCTCAGATTTTAATCAACTCGCAAGTTTCTTTCATTTTTGTGTTTGCATTTTTGCATCACCCACATAAATTCATCACGCATAAAGATTCTCATCTAAACATTACATCGCCCACACAGATACTATATGAACAGCTCTGACCTGTTTGTGTTGTTTTTGTTATTAATTCTAAATGTAATGTTCATGTTTTAAATTCTAAAAGCATGACCATTGATGAATGATATTTTATAAAATGTAATATAACTACAGTTGCTTTTATGCTTGAAGTTTTTTCACTCTTCGTCTTGCATTCAATAGATCAGTGGTTCTTAACCTTTTAGAAGTCACGGTGCACTTTTGATCATGAGAAAAAGTGGCGATGCACAAGGATTAAGACATCGAAAAAATATGTGGACATAACTTTTTTTGACTTTCGGTTTTCACTATTTGCGGATTTTTTCGTTTTTACCATTTTTTTCGCAGTGCACTGGTGCACCGATTAAGAACCACTGCAATAGATCATTATATGTGTCTCAACATAGGGGAATAGCTCATGAAATATTTTTTTTTATGTAAACATCTCTGACCATAAAACATACAGCCTATATTTTCCTAATTTGACTCAATTGTCAAGAACACACATAACGTCGAAAATATTCATCTTTTGCACTTCACTTCTCTCTAAATAATTCCAGTTACTTGTATATTAACAGCTTAACGACCGCTGGACGCGTATTTGAGTCTTTGAAAAACAATGGTTGCTGGCTGGCGGTCGCATATATGCGTCCTACGATATACATCCCATTCTATTAAAAAGTATCTGGAAGCTAGAAAATTAAATCTGGTAAAGATATCTCAATTGGTTTACAAATTATAGTGAATTTAGTAAAATTACAATTGCTCGTCTGTCAGGTGAAATTCTATAAAAAAAAATGTGCGGTCGTTAAGCTGTTAAGATGATCTCCTCGTCATCATTTTTGCCATATTATTTTTAATTCATGACACATTTTCTACATTGATTTCCAGGTATATCCAAACATTGTGTCATCAAGTTTTTCCAGGGCTACAATTTTGATTAAATGAACTATTTTTTTTTACTATGTAGATACTACAAATGTCATTGTAGACATATTTTTTTGTTTTATTGAAGATTCGAAATATTAATTATCTTCGGTCTAAAACAGTGCTTCCCAAACCTGGGCTCCGCGAAAATTTTCATTCTTTTAACATTATTTGTGATAAAATATGAACATGTGAAATAAAAGATATTCGAAGGTCCGCAGATTATTGTTTTCAGATTTAGGGGTCCGTGGCACGAAAAAGGTTGGGAAGCACTGGTCTAGAATACGAATCTCTCAGTGTTACTAACACTGGAATATAGCAAATATTCATATTATGTACATGAAAGAATGAACTGTTAAAATGTTTTAAATTAATTTTGAAGTAAGAATTATTTATTTTTTTATAAATATTTTCTAAGTAATCAAATCAAGAAAGTTTAACACATATTTCTATAAAAACCTCTTGGTAATAATACATTTTTATAAACCTTATGTCCTTATGTAATCAATATTCATGCATAAATAAAATTGTATTACATAAATAGAACATAACCCTTCATAGCTTTTCTACAATTCTTGACTACATATTATAGAGCAGTGGTGGCCTAAACGTCGACGTGTGTACCCATTCCAAGTCGCCTGCATGATGCTTGGATATAAGATTTGCGTGTGTCAACTTTGCATTACCTCACTTCTTATGACAACATAGCCTACACGGTGTTGGCAGACTGCTACCACTGATTTCGATATTAAGTCTCCTCCAGAGGTCAAAGCCTCCCGTGTTGTACAGACACAGGCTTTAAAATAATTGGCACAATGAAAAATAGTGACCATTCAAAGGCATATTTTATTAAACAAACTTTTGTATTTCAGGTTCGGACTCAGCAACCGTTTCAACTCTGAATTTCCACCAGGACTGCAATCCCGGGTTGCTCCTGAAGAGTTCCAAGCGACGGTGATGAGAGTGAACAGCGTTCTAAAGAAGACGCTTCCTGTTAATGTCAAATGGCTTTTCTGCGGCTGCGTTTGCTGTTGCTGTACACTAGGATGTTCTCTGTGGCCTGTCATATGCCTCAGCAAAAGGGTATTTATCAATTCATTACTACGTGAACGTAAATAAGTTGAAAATCTATACTAATGAAATAGATAATGTAGAAAATGTTGCCTTAGGAAGCGTCTAAAAGCAAAAGACATCTAGAGGTGTTGAAGACACAAATGTCTGTAATGTCTAAAATTTCAGAGTAAAAAAACTGAGTGCAGCACGAGCAATTAGCTGACCACTAGTCCTGGCCCAGCCCTATCATAACCCTTTTTGAAAAGAGAGGTTGCACAACTAAGTAAACTAGCAGTCAAAGTAGAAAAAACTTCTGTTAAGATGACCTCCATTAAGAACCCGTATGCCCCAAATTCAGGGAGGGGGAATCAATAACCAACATGTGCACTTTGCATGTTTTTGTGTTTCGTGCTTAAATTATTTATTCTTTCCATACTATTGTCTTTCTAATGGAAAACAATATGCTTATTTGTATTAGCCATTCAACCAGTAATTGCAGTAAATATAAGCGATTATTAATTGGACGTACAAGGCATTTGCTTGTAACTATTGAATTTATCAGTCTGCTTAACTTCAGTAGCATTTGTAACATGCACAATGTAAACAACAGGCGACTGACCATTTGTACTCCATGCACTTCCTGACTGGCTAGTAAAAAATCTTTCCAAAATCATCCAAACCTTACTTAAATAATCGATACAGGAACTTTGAGTATTCTGCATTTTATAAGGAGATTTTTTTAGTAAGCTTTTGTTGGATATAGCATAAAACCTACAGCTAAAAAAATCGGTGTAGGCACATAAAATTTAAATTTCATTATGACTAAGCAAATTTCAAATATAAGAGTGGTCCACCTCAATTGTGGTAATTGGTATTGCTGAATCACTACATCACACATCTAACATTCACCTGCAACCTTGCCCTTGTAGTAATTGTACTAAAACATACCCAGCTTTGCTCAGTTCTCTAATTGCTATTTCAATATACTTGATATTATTTCAAAATTAAATTATTACTACTTAATGTCTTCAAATACAGCTTTCTCAACTAAATTATCTATAAAGTACCTAAATAAATTGACTTGCACAACCTTGTATCAGGAGCGAAAAAATAGTATTTTATTTTAATTATATTTACTTTAGTTATCTATTTTCTTTTGAAAATGTTGATGGACTGAATTCAGCTTATTTTAAATTGTTAGTCATTATTCTGTAGATAACAGAATTCGATTCTTAAAACTGTTTTCTGGCATTTTTGTACTGATTATCAAACCACAGACATCCTTCTGTCTTAACCACATATACAGTATTCCCGCCCAACTTCTTTCATAATCTGCTTTCTGTTACACTACGCATAGAAATTATTGAAGATTGGCAATTGAGCTGAAAAAAATACCTAGTAGTGATTGATTAATGTGTAATATTAAGTTTTTTCTAAACCCCCTGTATGGCTTTGATCGCCACACAATATCTACCACATTCTACCACAAATCGGCCTGTGAACCTTGAACCCGTTGGCATTAAATTGACAATACTTTGACCTTAACATTTTTTTGTCAAAAACATTATGAATGTGTGCTATGTTCAATAATTTTGTTTTTCTTTTCATACTATAGGCTAAAAATTCTCTGGACAAGTTACTGGAGTGGGAGAACAGTCATCTTTACAACAAGTTGGGTCTTCGATGGAGATTGACGAAAAAGCATTGCGATTCTTCATCCATGATGGAATATGTCCTCCTGATAGAATTTATACCCAAAATACCCATTTACAGACCCGACTAGTCCCTATCAAATGATTTTCGAAAGATTTATCACTTGTCGAAGATGTTATAACATTTAAATGTGTAATTAATTATTATTGTAAGCGAAAATATCCCCTCGGTAATCGATACAATAAGCAACAATGATGTAAAAGTATATTTTATAACAGTTTAATGAATTTAAACATTACCTTTCAGTTACTATTGCGAAAACTGTGAACGTTTTGAAAAATTAAAACCTGTGAAAGTTATTTGCTGCGATTTACATGCTATCCTTATTAACTTTATGCGAAGATCTCTCTACATTATCCTATTATTTTTCAGAGATTTCATTTTTAGATACGATGGATTACTTAAAACCATCCCTATAAATAGTATATTCTTTAGTAAAACTACCTACTAATTATATTACGTAGTCTGTGTTTATTGGAAAATAATTATATATTATGTATATGAAAATAAAATCGGTAAAGATTTTGTAAAACCATTTTACAAACAATAAATTATTATCAATCTATTGAATTTAATCCACTTGTCGTTTTGATTGGGATAGAAGTTTTAAGTTTTCATCTCAGTGATTTATTTTGAGAAATTATGTTTACATTGGTTTTATAGTTATGAGTTGTACAATGATTATATTTTTGAATTATTTTCAAATTTGTGTATATAGCAGGAAAAAAATCTATCTGTGTATTCTGACTGTTTTGAATGTTTACTTTTTTTTCCTACTCGCTTCGAATAAAACAGTCAGTTCATAAAATATATAATAATCTCCACTAACGTTGTTATATAGAATATAGTTTAAAATGATAATACGAATTTCAAATTATTGTAATGAAGGATGTTTTGCAGATGTTGATTATAACAAAATTAAATTAGTGTTTTTATGCCTTAATTGAAATTTACAAGATTTTGAAAATGTGCTATTATGATGAATTTATAAAAGCTTTTTCAGTAGTATACCAAACATTCAGTAGTAGGTATATATTCTGATATTGCCAAAATATACATATTCTTCTTTCAAAGAAAAGAAATCATCGCCGTTTTTGTTATCCAAAGTGATAATCTTACTTATCTTTTCGAATTATTTTTGTAATAAAATAATATCATTAAAGTTTTGTAAGACGCATTCACCAGTTCACGAAACTGACAATTGAATGGGTAATGATTTTCAAAAATGACCCCCAAGATGCTGACGCGCATGATACTGTGAATTATTAGGAAACTTTTGTGAGATTGGGAATCTTTGTCTAATACATGCATAATCGTATATTTACGAAACGCCAGCCAAATATCAACAGTCTAACGACTCCTCTGCGCAAATGAAACACTAACCACAGGAACGTAAAAAGCCCCAAAAAATATTTTATTTTTAAGGAAAAGTGCTCATTAGTGCTACTTATTTTTAAGCTCATGGATCAAATAAAATTATAGAAATGTTTTTTGTAGTATGTAAATAGCATTAATGATGAAAAATTCTACCTGCTTACCATGCTTTCTAAAATTAATCAGCAATGAATTGATTGCATGACGACAGTAAATAAAGTGCAATCTGATGAGAGATCCAGGATATCTTGCAATATTAACAATTAAACCAATTTATTATTTTATTAATCGTTATCCAGCGGTGTAGCGGGGCTAAATTAAAACAGACATTATGCACTATTGTCTTTTTTTTATTTCTAAACATGTCCATTTTGTCGTGTTATTGACACAAAATTTTGATTTTTAAAAATATTTCCCCATATAAATTATTAAAGGATTTTTCTTTTGATAAAAATTATGGACCTCACCGCTGCCGATTTCTCGAATTGTGTTACTTAAATAAAGTATTAGAAATTTGATTTTTTATTATTATTTTAATGGGCAATATTTTTATACAATGTCTACAGGCAAAGATGCTAAAAATGGCTTTAGAAGACCTTCATCCGTTATTATTATGTGGATAGAGAAAGGTTGAAGGTGATATATTTATTGTAAATATTGTTTATCTAAGTTGGTATGCATAATAAAAAAATGATTGTAGATTACATATACATAATGAAACGCTTTGTAAATAGGCTAACTTAGAAGTATAGGTATGTAGTATATGTTCAAATATAATTATTTGAAGTGTGACAAAAGGTTTGAAACATTTAGATTTTACATTGGCCTTCAACTCGTCTTGCTAATTTTTTTATTTTGATTTTTGCCGATTTTTTACTTTTTATTGTTTTTTCATATGATAATCCGAGCCCTTATTCCAATCCAATTTATGCCAGATGAAACTCTCAGCACTCTAAATAATGATTTTAATATTTATTGTGCAAATTTTACAACAATTTGCAGTGTATGTTTTCATGCATCATTTCAATTTTTTTGGCAATATTTAAAAATATCATGTCAAATCCGTGTATGGTTGAATATATTGAAAAACCGACATATAACAAGTTTACAAATAGTATGTACCATGGCTTAAATTCATTATTCACTCTATTCATCAAACACTTTTTCAGGATGTGAATTTTCCGAACAAACTGTTAGTTGTGAAAGCAAAACAATGAATAAAGTTAATGAATTATGTATCTTGACATCAATATATTCAAGCAATGCAAGGAAATATTTCCTTTATTTTTTTTCTCTTTGAAAACTGATTTATTTGATGAATATTATAACACCAAATAATATTTTGCCAAACTACAGTTCCCAAATTACCCAATACGACGTAGGGTATTTTATCATTGCTAAGTAATCAGTGCTAACTAAAATACTTACACTGAACTCATTTTTCTGTTTAATTAATGTTTAAAATGCACGACTGCATTTGATTAAAAAACATTTATTTTGCATATGTTTGAAGTGAACTTACTTTTTAGAATTTGCATATCGATTGATTAGAAAAGTACCTGAGATTGTTAAATCCGATGTCACCTGACATGATAGTATTGAAATTAAGATATGTAATTTAAAAAATATTTCTGTTTGCATTGTTGATGAAAATAATTGAGTTTTCATGTCTAGGTTTATAAGAACGCTCTGCCATTTTATGCAGCCCTCCAATAATTGGTGCGGACAGTCAAGGACTTGTTTGTTCATTCTCGAAATTTATATTTAATGAAGTGAACTATTTGAAATAAACATAACCCAATGAACTATTTAGTGTTTTATTTGTTGATATATGTATTTCCGCTGTTATTTTAAAATTGACTGAGTTATTCAGGAACGCACCAGTCCACAATTTAAAAAAATCCATTATGCCTAGTCACGGTTATAATGATAAAGCGGATCACGAAGACAAGTCATATGAAAAATTATACTAGGGGAATTTTCAATAATACCAATTACGTTAGTTGTCTATTTATTTACATTCGAAAAATATATAATTCTCTAAAAATTTAAATTATATCTGTCTTCAGAATTTTAAAGTAAAATGCACTTACCTTATTGCATTTTTATTTAAAAATAAGGCAGAATATAGCTACAATCGAGACCATGTTGACAAGTCAAGAGAATGTTATTTTTTATAATAGGTTTCAATTTTTTAACCCTTTTCATTATTTGAAAGTACCACTCGTTAATCCTTCAACCACTATTGAAGTGACACTTAATATTCTGCTTACGTTGCATTGCTAATTGCAAAAGGTTTATAAAGAAAAAATACCTATTATATATTTTTATGTTGATATTTAGGTATTTACGTTGACAGCTGATGACATGAGCCCTCGAGAAGTGAAGTGAACCGAGTAATTGTAAAAAAATCTACTGGACTTGTAATTACAATTACATCTTTACTTGTTGTTTTGCTGGATTGCAAATTAGGGAAATAACCATTTTGTTATGTATATTTACTGAGTTCATCACTTTTAGGATACTTTATGACTTGTAGAATATTATAATAAATAAATAAATGATGCATGTAACTCATTTTCTCCTAAAATACCACTTGGCTCACTCCACCTATAGGGGCTCACATAATGCTGTAATTGCCGACAATAACAAATTATATAACTCTTGTAGAGCTGAATACTTTTCTATTTTTTTACCACATTATGATGATCACATTACACTATGGTGTAGATCAGCGATGTCCAACTTCTTTTAGGCCGCGGGCCATTTTTGCTTTAGCAAACATTCCGGGGGCCAAAGAGTATAGGTAAATGAAGTTAGTTTAAAAATTCATGTAAAATGAACAGCTCCACCTTAAGCACTTGTAAAGTAGGGCACCAGTTGGACAACGCCAGTGTAGATCAATCAAGTGAATGTCAAATCTATCAATATACCCAAAAAAACGAGAGTTTCAGACATACATAACTACAAATATCTAACAAATGGTAATTTTGTTTGCTTTTGTTTTAATTGGTAAATATATTTTATATGTATTACCTTTAACACAAAAACTATAAGGAAATTCTGAAATGAGAATTTAATCGAAGGTAAAGTAGGTTGTGTAGATGTGTATCTAGTTAAAGCAACAGCAAATCTTCATCCATTTCCCAGCTGTCGAATTTGATTTGAGTATATTTACATCCTCATTGGCAGAGAAAGGATGAATATCAGCACTTGACATCCCCAGAAATGTCATGGTACAAAAAAACAGGCATTTATTTTAATAGAGAAATCTTTTTAATAAAAATCTTTTCATCATTTTGATATATTTATTTCCTAAATATAATATTATATACACAGTAAAAATATATAAAATTGAGGCTAAAGCTAGTATAAATTTATCATCTACAGCTGATTACTTTACTATGGCTGTGTACAACAATTATATCTGCTCAATCTACAACACATACAGAGAACCGGGGGTTCTAATATTTCTTAGGCACGAAAATCTGGTCCCCAGCTCACTAGGATCAATACTAAACTAATAACATTTTACCAGTATCAAATACAATTCTCGATTCAAATTCACCAACACTGCAATAAAATTTAAAAGAAATATGATGGTCAAACAGAGTTAAACAATGTTAGTACTGAATGCTGTGTGGACTCTTTGATTGGTTGCGATAATGTGGAACAACGGTGATTTGAACTGTGAAATGGAAGATAGTTTTTGAAAAATAATTAATGAAAAGATAAAAACAATAATATATTGCTCTTCACAGATAACAAATAAACGACTATTTTTTCATTTTGAATATTAAATTAGAGCTTCTAGAATGCTTTAGGTCCCACATTTTATTCTTCATCAAGACATTTCTCAAAAAATTAATTAATAACAAGCCGACCGTCAGTTTCAAATATGCGCAACACATACCAATTCTCAGTATTTAATAATGTTAAAAAATAAAACACTCCATTGTTTTAATTCCGAAATTATTAATTTAATTTTAATAAATGTGGAAATAGTACGAAAGGTTTCATTTTTTAATATGCCTTTTCACCAAGTATTGACAGTGACCAGTATAATAATGTGTGTGTAAATATGTGATAAAGAATCGTATACTGTACCGGTAAAATAAGGAAAAAAGAATTACAATACCAAAGGACAGAAACATTTATAAAACTAATTAAAAATTGGTTCAGTTTAAAAAAGTAGTTATCAGTAAGAGAGATTACATTACTTATATTATTACCAACTAGAACAAGGATTTTACAACAGTACTTCAGTAATCATAGGAAGTTTTCAATACAATTGTATTAATTTTAGAATCACAGAAGAGACATAGTACTATTTATAATTTGAAATATTATCAAGGAAGAATCGAAGATTATGATATAATCCACATTGATTAAATTAGTAATTTAAAAAATTAAGTTAATCGAGTATATAAACACTATTGCTCAGACATATATGTCACCTAATTATATTTCAATTCCCAAGCGCTTCAACCTTAAAAATATTAGACAAATAAAAGTTAAATAACGTAGTGCTGGTATACTTACATGGCGTTGTGAAATGTGGGCTGTTACAGATACCAACACACATCTAGATTTAGATTATAGTCAGCATTAAAAAAGTTTCCTTGATAGATTCTTCAATAAGGCATAAAATAGTTAAAATGGTGAACGATTATTAGCTCGCCAAACATACGTTTTAGTGATGGAATTCCAATAACTTTAAACTAACATGAATTTTTAAAAACAATGACAAAAATTAAAAAACAAATGATGCCCTAAACATACATTTAAAAACATTGGCAATCTCTTTGAATGATAAATTTGAAGTTTCATAATAACAAAAAAATGTCTACCTTTAAAGAAATTAGTGGTATGTGATCTCGCTTCATTGTGAGAATGATGCTAAAAATCAATTAAATTCGATGCTTGTTTTTTTTCACAATCGTCACAAAAATGTTTCATTACGTAAGATGATTTTTGAGAAGTGCGTATTTAAAATTTTATTTTAAAAAATGTCTACGACTTCCTACATTGAGCATGGAGGAATACAAAGTTACATGTTACAATATGACAATAAAGTGTGTTACGCATAATTATGAATTAAAATAAATTTACCAATTAGAAATTGAAAAATACCTTGAATTGTTTGAACCGATTTCATGAACAAAAAAATATGATTGCAAAATAATATAGCACCTGATATTGTCATTACATAAATTGAAAACCTTTCATGGCTTATAGCAAATGCAAATAGTGAAAAGTATTTTCTTCCAAGTTTTCCAGTCAGTCTCTGGGAGAGATAAAAAAAAACCGCTGAATGAAAAAAGAAATAATTGATTGGCTTCAGATTAAAATATGAATTATCAGAGCTGTAGAGTAGTGAGAAAAACTGTAACTTCAACTATAATGTTTACAAACGGTCCGAGTGTGACTGAATTTAAAAAAAATCCTAAGTCTGCGTAATTTTTTGTATTTAATTAATTTTTTAAAAAAAGTCACTCGCTTTTACAAATCCAACTCCAAAGCCCCGGTATTCATCCTAAATATAGATGCCATCAATAATACGGTTAGAAAATTACTTTGAAATTACTTTACAAACCATCAGAAAATCTTACACAATAGTAAATGTGATATGAAAGTTTAGTTCAAAGGTCAGTGTAAAATAGATAATTTTGTTTCTATATAATCATTCTGGCAATTTTTAATATACTGCAATCCTTTTGCAGACTTTTTCAAATTATTTTAATTTACACATTGTTAATTATATATTACACTTCCTAGGCAAATGTTATCACAATAAATAAAGCGCAAAATATGATATCCACAACATAAGTGTTCTATACAGCTAATTAATAACTTAGTCTTAAATTTATTTTACAGTCAGACTACAATATACCCTTTAGCGTTAATTTATATACAATTATTATATTGATAAGGCAAAAATTATTATATATTATGTCTATTATCAATAATTCAGAATGATAAGAATTTGTTTCAAATGTAATATCATATTATCAAAACTGGCAATTTGCTATTCATCACCGATCTCTCGATTGAAATAATTATTTTAAACTCAAATTATCACTACATATACTAATTAAATTTGTAAATTCAAGTTAAATGTTTAATTATTTACTGAAAAAAAAAAAATTCTGATTCTGAGTCAGATTCTGCGAAAACACATGGTTGTTTTAATTCTGAATATTTATTTAAAAAAAACGTCAAGTATTATGATTGAAGTTTTTTTGACATCTTTATCTCTGTGATAAAATATATTTACGGTTTTGCAGATGGTTAGAGATTACCATCTTATATTCAAGAAAAAACACTGCTAACAATAGAAATAAATTAATAATATGTTGTTTGTTAGTAAATGTTATCAATTATCTATGGTAAATAATTATATAACAATATATAACTAATAGATTATTTAAGGCAAAATGGCTCTTGTGTCGTAATTATTACTTTTATTCATAACACAATACATTCATAATAATTATTTTACAAGACAAAATTAATGTTAATGGATATTGAGAAATTTGGGATTAATCAGTATCGACAGACATAGTAAAAAAAAATACTGATGTTTTAATACAAAACTAGATTTTAGTCTCATCAGAATGTAAATTTTGACAAAGTAAATCTCAAAAAAGAAGAAACTTATAATATATTCCGTTTAACCCCTCAGGCGCGTATACCTGAAATAGATTTTGGATAGCGACTCATTCTGCTGTTCATGTCCAACGATGAGCAGAATGAACCGCGCATGAACATTGTTTTTTAAATAAAAATTGATTTTTTGTTTTGAAAAATATTTCTGTTGCCATTCTAGGCAAATAATTGACGCCAACGGTTGTCAAGCTTTATTTAGTTATTATTCTCAGACCAGTGGCTTTATCGATGTTATATAGTATGTAACACTATAAAGCTACGACTGCAGTATTTAATATATCAATGGCCTAGTTCCAAAGAACGACAAGTCATAAATTCGATTTTTTGAGTTATATTACCCATTATATTCGAATACCTCTCTTCTATAGCTCCACTAAAGTACAACTAGAAAAAATTACTAGTTTTCTCTCAGTAAGCAGATGTTTGCATACGGTAATAAATAAATATATAAACAATCTTCTCTCAGTTCCATATAAATGCAACTCGAAATATCATTTTATGGTTTTATCAATGTAGCAATAAATTTTAATTGAATTGAGATAAATAACTAAATGATAGACAAATAATGATGATCACTTTTTTACAACTCAGTGCCAACTCATGTGTCAAAACTTAGGTCGGGCATATCTCAAAACTTTCAATTTCTAGTCCACTATGGAAATAAGCCATTGATATATATTTTTTTACAGTATTGTAAATAGCACTTGGAAATACTGTCTCATAAAAATCATTTTTTATGGCATTAGAATGGAAAACTCATATTTTCACAAATAGAATAAAACAAAAAAAAAATAACATTCTATCATTTTATTGGATTAAAAAAATAGGATAAAAAGTATTCATAACTAAAACTTTAATCTAATCTCTAATCTGAACTCAAGTTATTTGAATGAAATCGATTAGCTTTTGCTATTAAAAATAGATGTTAAAAAAGTGCAGTGTTTTTTTCGTCTGCTGTGCACAACATACGAACTTGAAGGGTTAATTGAGAACTAAAAGCAATATTCGACACTGATAATCACTGATCATGTTTCAAAAGAAACCAGTCCCATCATAAATAGTTTCTAATCACAAACATTATTTTAGTGTTTTATACTTTACAATCGTTGATTGAAACTTTATTTTTTTCAGGATGTGAACATACTTTATCGATTTTATATATCGAACAACGTTTACTAAAACAAACATGAAACATACAGCCGTCTGAAGAAATACTTTAAATTCAATACCAAGCATTGCTCGTGTGTGAACCTAGAGTCTCACAATGTTGTCCTACTTGGAAGTCCACTGGGAATGTGGTCAACATAGTTAGCAGGGAATTGACCTGCCATTCCGTTTGATTCCCCGTAGAGCCACTCATCATTCATTTTAGCCGTAACGTAGACTCGACTTCCGACACTGAGCCTCAAATCGCCATCTTGCTGCGGTACAAATTCATATAAAACTTTGACCGGATATTTCGCTTCGGTCGGTTTATCGACATTGACTTTGGAGGCTTTCAATGGTACTTTAATCTGGATGAAGTTAGCAGGGAACATTCCTTCGAGTCCACATCTGACACGGCCATACAGCCACTCTTCATTGAGCTGACGGAGTAATCTTATTTTATCGTTGGCCTGAAAATAAATTATAAATAAATTATCCAACTAGTTTTCGCAGAAACGTATAAAATTTTAAATAAACCCTCTAAATCAAGCATGACAAACATGTGGATCTCCAATAAATAGATGTGGCTCCGCTGAGATTTTTTGAATAAAGACCAAAACTCCGTAAAGGCCATTCATCGTAAATTTTAAGAATTACTACAGCTCATCCAAATCATGATTACATACTATTAAAACCGGTTCAATTGTCCGACAATTTTTTTATTGTTACTTTAATACTTGTTCATGAATCTAAAAAAAAAAGTGACTGGAAGCCATGTCTTCCTTTGGCCCGTTTTTATAATGTTAAAAACATGCAGCTTTCCACAGTTAATATAAATCAACTGATATAAGCCACTGTGCAAATTAAGATTGACATTAATATGGCTGCTCTAAGCCTCGCATTACCAAAATTATATGGATCACATGATGGAACTAGACGAAATAACAATATCAAAAAGACAGTAAGTAATGACATAAATAATATTCATAAATATATACATTGAAGATCTCTACATAAACAATAACGTTTTACATTTTAATTAAGATTTTTATATTTACTCTGAACGGCAAATCGTCATCCTGTGTCCCCGGAAAGTCATAAAGAGCAATGCCATAAGGTTCCTCGTTCATATCCACACTCTCTTGCTCGTCTATGTTTCCAGGATTCCATCCCTGAGTAGAAACATGTTGAAACTCACAATCGTCTCGGGCGGGTGGAGGCGGTGGTGCAACAGTGGGCATAGGTGGAGAGTAGCTTCCATCATCTGGTGCATCGTTCCCTTCGCAGTAAGAATCATCCTGCAAAATAAAATTGTTGTTCTGACATCAGATTCAGGTAACAGATCAGTCTTCAGACAGATCAAAATTTAGATTACTAACATTATTATCTACTTGTGCTAGAACTTATTATGAAATGTTTTTCGCTTGTTTGAGAAGCATCGTCAGACAAAGTGTATCATAAAAAATTACCTATATATATATATAGATGCGAAACATTTGAACACATTTATACAATACAAATCCATAAACAATACAGAAAATAAAACTAAAATTAAATTTGCATAATTCCCTAAATTTTGTCAATATCAACACATTCAATGTCATTAAGATACGCCAAAATTGATGCCACGCCAATCCTGACAATTTATTTTACCCTTTTAGACTAATATACACCGATATACACGAACGCACCCGAAATGACCTAACCAAACGAATTTCGTAGTAGTACTGACCCAATGTGATGTGCTAGAATGTTTTTGTGGATTTCCAACAGCGCTGTGATTTATTTGATTGATTATAAATGTTTTAAGATGTGCCTGTACCAAATACTGCTAGAGCCTCCCTAGAGTCACATAATGTTTGTACCATGTACCAGGTTTGCTGTCAATGTGTTAACGATTATTACTACGCTCAATATGTATGCAATCAAATCGACTAGTAATAAGTTTCGTTGCTAATCCTGAAGATGGCAACAATTAACATCACACTCTTATTTAATTATTATTAAATTAATCTTACAAAGATTACAAAAAGAATATTCCAGAAGTATAATACATACTGTGACAGATGGTGCGATTATTTCAATAATCCTTGAATGAAACGCATATTACATTTTTTTTCCAGCCAGTGTTCAAATATATACAAAACTATGCTGACTGCGTAATCTGATTAAAAAATAAAAATAAAATAAAAAAACTTGTATATCAATGAACAGCATTAATCAGGAAGTGCCTAATTTGTTTTGTTTATCATCATAAAAAAAATTGTTGCAAATTTTTAGGAAACATACATGATAAGACTTTGTTAATACGACACCACTGTTGTGGTCAGTCACAATGAATTACGAGAATTGCCAATCAAAATTATAATATTTTTATCTCAATCATGGAAAAATAACAGACTATTACCGTGATGAAATATTTAATTTGACGATTAAAAAAAAAAAAACACCACACAACACTGAAGGAAATATTTTAATAAAATTATAATAAAAAGCAGTTTTTACAGCAACAACTTCTGTCTAGATAAGCTCCATACTATGCTCCACATTGGGAGAACATGGCTATAAAAAAAACAAAATAAAGGCTCAGTCGTATAGTTAATTATGTTTCATAATGATAATTCCAAAGTACAAAAAATTATATCTACTTGACCTTCATTATTATAGTGGCAAAATATAATATATACGGAGAAAAAAATAAGATGTCAATCTAATGCAAATGCCAGTTTGTAACCATTATAAAATAGCTGTGATTATTGAAAACAAAAACATACATTCATAAATAATCTCCGCCCTCACTCTATTCAACATAAAATAATTGCGTGCATGGTCATTCCCGATTCTTGATAAAATATTGATAACTTTAGTATTGTTAAAAAAACCTAGAGTCTTCAGTTTCTTCTTTCTGTTTTCTTAACAGAAACGTCAACCTAAGCAAGATTTCAAGAGCTAATTCAAAATCAAAAAAAGAAAATTTCTGGATCAGCAAACATCTTGCGTCGATATTACAAATTTACAGCTGTGTAAATCAAGACCAGGTATGATTATTTATACAGAGTAGTTGTGTTAGGAAAAAATAATGAATAGGTCACATCATGTAGAGCTCATAGGACGTTATTACTGAAATTATTTGTCAATTTTAAGGTGTTCACTGTCAATATGTGGCATTATATTAAATAATAAAACACTCTTTTGTACCAAATCACAAGCATTTTCAACTAATAAAAATATATATTAATACATTGCTATTTATACAAAACCGGATAAGACGAAAGGGTGTAACAAACAATCAGTAATAGAGATTTGTTACACCCTTATTAGTTTTGTATAAATAACTGTGTAATAAAATATATTTTTATCATTTGAAATTGCTTTTGATGAGAAAAACCTGTCCTAATCTTAATTAATAAATGTGGAATAAGAATTAAAGAGTGTTATTTTTTTAAATTATTTGTCATGCATATCATAATTTAGTTGAAATATCTCAAATAATGTATAACTTACCACAATTTGATAAGGATCTCCAACTATCATTACAGAGTCGGAGTACAACCTCTGTCCATCATTTGCAAGAGTCGTTGTAAGAAGAGAAGAATTCTTGGGCGCCTTGGGCCTAGCAGGTTTGGCTCTAATAATTGTCGGAATCCTATGCGTTTGCACTTTTACGGCAACTGTTTTACCATTACATAGCGGATCAAGAAAATCCGAATCGTAGACCGGCCGAGTCACATTCACTCTCACAGCTCCCTTAGGTGGAGAAAAAGGATCAAATGCCACCCATGAGTCAGGAGTGTCCATGTCTTTGGCAGGAGTCTTTCTACCAGAAAATAAGTCGTAATCGTCTTCAAAGCCACTCTCTGCCTGAGAAGAATTTCCACCGTTGAAATTAACATTGGTAGTGGAAGATGTCACATCGGATCCAAAACTATCGACACTAAGGCCATCGCTGCTCGACCTCGTCGTCAATGTGGGAGAACTCGGAGGGGATGACAAATCTATAAGTGAAGCGATCGCCACTCCACTCTCAGTATTCTGGTTGGCTTTAGGCGGAGGACAGATATTCGCATGAAAATCGTACATCGGCTGAGCTGGTTTTGATTTTTTACTCATCAGATTCGACAAAATTGTAGGTTTTCTATTGAAATGAGCTGGTCTTTGGGGCACATCAGGTTTCGCCATAGACACCTTAGCAAAATTGGGCGGAGGCGGTCTCGGAGGTGGTTTCTTTTTTTGGTTATTGAGTGAAGGTCCAGCAGAAGCGAATGAAAATGGATCATTAGCAAACAGATCATCTTCCCATCGATCCGATTGCTTTTTGTTAGTATTGACAGTCGAAGGAGGAGGCGGAGCGGCTCTCAAAGGTTGTTTCATATCTGTTGATTGAAAAAAAAACATTTTATAATATAGCAAAATATACAAAGGTAGTAAAACTACAGCTAAAATACCCTTCAAAGCAGAAATCTGTGTCAGAGATAGGGCTTCCAAACCGGTTTAAACCAAAACCGGTTAACCGGTTTTTCGGGTGTTTTGAAAAAAACCGCAAACCGGTTTATTTTGGGCGGTTAACCGGGTTAATAAAAAAATCTTTTTCTGCTTTGAACCCCACGAGCTTTTATTTAACTATTCATATGTAGAGTATAAATATTTAAAAATGTTGTATATAATAATAGTATTATAAGTAGTACAATATAATAAAGTATCTAACTGTTCAATTGTCTAATTTCTGTGACATATTAATAACAAGTATGTAGTCGAAATCATGGACAACTATACTGCTTTCAATCAAATACTTGGATTCTCAAAATTTCAATGATAATAAAACAAGTGAACCTTATTGAACCAAAAATACGTTCATCATTATATCTTTTAAATGAAAAAAATATCCGAACCGAAAACTTGTACTCTTACAAAGCAATTTAAATATTAGTAAACAAAAATTTATAATCTTCATTTTTTCACGTATTCATTTGATCTTTATTAGTCGTATTATTTATAATTTATTAACAATATAATATTGGATATGGAACTTAAATATTGTATAATATAAATTGCTATTATTCCGAGAAAGTAGTAAGTACCTGAACTTAAAAAGATGGCAATTTGTATTCACTTTTTTTGCAGCATACATACATAAAAAGGTTAAGTGACCAAGCCCATGTTTTATTATATCTTTCAAGTTATAAAAAAATTCAATTGTAAAACTTTTTTTTATTTTCTAACAATCGGTGCCATAAATCATCGGCTACTTTAAGGGGTCGGTGTCTTTCCAATATGCACATGTGGTAAACAAAAATAATAATAAAGACGAGCAAAAAGGTATTCAAAGTGTTATACAATTGAACACTAGCTGAATATGCGTTACATTTCTTTTAAACAATTATTTAAAAATGCGACAATGTTAGGCATACAATCGTAAGGACACGAATGCATGTTTGCGCATAGTGAAAATTGGTAGTTCTAATTTTATGCACTTATTGACTGTTTTTTAAGTAATCAAAATACTTTTTTTTTGAAAAATTGGTTAGTGTGGTACTAAAATTAATTTTTTGAAAATAAATCCGGTTTAAACCGGTTAACCGGTTTATTTATTTGAAAAAAACCGAAAACCGGTTAGTTTAAATGTTCGGTTAATTGGAAGCCCTAGTCAGAGATCTTGAATTTTTTTTTGCTTTTAATCACTGGCAAAAAAATACATATGAAAGTCGACAGGTTATTATAACACAACATAGCAGTCATCAGTGTTTGGCAAAATTATGACACATATTATGTGGCAATTCGATTATTTGCACAGACAACTCTATACAGTGAATGCAAAAAGTAAAACAAAGTTATATGAAATTGAGTTTAGGTGTAGAAATTTTATAAAAATACTCATAAGGAATGCAATAGATAAAATAATTAAACTTAAGGTAGCTTAGCTATGCTGCTAGTCCATTTATGTTTAAAACATTTTTAATATATGAATATTTCAAGTGCCCCGTGCAGCAAGATTTTAGGACCCAAAATTTGCACGAAACTAAGATCACACTTGATGTATGCATATACATTTAGAAATGGCTGAAGACACATTCAATTCAACACGGACTGTCTGGGAAACAGCTGTACGGTTTTAAAACCAAATTTCATTTGTTCAGCGTTTGGATTCTACCAGTGCTGTTTTACGGTAGCAAATCATGGCACCTAACGACGACTCAGAAAAACCCTATACTAAGCTTCGAGAATAGATGCTTGCGTCGGATTATGGGGGTGACGTGTTTTGATTTCGTGAGGAACTCGGAGATTAGGGAATGTACAAGACAGCGCCCAGTCACGTCAGTAGTTATCAAGAGACGTTGAAACTGACAGTCACTCGCTGCGGATGCCTCGGGAAAGTCTTGTGCTTGCCTCTTCTTTCGATCGGTGGGATTCCAACATCCTAGACGACCGTCGGGTAGTATCCATAGGATGTACTCAGCGGAACTGAGGGATGCTGGCATGTCATGGGAGGAAGCAAAGCAGGAGATGGGGAAACACGAAGGTGTCGCGTGGCGGTTGTATGCTTCACATGGGAAATGTATATGGTCAAAAAAGAAGAAGATTTATTACCTAACGATCTATGAAAGAACTAGAATATTTTTAAATAATGAATTGATTATCTTCATATTAATAGCCGATAAGGTCGGTATGTAGGTCCCCAATTTTGCCGCGATTTCGCCCAATGATAACGATTTATTTTAAACGGCACATTTTTCGGCCAATGCTAACGATTTATTTTGAACCGCATATTTTGGGAGCCGCCTTTCGTCCAATTGGAGTGGGTTATCTTTTTATCTTTATAATTCAAATTTCATGGCTTAGAACAAAAAGATTGTAGTATATGCTATATTAATATTGAGAGAACTTTATTTGAAAGTTTGCATCGCTACGAAATTTTTTAAATAATCAAATATACTGATTCGATTTTTTGAAGCTATAACTATAGGACTGGGAGCTGATTTGACAGATTTTGTTCAGTGTCATTGATTCGATGATTGGAAGGTAAGATTATATTTTGCATCCGGCCTTGAAAATCTTTTTAATTTCTTACATGCATTAGGAATATTCTAATGATGGTATGGATATTTTATAGAACTATATTTGGACTTGTATTTTAAAATCTTCTACTACGAAAAATAATTGTTGGCAAACTTAAACATTATTCTAAAAATTAAATAATTTACAATTTAAATACTGCAGGGCTGTCGATATATGTCCCGAGGTCTATTTCTGCTACTACGAAAAATGATTGTTGGCAAACTTAAACATTATACCAAAAATTAAATAATTTACGAGGTCTATTTCTGCTACTACGAAAAATAATTGTTAGCAAACTTAAACATTATTCAAAAATTAAGTAATTTACGAGGTCTATTCCTGCTACTACGAAAAATAGTTTTAGCAAACTTAAACATTATCCCAGAAATTAAATAATTTACGAGGTCTATTTCTTCTACTACGAAAAATAGTTGTTAGCAAACTTGAACATTATTCCAAAAATTAAATAATTTACAATTTAAATACTGCAGGGCTGTCGATATATGCGCCAAGGTCGATTTCTGCTACTACGAAAAATGATTGTTAACGAACATGAACATTATTCCAAAAATTAAATAATTTACAATTTAAATACTGCAGAGCTGTCGATATATGTCCCAAGGTATATTTCTTCTTCTACGAAATATATTTGTTAGCGAACTTAAACATTTCAATTATTCTAAAAAATATATTATATACAATTTAAATACTGCAGGGCAGGGCTGTCGATATAGGCCCCGAGATATATTTCTTTTACTTTTAGAATTTCTGGCTTATTCAATAAATAATTGTTCAATAAGTTTGTAATTTATTTTTCACGCCAGTAAATTTTCTGACTACTTAAAAATGCAACAAAAATCCCCCCGTTGAGGTCAACGGGCTTACAGCTAGTATTATTTAATACCAAGATAATCAATTGGTAAAAGTGTGCTAAAGCTAGTCATGGATTATTTCGGCGAAAAACTTCACAAGCTAAGCTAAAAACAACGCCACGATTTAAAATTATTTTTTGAGGGCTTAATAATCGCGTTAAAATCACACATTAATACGAATAACACTGATAAATTATGCGAAATACGAAATATTTTTCCCTACTACGCCTCCATAATTCGATATGGCCGCGGCCACGGAATTTCGCATAATTTATCAGTGTTCTTTGTATTAATGTGTGATTTTAACGCGATTATCAAAGCTTCAATAAAGATTTGTAGATAGTGGCGTTGTTTTTAGCTTACTTTGTGAAGTTTTTCGCCGAAATAATCCATGACTAGCTTTAACACACTTTTACCAATTAATTTTACTTTCATATATTTTTTAATTTGTAATCAATAACAAATTTTTATTCACCATACAAATTAAATAATAGATTTTATATATCTATTGAATCTTTTTTAATCCCCATATTCAAATTTAACAATTATTACAGTAGACTGTAATACTTTTGAAAGGTTACTTCAGGGCAGATATAATAACTAAATTAAGCAGAAGGAATACATATTAATTTTCAATCACAAGTTCACTTAACAAAATAGACAGGTTAAAAATTCAAGATCATTTTAATTATGAATACATTCAAAGAGACAAGATCAAATTTAACATGCAAATTGCTATAGACGGAAGGTCCATGGTCAGATAATAAAAAAATTGGTGAAAATGACCTTCATAAACATGATAATAATAATTATGTACTCTTGATATAATTATTACATAGAAAGACCCACTGGAAATTTCAAAATTTAAAAAGGAAACATTAAAACCAAAACGTCTGGAAAAAACATATTTTTTAAAAATCTTGTTTGGCTTGTTTACTTTTAGTATATAAATATCACAATACGTCATATTTACCGTTTTAAATTGCAGAACTACAGAACTTATTCAAAAGTAAGCAGGAAACCCGTAACGACACACAAATGCAAATATATTATGGTCAGCAAACGAGATTATTGATAGCGTCTGACGTCTGGAGAACAACGAGAGTTGAATTAGAAATAATAATACACGTAGTATTGCGACGACTCGGAATAACTGCGGCGCAACAAGCAACAACCGATTTGATTGATAAACGATAACACTTTTAAATGGGCGTAGATTTAAAGTGCGTCAATAAATTAAAATACTCTGAAAACAACGTCCAATTCGTTTCATTGAAAATGATAACTGCATCTAATGCCACCCACTAACCACAAATGTCAAAATAGGTACATATTCAGTATACTCTCGTACCAGGCACCAGATATCACGACCTTGATAACAACGATAGTTTGAAAAAGTCGAAAGACTGCGATAGGCTTTCGGAAAACTAGTGAAAAATTTCTTTTCCATTTCAACATATGCGATCAATACCCGGAAACGTATTTAGTTCCGGGAATCACAAAATAAATTATCAATAACTTATGTATGTTGGGACACAGGTAATTGAAAGAATAATAAGAGGTTATGGACACATTTAAATGTTTGTATTGTGCCTCTAAATACTTCATAATATGAATGAGTTGAATTGAGAAAACTATTTTTTTTGTATGAAGTCTTCCAAAACTATGACAGCGACTAGGTGTAAACGTTTTTGCGATGAATAATCTTGTAAGCAACTGACCTATTTATTCAATAGATTTCTTGTTCACTTACCGAATTGTTGTCTATAAGCCATAATTCATAATTGTAGATTATGGGACAGCAGCGATATTGCGAAGATATTCAATGATTTTCACTTTTCACGACATAAAAACATCACTGTTTTACACACAAGTGGTCACACATTTTAGTTTTCTTTTACTACAATATTTTTTAATTCTTCCGCTCTCCGAAAATAATGTAGCCGAAACCAAAAAAGCTAACGAAAGAACAACACTAACGGAACTGCTATAACAATTATTATTTTATTATTACGTTACAAAATATCCTACCCATCGGCCCTTTGTCACATTATTCACTTCCACCAACTCGCTCACCGCGGTACAATATTACCAGCTATAAAATAAAAAATTACATTTCCCTTCAAAATTTGTTATGAAGACAAGAAGCGATTTGACTTACTCTCGCGGAAATAAACACATTTAAAAAACTTCTTATAATTTTCAAAAATACCAAATACGTACTCATATTTTGATTTTTTACCAGATGGTAATCTTTTTATAATATATTTGTTTTATCAAAGATATTACAAAACATATAACGAGTTGATTCATACAAAATTATCAGATGCAATATTTTCAGACATGCAAAAGGAGCCAAAAGACAAGAGTGGTATAGGAGGGTTTCGCGAGCTCTTTGTTAAATTTGATTGAGGCCAGCGAGCCCCTTGCTAAATAATAATAAAAAAATCTTTAAATGTAAATTTTATGTAAACTTCATATTATAATATACTTTTGTGTTTATTATATTTTATTTTATATGTGTATAACTGGTTTTATTCCTATTACTAAATGATAGATATTGAAGTTAAAAAAAATGTTATAATTTAATATAAATCAAAATAAATCAAGGGGGGTCCTGGTTTGACTTGCAAGAAATTTGACAACCTTAAACATGTGGCCTCCTGATGGAGGTATCTCAACAAAAACTTTATTCCATTTTTAAATTCCTTAGGGTACTCAACGTTGTACCCACCACCACCCGCTACGGCTTCACACTCTTCATATAGGGTGTATTCCGTAGCCTAACAACGTTAATCGTGTTCAAAATTTTGCCAGAAATGTCCCGAGAAGAAATTCCTCAAGGCTTGAATACATGCACTACAGTGTGCAGAAACTAAAAGTTAATAAGTAATTAAATGCAGTTGAAAATATTAGATTTTATCTATTTAACTCAACTTTTTTCCAAAAGACGCGGAGAATTCTTTAAATGCCCTATAATTTGCCTTAGACGCAACCAAGTCGGCATGACCGACGGGGCCGACAGATCCGACAGGTAATCGTAACGTCTTGAGCGATTTTTCCCGTTCATTATTTAAATCTGGTCATTCCCAGAGGATGTGATCAGCATCCTGAATCATATATCCGCATTTACATTTAGGACTATTTACTAACCAGTCAAGCTAGAAGAGCTTGGCAGCGAAGTAACCGTGGCCAGTTATGAATGGGCTGGTCCAGAAATTAGGAGTTAGGACTTGGGTTATCTCCATTCGCCATTTAACGTTCGGAAAGAATTTAAAAGTTTGCCTCCCCTTAGAATCTTTGCCAATTGCCAATCTTTCATTGCAGCTTCTATCGCCACACTGCGCGCTGCAATTCTATGAGCTTTAGAATTGTAAGGGTCTGGTCGAGGAGGAGGCAGTAACTGAATTTCTCCCACCTGAGACTCGACACCTTTGTACAGCATTACTGTTGCGCCTCTAACTAACGAATGTGCAGGTCCAACGGAAGTATACCAGCCAAGACAGGCAATGCATTCGTAGACGAGGATCTGTATGCTTTGGTTAGGGCTATCAACGCACTGCGTTGTCCACTTAGAAGGATTTTCTGTATCGAAAGAACGGTGCATCGTTTGTACTATGTGCTAGTGGCGTAGCTAGCAATCCCCATGTATATGGCATCGTAAGCGATTTTAAAGGCACTAGATCTTAAGCACCAATTTTTAACTGCTAAGCGTGAGATTGAATAGAAGGCAGAAGTAGCCTTGCTCACTGATGTCTTGGCATGGTATGAAAAAGAAAGTCTGTCGTCTAGAATAAAACCAAGGTAAGTGACTTTTTCAGAAACTTTAACCGTCGTAGTTCCCATGCGTATAGTGGGAGGTCTTTGTCTATTTAGACCGACACCACCCTTGAGAAAAATAGCTTCAGTTTTTTTGGGAGCAAAAGACAGTTTTGTGGCGACGCCCCAAGCTAGGATTGATGAAAGCGCCTCTTTTGCTGTTTTTTTCTATACCCGCGCGACCATTTGCACTTACTCAAAGTAAGGCATCATCTGCGTAGGCAAAAATACTGCAGTCAGGTGGAAGAGAGATGGACAGAATATCATCAAATAAAATGTTCCACAGCAAGGGATCAAGAACGGAACCCTGTGGACAGCCCATTGTAGTGTTTCGTTTTACAATCTGTTGAAGTAGCTTTGGATCAAGGCATAGACATTTCCAGGTATTTTTCTCAGTCTAAGTTTGTGCAATATAAGTGGCTAAGAAGCATTGTCGAACGCTCCGGCAATATCCAAAAATATTCTCAAAACAAAAACTTTATTCCATTGCTCAACTTCTTTTTTTTAAAGAGAATAGGGATAGAAAGGATAGGGTTAAGACAGGACTAGTGATAAACTAATCGTTCTCCTTTCGCCGCGTTACTTTAGGATTGGAAGGGCGAAAGAGAATTTTTAGACGTCACAAACATGCAAGTTTTCGAACATAAATCGATAAATCGATTGAAACAATGCTGTTCATACTGGGATGTGAACCCGTGAGGTCAGGCATGGACGACGTTGACCACTGTGCCATAGGCCCGTTACTTTTTTATCGTGTTTAATAATAATCATAAACTTACATAAATCAATGAATAGTCAGACATCATACACAAATCAGTAAATAAAAAAAAAAGATTTGAGGTATCATATCGAATGAAAAAAAGCTTTGTGTAATCATATTAAGAAGAACTAATGGTTATTTTTCACTTAAACCTCAAATTTCCTAAATGAAAACAAACATTTATACTTTGGTAACACTGCTAACCACCAACTGACTTCAATGTTGCTACTTAAGAATTATATTTTTTATGGGCATAGCTTCACTTGGCAATAATATTTTTTAAATTTTCTAACTTCTTTAAAAAAATTACTTTCGTATCACGTATGTTAAAGTATCTTTGATGGTAGATTAAGTAGAATTAATTAAAATACGTTGACAAGGTTTGTTTGATTTCTTTTGAAGTGTTAAAACTTTTGTAATGAATTTAAAAAAAGCTATGCTCTGAATTTATCATATTTTTCATTATACTATAAAACAAAATATGATATTGGAGTGAAACATATTTTAGATTTGTTTGAGTTGAATTTCCAATCAACTTTCGCCATAAAAGAACATATCTTGCATGTTAAGACTCGTCCAAATGTAAAATAGGTAGGTATTTCTTTTAATAACAGTGCCCATGCATAAACAACACTGAAATAATCTATGTTGAAATGCATACTTCATGCGTCAATTTTGATAGCGGTAGACGTGAAAATTTTAATATGTTAATTTAGTTAAGTAATGTTTCTACCTTTCGTCTGATAACGTATGTAAATAGTGTTTAAAATGTTCCCCAAATTACAGACTAGCACTGCCATAGTGTTGTAGATAAGAATTGGTGATAATGGTCCTAACCTTCATGTTATCAATGCCGTCATCCGTAGTGTTTTTGTTGACGTTTTACTTTTTCGTGTACCGCAGTGTTGGATCATGTTTCCAATTGAAAATGACTTAAATCTCCACCTTGACAGTTCCTGAGAACTCTCTGGCCGTCTGTGATCTCATATCCATTCCGTAACTTATTGGCATTGAAATCGTTCTGACGCGATATTTTTAATGACTGGATTAAAGGTGTGCTCAAAGACACTAGCTTTGCTGCAAAAAATAAAAATGATAGCTAGTGATTCGGAAGAGAGCTTCGCCACAGAAAATAGTTTATTATTTAAGAAAATACTAAGTGCGGTGATGTATGGAGTGGCATCGTTTATGATAACAGTAGTAAACAAAACTGTGTTAACAAATTTTGCTTTCCCGTCGTACCAAGTTTTAGGCTTAGGCCAAATGACAGCAACCCTCCTAGTTCTGGCTGTTTGTCGAAAAATCGGGAAAGTACAATACCCACCGCTAGAATGGAGCACATTTCGGAGAATATGGCCGCTACCTGTAATATTTTTAGGAAACATGGCAACTGGGTTAGGTGGAACCAAGGAATTAAGCTTGCCAATGTTCACAGCCCTCCGAAGATTCAGCATATTGATGACAATGATAGCCGAAAGAATTGTATTAGGCGTGAAGGCGACTGTCTCTGTGCAGATCTGTGTGATGGCGATGGTAGGAGGAGCACTCATAGCTGCAGCCGATGACGTTACATTTACAGTCACTGGGTACACATTAGTATTATTAAATGATGCATTTACAGCTTCAAATGGAGTGTTTATGAAAAAGAAATTAGATTCCAAGGATTTGGGCAAATATGGATTGTTGTATTATAATTGTTTGTTTATGTTTTTTCCGGCATTGTTTGTAGCCTGGCAAACTGGGGATATTGAAAGTTCCTACAAATTCGCTGGTTGGAATGATACGTTCTTTATAATCCAGTTTACCATGTCATGTATAATGGGCTTTTTCCTGTCATATACCGTTATGCAATGCACACTGTACAATGGTGCCCTGACTACTACTATTATCGGTTGTTTAAAAAATATTTCTGTTACTTATTTAGGTATGGTAATTGGAGGAGATTACATTTTTTCATGGATAAATTTTTTCGGTTTGAATATAAGTGTATTAGGAAGTATATTTTACACTTACGTTACATTTAGAAGAAAAAATAGCGCACCTCACAATGCAGCAAAAGAAGCTTTGATATCTAAAGTTGACATAGTTTAATTAAACTACATATTTTAATCACAAATAAATCAATTCTACTGAATGTCGTCAGTAAATCAGTTGGTATAAAATGTATTTGAGGCTGATCATTGTTGATTTTTACTATTTATTTTAGTTTATATTGCCGCCATTGTTCTGTGTGTAAATAATAAAAGTATGGGGTGATATAACTGAATCAAGTATGCCATAAAATGCATAACGCATTTAGAACCAAAGAAAATTATCAACGAATTGGAACTTAATATTATGTATGGAACGATTTTTACTTACGTCATTATTATGACCGGTTAACAAATAGACATGTTGCTGTGAGCAACTAAACATACAGTCATCCAAATCTCTTAAGACGTGAATTATTATTTATTATTAAATGCCTCATTATATTGTCTTAATATGGAAATTATAATTTTACCTAATATTATTTCAAATATCCTCTGTATAATTAAAAATGTTGCTTATATCTGTGTTGTCAATATTACTTGTTTTTATAAAATACACTCCGTTACGTAAACTTGCAAAACCTTTCAAGCCATGTATGTATATAAACACGCTCACCTATCTGTCAATTTACACGGTAAATGGGTACCTCAAAAACATGGTGTTATTCTAAACTGTGTATATCAAGTCCAAACTTTGTTTTCAAAAATTCGCAAAAAAACCAATTTTTATTTATTTGAAATTTTAGAACTGTATAAAAATAATGATATAAATCATATTTTTTTCATTATAGATGCAAATTATTTTATCAATATTTTAAAATAATAGTAAATTATAAAATGTCAAATGTTCAAATATCTCGGATAAAAAATCAGTCAAGTTATGTTTCATTCCTCATCTTCACCATTTGATTTTCTCAGTTGAAAATCATCATCGCTAGAAATAATTAATTCAACCATATTGATATCTTCTAACATATTTTTTAAACGCGTAGCTGGCTATCAATCAGTTTTCATAAAAGCTGTTATCAAGGATTGTTTTTTTTATGTCTAATTCCTTGGAATTTCTTGTACTGAGTTGCATGATTTCCTTTGAAATCTCTAACTTTGTTCCATTTACAGATCATTATCGAGAGAATTATTGTGCAATTTTTAAGCCAATTGCAGGCCATCATTTAATATTTTAATTGTAAGTATAGAAAATGTCGCATCATCAAGATCGCTTTCATGATCACTGAACTTGGGGTTGATAACCATGTCTACTAATTCATATTTGTTAAAAAAATATTTCCGCCACCAATTTCTTGATTTCAGAAACAAATTTGTTTTATCTTTCAATAATAATGAGTATACAGTGTGAAACCGAATCTTAACCATATAAACAAAAACATGATTGCAATTGTTCGACAGTGTTCATCAATGAAAGTGTCAACAGAGAGAGAGGTGTACACCCTAAAAGTTTAATAGCGAACAAAATATGTACTCGGCTGTAGTTTGTTGTCATGTCGACTGCAAATCAATGTATAAAGTTTTTTTTTGTAAATTTATTATTACAAAATGGTTGTTCTGAATTTCCAAATAACTTATTTGATCATATTTGGTATATAATATTATTTATTATATATTTATAATACATTATTTTTAAATATTTTTTATATCAGGGTCTTAACATATTCCAAGAATAACAAGCCTTACTAAGATTTTATGCAGGGTTTTACCATCATGCCTAACATAATTTTTTTGATCTTGCTAAAGTTAGTATTTTTTTACCCATTTTGATTGGAAAGATGAAATAAAAATTTTGTATAATAATATTTAGAAATGATCACCTATTTAGAAAAGGCTTCAAATTTTTAAAAATTGATTATTTTACTTCAGAGGTTGGTATTTTTTTTACTGCTGTGTTATACTGTATTAGTCTTTTACGCTGTAGCATTTTAATTAAGAATAAGTAGGTAATACAAGAAAATCTATCTTTTATTTGGTAAACGTAATATTACTAAAACTGTATAATATATATATATATATATAATATGTTCTATCGAGTCTGCAATATTTTAAATGTACCTATAATTCAAATAAAGGTTATTTTGAGAATAAATGATGTTTTTCTTTCAAATACACAAATTTACAATTTTTGAACAACTCTCCTAATTTTCTATTGACTCACTTAATATCATTTTAGACATCCTGATTTATATGAATCTCATACTTAAGTTTTAGCGGTTTCCATTTTTTGGACTCTAATTTCACAATTTTATATTTTTATCGGGAAAGCTTTCGCTCTTGAGCATTTTCAATCAAATGGACTTATTTATCTAGCAAAAAATATAAACTTGTGGATTTGGTAAATAGATTTTTTGTTTATTTTTCTATAATAAATATCGACTGGAAAGGAAAAAGGACGTAACCCTCAATTTTTCAAAACAGCTTGTTTCGATAATCACAATGTATACAACTTGACACACATTCTTTCAAAAGGATAGAAGCTAAAATTGCCGAATAAGTATCTAAATTTAGCTTTTAAGTTTGAAAAAGATGACCTTGTAAAAAATTAAAACCAAGAAAAAACACTGAAATAAAGGTTTTTCCGAGACAATTTCTAAAATTAATATTAGGTTGTGTCAATTAAACACCAGTTTAGAAGTCTCCGTGCATTTCAAGGTTGTGTATAATTCATAATTTGCATATGTCGTAAAATCATCAAAACACGTTTTTAGCGCCTCCAGTAAAATTTGATATGTGTGGGTTACGTCCTTTTTCCTTTCCACAGTCGATATACATTATATCAGGGCAAAGAATAAAATTATCTGTGAGTTTCTTGAATCTTCCACTTTCTACACTGTAATATGAAATACATTCGATTCTTTTATACACATTTTCGAAATAAAAAATTTTGAAGTGGACACTAAAAAGAATAAATACTATATTTTTACACAAATTATTTGTTCTTACACGATTCCCAAACACAAAATACACACTAGTGGATAATGGATTTCGTAAGACAGTAATAAGAAAAAAAAGGCTTCATTAGACATGTCAATCATTTCTAGTGATAAAAGTGATTTATGTCCAGTCCCTCATATAAGTTCCTGTACATCAAGACTCGTCAACCTAGTAGGCGGTGCGATTTTTTCTTTTAGAAATTCCCTCCAGAATTTTTTCCAGAACCGCCAACAGAAGGAAGTGTATGATATGTTAATGAAGGCAATTGATGATGAAAATGGTGGTTCAAAGATCGACCGCTGCCGATGAAATAAACGCTTGCCTCAAATCATCGACTCTGTAGCGCTATGTGAAGAAACTTCAGCTGATGAAAAACATGCGAGTTGCATTTCTAAACGATCCATCTGCCGAAGATTTCTCCAAGCAATTGCTGACTATCGTCGGTAACGGCTGTGTTCCTGTTGACGAATCGAACGGATTGATTTCGTTTCCGCCGAATTTTTGCGATTTCGTCTCAATGAAGGACGGTTTGATCTACAAAATTTTCCCGAACATCTAATCACAAAAATCACAATTGGTTGAGTGAACGAGAAATTCTTGCGGCTAAGAAAAAAGATGTGGATCATTTAAACTTCACAATTCAAAATCAAATCGTTGATTTACTGCATTTCATTAAATCAATCGACTGTGCCACGTGAATTACATCATTTCAATGTAATTAAAATATTTTGAATTTTGCACATTTATTGAACTTAATTCATTTTGAGTATTCATTTCAACTGAATTTAATTCAGTCAATAAATTAACACAAAATTTATTGATTCTGAGGCGGTACGAAGTTCGTCGGGCCAGCTAGTATATTTATAAAGAAGGAAATAAATTCATTCAAATATAAAATAAAATCACAAATTTCAGCAAACTTTAAAAGAAAGAAAATAGTTACAATATTGAAAATAACGCACTAAAAAATAAATATTATATTCTCACCCTAACGATTTTTTGAGAAGCAAAGCCAACAATTTCGTTTTCATTAAAATTTGGAATGTTCTTGATATTTTTTTTCTCGTTTGATAAAACGGCTATTGAATTTAAAGTTTTGAATTTAAATTGGAAATAAAATGTATGAAGCAACGAAAGTAAGGTATTTTGACGCAGTTTTTTTGGGTTTGGGTCTTTTTTGGGTTCAAAATTTTTTTTGAGCAACAAAGCTGAATATGAGTTTTATCATTAAACTTTGGAACGTTATTCAATTTTTAATTTGTTTGATAAAACGGCTAATGAATCAAAACATTTAAAATGCAATGTGTCAAGCAGGGGTGAGGGATTTTTTCATTTCTAAATTCCACATTTATTTATTCAACATATGGCCACAGTAAAGAAAACGATCGTTAGATTCGGGGCGGCTGGCGAGCCCCTTGTAAAGATAAAAAAATCATTCGTCTTAGATCAAATTAGCACATAACTGCAATTTTTGTAGATGGTTAAATTTTATTATGAAACAAGACTTAGTTCCCCCTTCATTTTTTCATTCAGCGTTGTAAGCTTCCGTGCTGGACCTCACGGGTTCGAGTCCCAGTACGAAACGGCATACTTTATGTTCGAAGGCATGGGTGTTTGTGATGTCTAAAAATTCCCCTCCACTCTTCCGATCCTTCAATTTAACTGGGCGTTACGTGAGTTAATCACTAGTCCTGTTTTAAAATTATCATTTTATCCCTACTACTCTCTATTGAAAAGATAAGTTGAGCGACTAAGTAACAAACAGTTCTCGTAGAAAAAAACTTTTGTTGAGATATCTTCATTAGGAGGCCATATGCTCAACATTGGGAGCGGAAATGGATAAACAAAAAAAAAAAAATGGATAAGATTTACCGAGCTATTTGTTAATATATTGGCAGCCCACCGCTGCTTGCACTGATGAATCGTTTCTAACTTACCATCGTTTGTATATTTCTTTCCCTTCTAAGAAATTGCATCCAATGCATTGCATAATAAAACAATTTTGGTTTCATTCAACTCCAATTTTTAGATGTTTTAATTGTCGACTATGTAAGATGTTTCAATTTTCACGATATCACAGTCAGCAGTATAAAATTAAATATGTAGCTTAATTAACAAATACCCGGCTGTGTCTTACTCTCATAGTATTATTTTATATTATTGTCTATACATAGTGCCATAAACCAATGCCATAGATAATATACTGAATAATATACCAATGCCTAGAACCATATGCTCTTATTAGTTATCTCTGGCTCTTATCTTAGAACTGTCAATTTTAACACTGGGAAAACATATTTCTTCAACATGAAATCACAACTAAGTATGCGGAAGATCTCCTAATCATATATTATATCAGTGCAGTCGTAAATATGTCTTCTTCGGAAGAAGATTATATGTCGGAGAGTTTTCTGGCAAAATGGTATGTAAACATCAAAAGCGCTGCAATAAGTTTCGCGCCATATATTTTTAAAAACGACTTATTAATACAGTGGGACCCCGATCTACCGTTCTCGCATTGTCCGTTTTCCCGCATGGATTGTTTATTTGCCATAGTCCCGGCTAAACACCCATAAGAACAATGTAAAAGAATCCCGCATTAATCGTTCCCCGATTTACCGTTTTCCTCGATCAATCGTTTAAATATTTTGGTCCCGTCACGAATATTATCCCGATTGACCGTTTTCGTTGAATATTTTTCATAAATAGTTTTGCCTCGCATTTCGTTTCGCGTTTTTTTTCAGTGGAACCGTTCTCACTATCTTCGTTTTTTTGCATGGATCGTTTATATTTTACTCGACCAAGACCCCGTCATAACAATATTTAATAATTCCACCTTTATCATTTCCCGACTTACTGATTTCCTCGTAATATTTAATATTTATTTGTTAAAAAAAAATATTTATTTATTTGTTAAAAAATTAAAATTACAGTGCATGACATAACAGCTGACGCCAAATCGCCAAGCACTTGAAAATTACAAAAAGATAATATATAAAATAAAAATACACAGTACATCAAATTCAACATAAAAAATTAAGAAATATAATAGAAATTTTTTTTAAACAGTTCACAAATACAATCACTAAAAATGTCCACTTCTCTAGGCAATGCGTTGATTAATCGAACGGCCCTTGGAACTGGTGACTCATACCTCCTGAGCGAGGTATAAGTTTTCAGAAATAAAAGTTTTTGCTCATAGTTTCGCCCACGTAAGAATAAACTGGGAGCATGTAAATTAATAGTCGTGAGAATTTCAGGATTATTAACTCGGCCCCGAAGAAGAAGAGAAAAATGCTTTAAGCTTGAAAAAGATCTTCGAGCTTCAAGAGAGTGAAACGATAACATTCCTAAAAGAAATTTAGTGGGGTAGTATTCCTTTAAGGAATTATCAAAGGGAAAGAATTTAAATTTTTTGAAATAATAATATCTTAGAAATTTCTTATTGACTCTCTCTAATTGCAGCTTGTATGAACTTTCATATGGGCTCCAAATGATGGATCCATATTATTGTCCCGTCCCAATTATTATCCCGATTGACCGTTTCTGTAGCTTTTTTTCGCTCAAATAGTTTTACATCGCATTTAGTTACATAAATAGATAAGTTTTTTGAAAATTAAACATTTTTTTGGTATTATTTGAAGATTTCCCGCATTATCGGTTTCCCGCATTATTCGTTCATTTATTACGGTCCCTTGAAAAACGTAGAATCGAGGTTCCACTGTACTTAGTTCGCTTCATAATCAATGATTTATCGCAAGGATCGGCAACCTTTTGGGTAAATATGTCTTACAGTAGCACGTCGACTATTGCGGAGAAAAACTTCACAAACTAAACTGAAAACAACGCCACGATTTAAAATTATTTTTTGAGGGCTTGATAATTGCGCTAAAATCACACATTAAAAAGAAGAACACTGATAAATTATATGAAATATTTCGTATTTCGTATAATTTATCAGTGTTCTTCTCGAGTCCCCAGAGGCGCGCTTCAGGCGCATGTGGAGTAATGTATCTCTCATATCCCCTATTAAATCCCAGTACAGACAGTTAACTAAATTGTTTTTTCAATTGGTTAATGGATTTCTTTTCGTAGGAAATGTCTGTTATTTGAACATATGACTAAGAAAGAACAATTAGCTAACCACTAGTCCTGTCCCAGTACTATCCTTCTTTCCCTTCTCTCTCCAAAAAAGAGAAGTAAAGCAACTGAATAACAAGTAGTTCTGATATGATAACTTCTGTTGAGATAAACTCAAAAAAGAGTTCATATGCTCCACATTGGTTGCGGACATGGTAAAAAAAGTGTGAGATAAAAAGTTTGATTTTACCAGTGGCGGTTCTAGGTACTGGGCTAGGTGGGCTAAGCCCGACCTGCATTTTTCACCCAAAACTTTAGATGGCTGAATAAAAATGAACAGCAATTCGGCCGCTGAACAAAATAAATACATTTATAAGCGTAACTAACCTTTCCCAAATGAATACAATATCTTTGTTATAATTTTCCTCTGTCAATATAAAACAATTTTACGTCTACCTACAATCATATTCCCGATTGTGTTTTGTATTACAATTTTAAACTGAGCCGGCATTAAAAAAAACAATAACCCTATAAATACTTCACAGGGAAAAGGCAACGTCACTCTGGCAACACCATTCAGGGGCTATTATATGTTTAGACCGTAACCACAGACAATACCATGCAATTTTTCTTTAGACTGGGGCGCAATCAAGCACGATTAGATTTTTTTTGTATTTGTATGTACGGAAACGTCATCAATCACAAACGATTGTGTTTCAATCTGTCAAGCTTCTGTTGATCGTTGGGGGCTGATCTGATTCAACCCATTACGCATACTTATGCATTGAAACACAACACCAATATTGTTGTATTGTATGAAAGTGACAGGTATTGACTCTCACTGACAGCTAGCTCTGTATTGCTGTTAGTACTTGTTTTTTCACTTTAAAAGAGACGAATTTAAGGTCCCGTATGAATTTTTTAAATATTTCTTACTTACATTAGCATTGATTTTATTATATAATAATTTATGCATTGCAGTAGTGTCGTAGTATTTGTTAATTTGCTTGTAGATTAATATATTCGGTGAAGTGGAAATATGCTTTTCTCTAGCCCACCCAAGATTTTAGGTTAGGAACCGCCACTGGATTTTACATATTGGATAAAATACTTCTAGGATAAGCATCATAGCAACATACATAATTCGCAATCTTAAACATAGTCATCGTATTGTGTACACTAGTTTTTGTTTAAAAAAAACCATAAATATTTTTCAGTTTACCAATGAAAAGTGACATAAAACCAGGCCTCCTAAAAAATGCATCAGAAAAACGACAGCATATGATACTGAAGAGAAAGATTGAAAGCCAGGAAGTGCATAGAAAAAAACATCAACCTGTACGAATAGTTGAGGCTACTAAACGCGATGAAGGTCTTCAAAAATCAATTGGTAGTGATAATAAAGGATTTGCTTTGCTCCAGAAGATGGGCTACAAACCTGGTCAAGGGATTGGATTGAAAGGTACAGATTAGTCATGAAGATATTTATAAAGTCCTGTGTTGGGGACAATCACTTTTTAAGGTGTTACTAGCTGTAAGCCCGTTGACCTCAACGGGGGATTTTTGTTGCATTTTTAAGTAGTCAGAAAATTTACTGGCATGAAAAATAAATTACAAACCTATTTATTGAATAAGCCAGAAATTCTAACAGTTAAAGAAATATATCTCGGGGCATATATCGACAGCCCTGCAGTATTTAAATTGAAAATTATTTAATTTTTGGAATAATGTTTAGGTTTGCTAACAATCATTTTTCGTAGTAGCAGAAATAGACCTCGTGGCATATATCGACAACCCTGCAGTATTTAAATTGTAAATTATTTAATTTTTGGAATAATGTTTAAGTTTGCTAACAATTATTTTTCGTAGTAGCAAAAATAGACCTCGGAGCATATATCGACAGCCCTGCAGTATTTAAATTGAAAATTATTTAATTTTTAGAATAATGTTTAAGTTTGCTAACAAATATTTTTCGTAGAAAAAGAAAAAGACCCCGAAACGTATATCGACAGCCCTACAGTATTTAAATTGTATATAATATAATTTTTAGAATAATCCAAATGTATTCAAACAAACATATTTCGGAGAAGAAGAAGACCTATGGACATGTTTTTATACGTGTTTGAATAAAAGTCGAAATATTCTATAAAATATCCATACCGTAATTAGAATGTTTTGTTTTAATATTTTCATGCAAAAAGTTTTCAAGGCTGGACGCGAATTATAATCATATCTTTAAATAACCGAACAGTGTCTTTGATTATTTGAAAAATTTCGTAAGTGATACAATCTTTCAAATTCAGTTTTCTTAACATTATTATAGCATATACTACAATCTTTTTGTTCTAAGCCATGAAATTTGAATTATGAAGATAACCCACTCCAATTGGACGAATGATGGCTCCCAAAATATGCGGTTCAAAATAAATCGTTATCATTGGGCGAAATCGCAGCAAAATTGGGGACCCACATACTGACATTATCGGCTATTAATATGAAGATTATTTTTCAATTCTTGATGGAATGGCAACATGTATATATAAAAATAAAAAAGATTTTTATACTAATTCTACAATTCAATGTGTTTTTATCAATTAAAATTTGTGTTTTGAATTGGTCTTAACTCATTGGCATCGGATGACTCGTAAAGGAGTCTTTTTGCCGGTCTGACTGACGCGTTGAAATATATACATCCAATCCGACAAATGTTTTGGATTCTCTACAGAGATGACATAACAAATGTTTGATGCATCAAATATTAAAATATATAGACAAATATTATTTTTTTCGGTGATGAAAAATCAGCAAACAGTTAAAATATAACTTTAAAAAATAGGCCTCCAAAATATAAGCAATTGTAGGCTAAAAATAAACTTTAATATTTTTTATTTCTGTCTTGAAATAAAATAAACAGGAGCACATCTACATAGATCACTCAATAAGTCCCGGGCCTAACTAATAAAACAACAACTTTTAGGCAAAATTCAACTTTATTCATCAAGATACTCTTCTTCAAGAGTGATACATTCTGTCCAGTGCTCCTCCAACTTTTTTATAAATTTTCTGTAGAACGATTTGTCTTTGCTTTCAAAATAGGCTTCAACTTCGGCAATGACTTCTTCATTTGTGCCAAACCACTTTTCCTGGAGCATTTTTTTGAGGTCTGCAAATAGCCAGTAGTCACTGGGAGCCAGATTTGGACTATACGGTAAGTGGCAAAGCATTGTCATCTTTTTTGTCAATCTTTTTGACTCAGATGTGTAGTAATGGATCCATATTTTATCCATTGTTATATATTGACGTAAAAAATTCTGTTAATTTTGCTTAAACAGCGCTTTGAATCGTCGATGCGCTGTTGTTTTTGATCGACTGTGAGCAAACGCGGCACCCACTTTGAACACAGCTTTCTCATTGACAAATGTTCATGCAAAATTGTAGATATACTGCCTTCTAATATCTTTAACTCCTTTGCTATCTCACGCAACTTTAATTTACGATTGGCCAAAACGATTTTATGGACTTTTTTGATATTTTCTGAAACAACTGCCGAATTCGGGTGACCTGCTCCACATTGGGAGCGGACATGGATAAAAAACTAAATAATAAATAAATACCACCTCTTAACCATTTTTTTCGATAAAGCAGAGTCCGAGTAATACTTATCAAGCTATTGCTTTCCTTGAACAGTATTTTTTCCCATTAAAAATTAATGTTTAATCAAGACACGAAATTGTTTTTCATCCATTGTTTTTAGACAAACAAAAGTTGCTTCACTAAAACCACTGTAACTTTTAAAATAAACGCCAGATTGTCATGAAATTTTGATATATGTCATTTGAAGGTTAGTACTACTGAGTTAGGATTAGAAAAGTTTGGAGGTGGCGTCATCTATATGTCAGGCCCGGGACTTATTGAGTGAAGTGATATATTTAAATGGCTTTTTATTTATTACTTTTCCGAAAAACGATATAATTCTATATCAAATAACCGATTTTCTATCTTAAAAAATACAAAAGGTTGAGTATTACAAATGAAAGCAGGCTAAAATATATAAATTATTATGCAACAAAGTGTTGTACAACTGGTGTCCAAATTATTTTTTTAAATGTCATACAGTTTTAAAGTTATACTTTTTTTACGAAAGTACCTAGTTTTTTGCACAATTTCGCAAAAATGCCCCGTTATGAAAAAAAAAATTTTTTTACAATAATCGCTCTATCTTCCAAACTTGTGGTTATTTTTTTATAAAATTTTGAATGCATAAATACCATATGTTGCTGCCTACCGCTGAATTTTTTTTCAACGAATACTTTAAGGTTACATAAGTTTATTACGGTTATCATTCATTCACAGAAAGATTTTTATAAAAAATATTCCTTTCACTATAAATATATTATTATCCCACATAAAATTACTCTAATATTTGAATAACGTATGATACCTGTGAAAACTCACCCCTATGTAAAGGGACGTCACAAAATTCGATTCACATATATTATGTTTTTTTCGGCGTGCACATGTGCAACGGGGCGAAACATAATATACATGCATGCATTTCGAATGCATTTTGATGGCTTACCAGGTCTCGCTTTTTCACTCACTTAATGGAAGGATATTCTAGTATTAGAAGAGAGCAAATATATTTTTAGTATCGTCATAAGAAAAAATATTTACATTCCTAAAACAAACGACCAATTATGTTTTAAAGACTTCATTACGATAGCTAAGATGTCGTCTTTATTACTCACGCACCAAAGGAAATTTAAATGCAAGAAGAAGACAGGCATAGTTTAATACTGTCATAGTCTAAATACCATCACTAATAATCAAAACCCATAACATCACACACAAAATTTCGTAAAAACTGCGCAAGAGTATATGTACGTGATTCATATACTATGAAGTGTTGGTGCGTAAAGGAAACGAAATATTTTTTTTTTTTTTGTTGATGTATGTGTAGCTGTGACTGTCCTCAAGAGATTGGTATATAATAATTATTTGAAATAATCGGGTAGATATACCTTACCCGCATTTAAAGTGGAGCTGACGCAAAAGGTAGAACTACCTTTCCCGCTCAAAATGTGTTAAAAGTACATAAGTCTTTAAGTTAAAGCAGAATTATTTTATTTATTTATTGTACTAGTGAAACTGAAGTAAACTTTTTTCAATACTTCATCAGTTTTAATGATCATTGTGACGTGAAACAACAACCGGGACAAAATACCAAATTGGCGGGGATGCCGTGTCCAATGTTCAAAACCGGGACGTATAGTAAGCCTACGTACATATAGTAACTAAAAAGAGAAATTGAGCAGCACAAACCGCCACTAGTTAAGATTTAACCAATTAGAATATACTAGCTGTAAGCCCGTTGCCCTCATAAATAAATAAATAGATAAATCAGATATTTACTGGCGTGGTAAATCAAATTCAAACTTATTTATTGAATAAGCCAGAAGGCTTAAGCTTAATTAATTCCCTAAATAGTTTTTTTAAGAATACACCCAGTCCTCTTTAAGAATTAAAATAAAACGAGATAGTAAAAAAACATGCAAATATCGGAAAAACGTGAATTCTGGACGTGTTTAAACTTCACTGTAAATAATCAAAATTTACGTCTGAACCAAATTTAAATTAAGAAAAAAGAATTCGACCCATAGTAAAAAAAATGCATTTCTAAAAAACCGCATTACTTTGAAATTGCATAAAAACAGGATTGACTGTAGATGGGGATCAAAAATAAAATAATGATTTGATAGTATTCAATAACAATATAATATACATGAAAAGTATACTGATTTTTTTTTACATACTTTCTGATTTTATATACTTTCATTCGTCTTTTCACATTTCAGTATATATTTTAGCGACGGTGATGAACATGAAACATAAATTCCTAAAAGTTTTTTTTTTAAATGGATATTGAAGATTTAGTTTCGAAATTCTGACACGTTCGTCCAAGTTCGTCGGTACATCTCTAATTCAAAGTATGAAACAAATGAATTTTACAACCAACGCCACCTAGTGTATTAAGCATAAACTGCATACGTCATGTTCCGCGTTCGATTCGAAAAAATTAAAAAAACGTATTGTACTGAGATATTTATTTTCTTTATAATTTCTTTTTCGTGATATTTTTCCGATGTTTTAATGGTTATTCTGCTATTCTAGGCCCATACAAATTTAATAAAGCAAAGATCATTGAAAACCGTGGTCTAATTCTCGAGATATACGTGGTGTAAATAACCCGACTTTGTTTTATATATATAGATTTTATCTAGTATGGAAGATAGTCAAAATATATAAAAATCAAAAAATCAATTGCACATTTTATCCAAATGTATGAAAAAAAAAGCAAAATATTATTCTATGATATATCCATATCATAATTGTCGCCCGCTGTGGTCTAGTTGGTTAAAGCTTGCTCTACCGATCAGGTGGGTCTGGGTTTGATTCCCGGTAAGGTCAATAATTTTAATTTCAGATCTAGGACATGGGTGTTTGTGAAGTTAATTCTCCTTGAGTTATGATGATCTTTCAACTTCTAAATATTTGACGCATTGGCGTAAGCAATGTCAAATATTTTTTTAAATTAAAAAAAAAATTCAAATATTCTTAATGTATAAAAGAATTCAAAAAGATTTTTAAGGTCAGACGTGAAAAAATTTAATCATTATGATTCAATTGATCAAATCAGCTCCAAAGAATATTGGTCTCACATCGATTCACACGATCCAACGATTCATTTCGATAGACCTATACTGCAATAGCCGAATTAAAGTCTTTGATTCGAAAATTTTCGAATATTATGATCTATGGTGATACAATACTTCAGCTCTACACCAAGAAATATCGAATTTTAAAACGTGGTGCTATCAAAACATTCACGCGCGGTTTAAAATAAGCCGCTCCCATTGGATAAAACGACATTTCAAAAATGTGCTGTTTAAAATTAACCGTTATCATTGGGCGAATTCCACGGCAGGACCCACATTTAGCGCTATCAATTTGAAGATTTGTAAAGATTTTTGAAAGATGAAAGCATACAAATATTTTGCAAAAAATATAGCGATATAATAAAGATTGTTCACTTTAATGCTGTTAGTACAGAATGTCTTTGTTTTTAATGATTCATTGTATTATTGTAAGAATTTGTAGAAAAAAAGATTGCAATCTATCACCATTACACTAGTGATAGATTGATTGTATATAGCCAAGTGTTCGATGCTTATGGGTGTTCATCCTATTTGGTTGCGGAGTCGAGGGTTTGAATCTCTTTATAAACATTTTGATGGCGCTTATGAAATGTAGATTTCTTTTCGAGTTCCGTTTCAAAACCATTATAATTAACGCCGTGAGAAAAAAAAATATTTTACCAGAGACAAAAATGTCGATTGAAATGTCAATTTTAAATCCCTAAATAAATATGGTGTTCATATTGATGTTTCAACAGTAATAAAACTATATAAAATAATAAAATAAAAAATATTTTTACTATCATAGGACAGATAACTGTCATTAGAACATTTACTGGTTTGATATCTATCCGTAGGTAATTTTATATCGCATTAATGTGAGCCCTAAATCAGCGGTGATAAATCACTGCGCGGTCTCTTTTACAACAAATCTGATCGGTGATTAATCACCGCTTGGTAAGCAAAGGGTTAGTATATCATGTAAATTATAAATTTTATGATTTATAGAAAATGGCACAACTGAACCAATTTCAGTAATCGTTAAATCTGATAGATTCGGACTTGGCAGAGCTACAGTACTAAAAGAAATATCTGAATGGAAAACCAAAAAATTAGCCGAGAGACTTCATCAACGTGAAAAGGAATGTAACGTCGATGATTATAGAAAGAGATTATCAAACAAAAATAAAGAAAGTGTTACTAAATATGATTTGATTAAATGTCAAAAAATGTGCCAACAATTAGATATGCAGAAGGTAAGTAAAAGATATGATTGAACCCATTTAACTAAATACAAAATTTACATATTTACTGAATTTATAAACAAGTTACATATTGCAGAACAAAAGAAAAATAGTAACCAATCTCGCTGCCATTTTACTACTATCTTGAGATAGTAGATAGATACTGGGGCTCTTAAAGTCATATTATCTGTTGGGTACATAACATTTTTTTTTTTAGAATAATTGTTTTATATTTGATGTAAAGTGCATTAATAGAGATATTAAAATTTCATAGATATTAACTTATAGCCTTCTGTTAGTATACTGACGATGTATAGTACTTCCATTGAGAAATTATTCCACACAGTAAAACAAGTTTAACCATGATGTTAAGGATAATAGATTTTCATGATAATAATATTCTTTCCATAGGATATTAAAATTCCGGTTGAACCATGGTTTTGGCCAGATAATGGAGATAGTGATGATGATGATGATGATGACGATGATGAGGAAAGTGGAGATAAAGAAGACTCGGATGACAAAATGAATGAAATACAATTTGAGGTAAAACTTATTTTAAATATCAACTGGTGGAGAGGAGGTTTACCCTTAGTTTTCAACAGAAAAATATATGCTCAGTAAAAATTATTTATTCTGTAACAGTCTCGCATTCATTATTTTCCTGCATTTATTGTTAGTTTTATAGTCCTGGCTACACTCTTAAAAACAGTTTTAAAAAAATCCTGCATTCATTGTTTCCCTAGATATCATTTAAATATAAATAATATGTCACAAATTTTACCTCAATTGATTACTTTGTCGAAAATTTGTCATCCTGCTCAGAAGCATGTGCAACCCCATCTAGCCTCTAAAGCAATGCTTCCCAACCTTTTTCATGCCACGGACTCCTAAATCTTATAACAATAATCATCATTTTTATCGTAAATAAAATGTCTGATGACGATGTAAGAACTCGAGCTGAGAGTGGATATAATTAAATAAGTTCAGGAGAAAAGCATGTTGTGCTGCCTTTAGATCAGTGTCTGCCAAACTGTGTGCCACAAGAAGTCTCAGGTGTGCCGCGGTGGAAGAAGCCTTAAAAATGTCAATTTTAAATAATGCCTATTCAAAAACAAATATTTGTCATGTAGGACTTCGGAAGCAAAACGGTAGCAAATCGAGGATTTCAAATTCCTCGGTGAGCTAAAATAAAAAAGAAGTTTCGGAGATAATCTGCGGAAAAAGTATACCAAATCGAGGATTTCAGATTCCTCGGTGAGCTAAAAAAAAAAAGGAGTTTCGGAGATAATCTGCGGAAAAAGTATACCATGTCGAGGATTTCAAATTCCTCGGTGAGCTAAAAAAAAAGAGTTTCGGAGATAATCTGCAGCATCTTGGTGTGCCGCGGTACTAGTTCCATTCATTAGTGTGCTGTAAAGTGAAAAAGTTTGGCAGACACTGCTTTAGATGAAGAGAAACTTTAAGCTATTCCACTTGTAAGGCCCCTAAGGTACACAATGAATTTTATTTACACATCACCACATTTAATTTTATATTAACAAAAGACAACTATTCTTTTTCATTTTAGCCACATTTACAACTCCAGCTGCTTTCCACCTATCTGAGAGAATGTTATTTGTATTGCATCTGGTGCGGAACATTCTATGATGATTTGGAAGACTTAACATCGAGTTGCCCTGGCACCACTAGAGATGCACATTGATAGTTAATTCTTAAAACTTATTTTACGAAAATTATGTCACTTTTTGGCTTACTTCGAGGTTCCATTCCACCACTTCGATCATAAATCGAATTTCATGCAAAAACAATGTTTTATGTCAAGTAAAAAAGAATGTTAATTTCCTGTTTTTATTAAACCATTTTTTTAATGCTGTTGGGTTTTTGTCTATTCATACTGTCTTCATACATCTATCCCACCCTGAAACCATGGCATGAAAAACAACTAGTCCTTATCTTACTCCAAGGGTCGGCAAACTGCGGCTCTTTAGACACCGACTTTTGAACTTATCACATTTTTTTACCTTAGAGATGTATGGCTAGGGATGGGCTGGAGGGGCTCGCGCGAGCCCCTTGTTAAATTTCAGCACGGCCGGTGAGCCCCTTGTTAAGTTGAGAAAATCATTCGTTTCAGATGAAATCAGTAGTACCTAGCTAAAATTTCTGTAGAAGGTTACATTTTATTCTGAAACATAGAAGTCTTTATTGCCCCTTCAATTTTGAAAAAAAAACATTTACTTCGGCTGACTAATAAAAGAGACCTTCGTTGCTTATTGTCTGACTATGTTGAATACCGATGTTTGATGTTATAATGTTAACAGATGTCTGGATTTTTATGAACTTACATACATACAATGCTTTACCGTAATTATTTTGCAGTTTTGCGATAGGTTTCTTACATTTCTTTTATTATAGCCTTCTTCCTGGAACTACAAACATATTATATATCTGTACGTAAGATAATAAACCAAAGCAGTCAAGCGATATTATGGCGAGCTGAGTTTTTGAAAATTCATTACATGCTAATAACAATAGTTATTAGTAATGAAGTGAGCAGATCATTAAAACTAGGGGGGAATAAATGTTTTTCGAAGTAGTCTTTCTACCAAAGTACACGATTTTGAAATCTTAATCAGATAAGTTCATCTTATAATGCAGATAATCCACTAGGTGTTGCAGGAATATTGCATTGAAAATAAAGGAAGGTGAGACGTCAACATTTTTTTTGAGTCACAAGAAGCAAACGAGAGGCCCCAGACCCGACCCGAAGCCCGGATTTATACTCCTCAGCCCGAAAAAAACCCGTTGTTTACAAATTCACTACAATTTACGATTCACTATAGAACTGGTTATAATTAAAATTATCATTTGCTATCCTGTTTCTTTTAAAACTTGGCTTTTTCCACTTGAAAGTTTGGTGACCTCCTGCCTCATTCAATACTTCTTTCTCTATTCTTTATATTATAAATAATCATTGGAAAAACATTAGTTTGTTGATATTTATGATGTATATTTTGTTGTTTTATGATAGAAATATTAAGTAGATATGTATAACTATTTTTTTTATGTAGGACAATAAAATAAATTTTTTTTTTTGATGTATCTTATATGTAGTAAATGATATTGATTACTTTTCTTTTTGATAATTTTTCGGAAATAATAATAATTTGAACCAAAATGGTGCTTTTTTGAAAAAATCACTGAAGCTAAGGGTTAAAAAAATCTTACATTTACCATTATTGATATTAATAATTAAAACATCGGTGGGATAAATCTCGAAGTTATAGGGCAGCAATATATGTATAAACTTCAATCTCAATTTGTCACAAATAAGAATATTGAGACATCTTTCACAGGATATTAGGTCTTGTTTTGATACAATCCAATCTCAAATTTCCAACATCCTATATCAAAAAGCTACTGTTAATTGGGGGACTGTCAGCGCTAAAAAATTGAAAGGGTTGAGGCCAGGGCTGTGGAGTCGTGGTATTTTGGCCGGTCATGAAAAATATATTTAATGTGTATTCAAACAAAACAATCAAAAGTGCAGACATTTCATGCTTTGCTAACTAAAGACGATCTGATGGTATACATATCGACTGTGGAAAGGAAAAAGGACGTAACCCACACATCAAATTTTACAGCAGGCGCTAAAAATGTGTTTTGATGATTTTGTGACATATGCAAATTATGAATTATACACAACCTTTGAAGTGCAGGATTACATCTAAACTGGTGTTAAATTGACATAACCGAATATTAATTAAAGAAATCGTCTCGAAAAAACCTTTATTTCAGTGTTTTTAATTTTTTACAAGGTCATCTTTTTCAAACTTAAAAGCTAAATTTAGGTACTTATTCGACATTTTCAGCTTCCATCCTTTAGAGAGAATGTGTCAAGTTGTATACATTGTGATTATCGAAAAAAAAGCTGTTTTGGAAAATTGAGGGTTATGTCCTTTTTCCTTTCCAGTCGATATATAAGTTAAAATGAAATTATTGAAAAATTTCCTCGGAGTTGTCTTATTTACACGACTCCCCAGCCCTAGTTGAGGCACTTCATAACCATCTTATAAAATTAGACAGAAAAAACTTGTATTTTTTTTTTCATTTATTTAAGAAAAGAAAAACAATTACGGAATATCTGAACATAATTTAAAATATACATGTCTGCTGATGACAACAAGATCCCAATCTTGGCAGCAGTAATTTTTCTTACTCCGTTTCCAAATCACTTTTGGAACTTCACATTTAGTAGCAACACTTTTTGTTATTGGAATAGATTTGACAATGGTTTTTTGTTTAATCGCAATAAATAAGCAGTGCGACTTTAAAAGATTATTTAAATGTATCAGAAAAAAGTCAAATTATTAGTAATAATCTTTGAAATGATTTGGCTGTAGTAGTACAAGTTACATGATCAATCGTCATGAAAGTCTTTACAACCAGAATCTTAACACATATAAGTAAGATTTATGATTCCCATGAGTTGAATTAAAAAAAGAAACATAAATGTTTGTATTCCCCTTCAGGTATGTACATAGTTTCAGGCACAAAGTAATGAGAGTAATTATTATTATTCATACCTTTGCATTTTGTTGACACTCTATTTTCAGAAGATTCTTTTTATAGGAATGTGTCAATGGTATAAAAGTCTACATAGCTATTACTAAAATTAAAAAGGAATACAATAATGATCAATTCAGAAACATTTCCTTATATTAAAATCATTAACCTAATTATAATCTATACTTTAACACAGAAATCCAATTCACATTTGAGGAAGGAGAATTTTACTTCATCATGACAAAAGCATCTTATAACTTTTACAGAATTTTTGAGAAAACTGATATCCCACGTATAACTTGGGATCTGCACAAAAACGAATTTTGAGTGTCAGGATGGAAAATTAGTGTCAGTATAAATTTATTTTTCTTTGTTAAAAATAGTTACTTTTCCTTAATTGAAGTAATTATAATAAGGAAATCTGTCAAACATATTTTTGCAAACAGTCTATAAATGAAAGTAATAAACTTTTACACGAAATGAGTACACGCAGCACAATCAGATAAAAAGCTTAATCTTCAACACTTTCATTGTGGTCAGAACCCATTCCGTTGTCTTTGTTTGGAGTAGGTGATCTGGATTTAGATTTGCTGGTCTTCTCTTTGCTTGCCGAACGAGATCTTTCCCTAAAAAAAAAAAAAAAAAGTTCTCATCAAAATTTCAATTTTATCAATAATTGTCAATCCTTTTACAAACATAACCTATCGATTCCTGATCAAAATTTAATAAAATTTATTATAATTACTCCCATATCCAAAATGTAGTGATTATTACAGGACAGGTGATAAAATAAAATCTAGAACAATACTATCAAAAACCATATGTATATTTACATAAAAATAAACACGTGGTTCTTCATGCAAGTCACATATTTGATAGGAATTTTCTCCATAATATAATTTTAGCGAAATGGATAATACCAACATTGAAAGAACCTTTTTTGGAGTAGAAGGGAGGGTTTCTGAATACTGGTAAAAGAGAATTGATATGAAATTTATTCATTTATACTCGATTAAATATATACAGTAAACAAACAACATAGGAAAAAGGCAAAAGCATATTAATGAGAAATACTGATGATTACATATTGCCAGCTAATTATTACTAGAGCTAGGCATTTTAGAAATAATTTAGAAACAGTAAATACTATTGATCACTAGAAATGGAGGCACTTCACGATCATCTCTATAAAGGTGTTCTGATAGTCATTCAACTTTACATCAATTGCTTGATAGGATTAATTAAACAAATGGCAAGTTGGTTTTCAACTATTGAAATCATCACTTTAAGCGAGAGATCTCTGTGACGTGTGCAGCATGACCCAATGTAACCAATTAGTGGCCGACACCATTTGTACTTGTATGAAAAATCATTCAGGTTCTAAATAGTAGATGCAAGGATATAAACTTACATCAGATTCTAGAAGTCGTCGAGAGTTGAAACATTTATTTTTCGTACGCTATCATCAGGTTTTGCAAGTTATATGAAATGAATCTTTGTACATGTTTATTTTTTATTTAATTTTGATAAAATGTGACTTATGTCAGTTTTGGTTTTAGATGTCTCGGTTAACTCTGATCCACATAATCAATCAAGTAGACCAAGTTAAAATTACGTGATCGCTAAAAAAAAACAATTGAATCATGTTGGAATTGAGATTTATGGAAGGCTTATAATTAAATGAACAATTTTTACTTTAAAATTTAACATCATGCATTGATGATTCAAGTCGAACAGAAAACTTTATATTAGGTTGATAAATGTAACTAAAAATGTACTTGGAAGCTGTATTCATAGAAAAGCTGAGTTCTAAATGGACATACAATTTGTTAAAATGATTTATTTCAATGGTCATACCATCTGTAGAACTATTATCCGTTTCCTCGGAGAAAACTTTCTAATCCAAAGTGAAAATTATATATTCCTCTTTATCAAATACCTTGAATTCCTCTGTGAGGTTCTGCTTGCTGGAGATTTTGAAGGAGAGCGAGATCTAGAGGCAGCTGAACCGGATCTTTGTCTAGGAGAAACAATATAAATAAACAAACATGCCACATCTACATGCTTCAACAATATATAATTCAATTGTACATATTTCTAAGGATATGGAAACGCAAGCAATATCTAACTGACTATCCATTCAAATGGTGCAATAACTGATGATGGTTATGAAATCAAATTATTACAGTTTGGCAACAGGCTAAGGCAAGAATGTAATACTTATTTATTGATTTGGCATTTATTTGGTAATTAATGTAATACTTTATATGGACAATTCTGCCTTCCTTGATCAACATTATTATCATTTAATCCATTCCATGTTAGCAAACTATTAGAAAAGTGAACTAAAACAGCTAAAAAATTTTATTATCATATTGCTAACGCCAAATGATATTCCAAAGATTTAGGTCCTTGTTGCTAGTCTAAACAAAACATAAGTAAAGTAAATATGCTCGATGGTTCACCACTAAATTCAAAATAGCAAGTCTGATCGTACATTGGGATAAATATTAACTAGAAAGTTGATTTTATGTTCAGCTGTGTATTTAAATAAAAATCTCTTCACAGAGCAAGTAAACAAGCATATTTATTTAGTCATCACAACAATGAAAAAATCAGCAAGAATTTGTCTACATATATATCTATTCTATTAAGTGTGGTTTTTCATGATTAATGAATTCAGCCAAATCTTTTCAATTATAAGATAATACTAATTACTAGCAAAGAACTAAGTAAAAACAATAGGAATGCGACCGAATCAGCGAAACAATAAAAGATAACTCACTTGGACCGGGACCTAGATTTGACAGCAGGAGATTTACTCTTAGGTCTGGTTTTGGAATTGGAACGAGAGCGTGAACGGCTCGAGCGACGGCTGCGAGACCTGTTATAAAACACAGTTATAAAAAAAACCGAAAAGGGGCTCCAGTCGTCATTCAACTTGGAAATTACATCAGAATATAATTTATCATCAAGGTTTATCAGCCCCGAAAGATGATTAAAAAAATGTCATCATGATTCAGAAATATTTAAACAGCTTACTTATTTCACACAAAATTGTCAAATAGGTTGAATATTTCAAGAGAAACTTGAAAACAATAGATTTCGTCATTGAGAGAAAATTCAATATGTAGATTGAAAACTCTACATCAAAATTTTATAAATGTAGCACAATGACATTGAACACAAAGTATCAAGTGTGTACTTGGACCTTGATCGAGTGCGCCTCCGAGACCTGGAACGACTTCTGGATGACGAGGAGCGAGATCGTCTTCCTCCGCCACCACCACCTCCTCCTCCGCCCCCGCCACCCCCTCCACGGCGACGGTCCTCTAACAGTTTGATGCGACGTCCGTTCAAGTCAGTGTTGTCTAACTTGTCCAAGGCGTTGCGCATGTCAGTGTGGCTTGCAAACTCCACCACTCTATAATTTAAATTCAGTTGAAAAACAGCAATAAAGCATTTTGGAGCAGATATATCAACTGTATTCACTTTCAGTAAATGTTTATCATCAAGGTATTCAGCCCCGAAAGATGAAAGAAATGTCATCATATAAAATTTTAAATGAAACAATATAAATGTGAGACACATACCCTTCATTCTTGCGCTGCTTGTGAGCATCTGCATAAGTCACCTCTCCAGCTTGGCGCATAAAATCCTTCAAGTCCTGCAAGTAAATCAGCGTTACAAAGGAATGCAAATGTCACTCTTATGTCTACAAGTCAACCGAATTACGTGCTTCAGCCAGTTAGATTTATTTCTCAAAAATATTACATTATTCTACACATGTAATCTATCCGGCGTTATCTGCCTTTGTCTGACGAATGATTCATCTAAAAGCATTTATTAGCTGATAAGATGAAGTTCCTTTTTAAATAATTATTATGCACAAATTTCATGATTTTTCATCGGCAAATTGTAATGTGGATTTTATTTACATCGACTGAAATGTGACTCTCAAAAGTAAATGCATAGTGGAAAGCAACTCTGTATAGCGGACTGAAATAATTCAAAGAGAGCTCTTTAGATAGTAACAGTCTCGAAAATTTCTTCTCATGTGGTTTCTCACTTTCCAGTCTTCACGGCTTAGCCAGACGTGTTCTCTTGTAAATAATTTGCTTCGGCTCATTCCTTCCTATCTGTGAATCCATTCCATATTGAATTTTGCATCTGAGCATTTTGTGTATGTTTATCATGTTCCTAGTTTCTGTATCCAAATTACATACTCGTTGGAGAGATATTCCAGTAGTTGTCCCGGTTTATAAGTGTCAAATCGATGGTCAGTCAGAACTGACAGTACGCCAGACACATCAGGGATTCTTGGTCAATATAACATATAGACTGCCTAGTTGTTTCAGGGAATTAAAATGCACGAGTCTTCTGATATTCGGTTTGGTCTTCTCAGTCCTCGAAAAGATTTGCGGGTCTTCCTGTGATGTAAAGCAATGGGATATGCTTGCGTGACTTTGTCAATCTGTATCTTGGCAAAACAGTGAGTTGAATCGTTTTAAAATAAAAACTAATTTAATAGACTTAAAACTCGACCAAACAATTTAATATAAATTTTTGATTCTTACATATTGCAATACAGATTAACTCGGTGCCATTACCCAGGTCACAATACAGAGCTGCACGCTTTGCAGTCTCACGCAGGCATTGACTTTTGAGGTGCACCGGAGTAAATGGAGTGAAAGCATTTATGAAAGTACAAGTGACACAATAAATAAAATGATTACTGGTGATTGATGGCAGCCGGGCACGGTTACCTTCCGTCCGCCCATTCCCAATTGTCCCTTGTCACGAGTACTTTAGCGGGCGACCTTGGCTCGGGAGATTTGGGCCTCGGCCGCGTCAAGGGTGTGGGGACAGCTAATCGGCTAACTTCAAGCGGAGACTTCCGTAAGCGACACCTCACACCGCCCTCAGACCTTACACAGGAGTGGCCTTCTTTGAAAACAATTTGGTTCTTTTTGTTTCAATTCCATCATACATAGACATACAACATATTTTTCAAAACATTATCCTACACATATAAATTACAACACAGACTATCATCGGGCATGCATTACATATTTCAGTTAAAACTAATGGTTGAAGTCATCAAAGCTTCTTCAGCGGCTCCGGGGTCACTTAAATCCTGGTAAATTTGGGGTTAGCAATATCCCTTTACGAATGCTTTCTCTTGATATCTTCATTTCTAATTTTTATGTATCCCATCTCTTTTGGTGGTCTTATTTGGTTTATATTCTTACATTAGTAATGTAATTTAGATATTTGGGCAGCTTTTAAGGATGTCTTGAGTGAGTCAGTTCATCCATTTATTCCATTGGTTTGACCATACATTTCCCAGGCAACAGCAGAATCCAGGCATTGAGAGTTCGTTGGCATCGACAAGTACACATTGGAGAAATATTCCTTATGGAAAAGACTTCAAAGACGGAGTAGACAAAAACCTGAGATATAGTTATACAATCTTATCCAAATGAGCGACCTAAAAAGTAATGAAGCTAGAGTTATATAGATTTTTCTGTATTAATCTAAAAGATGACTTTTAATTTCTATTGTTCATATTTTTTTCCTTTTCAATTTTTATAAACAGATTGCGACATCATGTTTGGTCGGCTATTACAAAAATTAGCTTTCAGTGAATATAAAAAAATAACAGTGAACTCCAAATTTCATTTGAATGAAATCAATGTTTTGCTTGATGTATCCATAAATATTTCCTAAATGATGGATTTAAAGAAAATTCTTAGGCTAAATGGGTATACTCAGCGCTGGCTATTAGTGAAATGCATAAAAATAATGATAAATTATGAAAACAAGTGAGATGCTTACCTGCCAACTTATACGACTGGAGAGATTTTCTACGATGAGACGGAAATCAGTGCGCGTCGGGGGGCCGTACCTACGGTCAGAGTTGGAAGAAGGTGTCACACTGAGTCCCACGCAACACACACTCTATTACTTATTTGTTCAAATACATATAATCTTGGCATACTTAATATTCTCATATGTTCCAAAGCCAAAACTGATAATATAACCTTTTAAGAATCTAAAAAAAACTCTCAGTTCGATATAGTTTTCATATAGCAAATTTAGAAATATTTATAAAAGATTGGATAGTAAATTATTTTTTTATTACTTCACTAGTAGAATATTATACGGTTTGAAAGTATTTTTTTTTTTAGAAAAATTACAAATGCAGAATAAATATTGACTTTTGGCAACACTGATTGATATCAGTGCTCAGCTCAGATATCAAATGATATTCTGAATGGCCATCATTTAAAAGAATGCTCTAATATTATGAGACATCTTGTTTTCACCATACAATTAGAAATAATGTTTTCAGTTGAATTGTTATACTTGTGAGATTGTGTAGGTAATTTTAGGCTGCCACCAGGATAGATTTAGAAAAGTTAAATGTTAATGATTTTCTATCATGAAAATCAAACTGAAATAGTGAGAAGAAAATATTTTTAATACAAAACATCGCTTCCATAGTTTTTTTTTTATAATATAAGGTACTGAAGCTATTTGCCATTGATGGAATGAAAACTGCATGACATAGAAAGTTCTCAGAAAAGAGATTTTTATAATTCAACATAAAAAAGTTTTACGATGATTGATAGTATTGTTATAAAGAAATTGGTTCGGTAAAAGAAAATAATAGTATGTACACAAGGAAAAGGATTATAAAATTCTCCATTAAATCATTTCATGAGCTTTAATTAGAAAAGGGGTAAATAAATTAATTTCAGAAGTCTCCAATATATGGTAAAAAAACATTCCATGTCCGCTCCCAATATGGAGCATATGGACTCCTAATGGAGTTTATCTCAACAGAAATGTTTCTACGAGAACTGCTTGTTACTCAGTTGCTCAACCTCTCCTTTTATATATGGTAAGTATTGGGTTAAAAAGTGATCACTAAAAACTGGTGTGAAATTGGCAATTCATTAATAACTTTTACTATCCATACGAATCTCGGAGTACTCTTATTAAGAAAAGAATAGCTAGTCTACAAAATATTTTGAATGCAAGATCTATAATTTGATTATAGAACATTTTTAGTTCAATAAAAAAAACCCCCCCCAATTGAATTATGTCCAGGCTGGACCAATAATATATTGGCTGATACAACATTTAAATGCTGCAACATAAACTTACATGGGAAAACACACTTATGCTTTTCACATGAAATTGAAGTGAGATAAGCACATGGGGAATTGATATCCTTATTAGTGTCATTCTAAATAATAATAAAGAATATTAATGAACAGCCTGTTTGACAGATTTTTAATCTCATCCTTTTTTTTGTGCAATATGACTGTTATTATTTGATAACTCACCTGTTAAGGAAAATTTACAATTTTGAATATAAATTAGGAAGAGTTTTAGAGAGGTTTGTGGGATTAGCAACTACTTTACAAAAAAAAAAAGCTGTTCACCCCTAGAGAACTTGAAACCGGGTATGAATAATAATAATAAAAAAATTAATGATATTATCACCGGTCATCAGGTGAACAGGTATTTTAAGGGTCACATGAAGCGTTACATTCATCGCGACCATCTGATTTTGAATTCAAAGTACCAACATTCGACTGTCATTTACTGTAATACTGACTCAAAAACCAATTCACGCGGATTTCTCGGATGGAATTACTTTCAAAAATTCAATGAGCGTAATGAAGAACATGACAAATAAGTCGAATGTGGGCATCGATGGTGGGCGAGGGAGCATAGGAAATAGGAAGGGAAATGGTTGTGTTATGCTGTCTCATACTTGTCCCGGCTGCGAGCGCGTCGCGGGTGTGGCGCTCCGTTGCGGCCGTGATCTCTCCACATGTCTGCCCCGCGAGGCGTGCCACGCGCTCGCTCCACCGACACCCTGCAACAACACAACAAGGCGCGTCGCGCTCAGCCCCCAACACTAGCAGGATGGGAGTTTGGACGCTCGCCGACCTATCTCTCTTCTGCAACCTTTCAACTGATAGAGCCTCCGCTTAATTGTAAGCGTAGCAACATTACTTCAGACTAAGATATAAGGTGTTTCACGACAGGCAGAAATGCTCAGTTGAAAGGGCTGCGAAGTGAGCGGACAGAGGCGACGGGAAAAGAGACTGAGGGCGGACAGGGTCGGAAATGGGGGGAGGGCAAAAAGAAGTGGGCCTCACTTGTCTCCGAATCGCGGAGGTCTCCGGAAGTCGTCGCGGCCGTGGTCTCTCCTTCTCTCGATTCCGCGCGCAGGCTCCACCACGATCCTGCCAACAACATACAAGCCGCACTCAGCACCTTCACACCTTGACCCACTGGCAGCCGACGCCGGCCCTCTCCTCCTACCCTAACCTAACTTGCGCCTGCCTCACTTGCCCACTGGCAGCTTTACTATATATGTAAACATGCTTTTCAAATAATATCTGCACATCGGAAACTGTAATTTCAATTTGTCACACTGATTCCGCCGGTAAAGGCACAATCGTTTTGATGACCAGATTTAAAGCATATTTTTTTACCCATTAAAACACTGCAAGATAAGGCACGCATTAATAAACTTTACGCGATACAGACCAATGTTATAGGTCTTACAAAAAAGGCCCATTAAATCTGAAATACTCGTGTGTCCATTATGAAAACCATTCTTAAGAGTGAGAATATTTAACTGGTATGAAAATTTCAGGAAGGTGAGGATTTGACAATATTCTCACCTTTGAGAATGATGGTTCGATGGAAACAGAAGTTCCTACTGTCTTCCTAATCAGTGAAAAGAAAATATTTTTTCTAATACTGATATATAGAAAATATTTAATGGTCAATAAGATATGGTGAAATTTGATGATTAAATTGTACTGCATTTATTTTCATGCAACTAGGGAAAAGATATATCAAGTTCTTAGATCTTTAACTGACAAATTGTTTACATAATCGGTAACTAAAAACAAGATTTCGATTAAAATGAAATTTTCTCAGGCTCAATTTTTTAAAAATTATTTTGTCTTAAATATTGTAATATGAAAATATACTTAACAAAAACTGAGCCTGAAATACTATAAAAAAAAATGTATTTCGTTAAAAATAACTTTTGCCGGGTTGCCGGTATTAAATAAGGTGAAAGTATTTACTTTGTCCAACTGAGAGTTGTAATTTAAAAAATAATTTAGAACATTTTTCGGAAAGATTTACTATTACTACTACAGTGGAACCTCAAGCCAACTTGCTTGTAAGCATATTGCAAATAGGAAAACAAGGATGAATGTGAAATATACATATTATATGATGTAAAATAGAAAAACTGGTTGGATTTTGATTTCCTTGATAAAATTTATAGCTGGTCCAGTTTTCCAAGAGAAATACTACTAATTGGTAATTATGTAAGTTATACAATTGAACCTAGATTATAAAAATTAAACAGGACCAAATGTGGTACAGAATAATTTATGAATATGTGTTGCATTCTTGCAACTACAATTTATGGGATTTTAAGTCAAACACTATCTAAAAAAAAAACACTTATTATTTTGTAACTTTACAAAGCAATGTTTATTTGAAACTAAATGTTTTATAATTTAGTGTGTATGCTAAATTCTGTAGGTATAGTTATAAATAATATTTAAAAAAGTGGCACCTTTACTTGGCTAACAAAAACTTAATGGTGATTTAAGAAATTAAATTGAAATTTGACAAATAGGTAAGACAAAACCTTACAATGAAAATGGACCGAATAATTTACATGAATAACATGTTATTACAAAAAATAGTTGCCATTCTCAAATTAAAAGTGTTTTGTTATAAGTTAAATTTAACATGTTACTGTGACATTTATAGTGGTATTATATTCCTATTTTGTGGTAATTATCGGTTTCACCTATTGCCTGCTATAAAGTCAATAACGAGGTAGAAAGAGTAGCCTGCTGTTGAGCATATGAATATTATTTTAAAGTGAAAGAAATTGATATATCTGTATAATCAAGGTTCTATTGTACTACCATATTTTCTGTAACAGTATTGCACTGCATGTCTTTGAGCATTTCAATATAAAACGCCAGACTACTCAGGTAATTTAGTGTATCCATTAATGAAGAACTGCGAGTCCACTGTATAGTATTAGAAATTAACGATAGTTGTCAATATTCAAGATTTTATGTTTGGTAAAAAAAAAAGAAGGTAAAACTTACCGCTCTCCGAGTAATTCTTTCCCATTCAACTCATAGACAGCATCATCAGCATCTCTGTAGTCGTCAAATTCCTACAAACAAAAACATGGTGATAAAAAATATTCTTTTCACTAGCAAATAATAAAAGTGATATGATTGTATTCAGCAATATATATTTGGCATCAAGGTATGTCAGCCCCGAAAGATGTAAACATCATTAAGAATTTTAGAGACGACGAAATTTCTTATCGGCATTACGTTACCTACGTACGCAGTGAATTTACTAATAATAAAAACATGGCGGAAACGGCCATAGGTCAATCTTTTGGCAATTGCCAAAGATAAGACTATAATGTACAAATAAAACACAATAAAGAAAAAAAAAAAACCAGCAATTTCAAAGGCGAGGATTGTGATGTGTCACTTGATCATAAATTGTCAGAAATATTAAGCAGCAAAACATGTCCGAAAGAAAATATTTCCCTTCTAATTGGGCATCAACACGTGCAATATTATCCAGACGACTTACCACAAACCCGTAGCCGTTTTTGATGAGAATGTCGCGAGTGCGACCGAATCCTTTGAAAAACTTCTCGAGATCTCTCTCCCTGACGCCGAATGGAAGTCCTCCCACGTAGACTCGTGAACCAACCATCTAGAAAGGCAATGGCGAACGCAAATGATAAAATGCCGGTAAACTGCTTGAACACAACTTCACAAGAGGATAACAATAGAAAAAGAACAGCACTGCCAACTTATATACCGGTTCATAGACCGAAGCGAAATGAACGGTATTAGATTAGTTTGTAATCAGGCGAAAGTGGCCACGCAGAAAACATGGAGCGGAAAATAAATAATGGCGGCGTACAAAAACGAGAGTCGTAAACTGTTTCTACAGAGAGAAATGCGCACTTACCGTTTGAGTTAAACGAGCAGTCCACTAGACTTCTTAATACACAACAGCAAACGGCCACAAACACACAGTTGCGGAACCGTTAATAAATGCGCGAATCAGCAGCTCCACAGACTGTAGTTGGCTCAAGCTAGCTGGCAAAGTGAGGGGTCTACAAATGCGAGTCGAGCACGGTTCTAAGCCGGATATCGAACTAACCGGCTTCGTATCACTGATAAGCTTAGTGACTATTTAACATTAATATTTTAATATTAACAATATTAGCCTTTCAAAACACTAAAATAAATATTAAAAAATAATAGAAATCAGTTTTTTTTCTATTTTTTAACGCTATTTCAATAAATAAAAATAATACATTCTTATTTGACTCATAATATATTTTTTCCTACCATAGACAGTAAAAGAGAAATCAATACAATTTACCATTTCCCGCGCATTTATAATTCTGTTTTATTCTAATACATACAAATTAAATAATAAAATCAAAAAAAAAATCCACCGTCCTTAAAATAATTCAATATTAAAATTCTAAAATATCAATAATATGTAAGATATCGGCAATAAAGAAAAGAACAATCATTTTCAGTTAAGCTTAAATAGGTACATATTGCTAAAACAATCATAATCACCAGTAAGTCTTGGAAAAGTATATTATATCGTGATAAAAACTGTTATTAATATAAACAATTATGTATAGCCAAGCACAAGAACTGAATCACAAAAAAATAAACAATTGAAAGTAGTGGAAAGCATTGTTTTTATAATGTATTATCTGGTTCGGTGATTCTACTGAACATTACTTTTCCGAACACGAACACTCCGAACAGGAATAGCCCGAACACGAACTCTCCGGCCAAGAATACCCCGACCACCGATTCTTTCGGACTCGGAATCTTCCGCACACAGAACCTTCCGGATATAGACTACTTCGCACACCGAATACTCCGAACATTTAAATATTTTTAATAGAAAAATCATTGTTTTATTGTAATGTGGAATGTTTTATTGCAATTATGCCAAATATTTTTCAAAATGAAAACAAGAAACGTATTTAATTTTCATGTATATAAGCAGTTTATAATTTTATTCGTATTTTGGCTTATTAATTTTGAAAATTGTGTTGTATTATAATTGTGCTGATATTTTTGATTATATTAAATGGAAATACCATGCATATAAACATTTAAAATTGCAAATTGATTAACACAGTACTTTAAACATAATTTTATTATCTTATTGATACACATATTATACATATTTTACATTCACTTGACAAATGCAAAAATGTATACATATATAAAATTTATTATTAAAACTCTCAACATTAACATTAATTGACTTTAATTCTGAAATAAAAACTTATATTGAATACCAAACCACTACATTAAACTATTTTTTTGATGCTTTATAAAGTTAAAAAAAATAACACGAAAAATCTATCTTAAAGCTATAATACCTACATTTGTCATTGTATAACATTAATTCACAAAGAAGTATTGCAAATTAAAAGAAAAAGTCACAGTCCTAAGTATACTAGTCTATGGCCATCAGTTTATCTCAACATAAGTGTTTAAACGAGAACTGCTTGTTACTCAGTTGTTCAATCTCTCTTTTTCCAAAGAGAGTAGGGATAGAAGGATAGGGCTTGGATAGGATGGGTGGGAGGGGGGAATATAATATTAATCATCAAAAAACAGAGTAATAAACAGATCTAAGAATAACTTCAACTATACTTTCATTTCTTTCAATAATAATAATTGCTAAAATTATTTATTAAAGTCATTGCAATAAAAAATTATAAACACATAATATGTTTAAAATTTTATATATGTATACATTTTTGCATTTGTCAAGTGAATGTAAAATATGTATAATATGTGTATCAATAAGATAATAAAATTATGTTTAAAGTACTGTGTTAATCAATTTGCAATTTTAAATGTTTATATGCATGGTATTTCCATTTAATATAATCAAAAATATCAGCACAATTATAATACAACACAATTTTCAAAATTAATAAGCCAAAATACGAATAAAATCATAAACTGCTTATATACATGAAAATTAAATACGTTTCTTGTTTTCATTTTGAAAAATATTTGGCATAATTGCCATAAAACATTCCACATTACAATAAAACAATGATTTTTCTATTAAAAATATTTAAATGTTCGGAGTATTCGGTGTGCGAAGTAGTCTATATCAGGAAGGTTCTGTGTGCGGAAGATTCCGAGTCCGAAAGAATCGGTGGTCGGGGTATTCTTGGCCGGAGAGTTCGTGTTCGGGCTATTCCTGTTCGGAGTGTTCGTGTTCGGAGAAGTAATGTTCGGTAGAATCCGTTCACCGTATTATCTTGGTGCAATAGCTAAATCGAAAAAAATGTCTTTGATAGTTGTTTTTTCTTTAGGGCAAGATATTATTTTGCTTTCAACAACAGAAATCAGATAATTTAAAAAATATTTTTGATACATTTGTTTTTTTGTGTATGTACTTACTTTTTTGTATTTTTTTTATTTAACATATCTAACCTAACCTAATCGGAAATCTCATTTCTACCTGTTCTGCCGCTATTCAGTGAGGTAATAAAATAAAACAAACACAAAATTGAGTATCATTTGGACATCATTATATGTTGAGTATAACTAGTCTAGGATTTAGGGGGCACCTAGATTAGGACTAATATAATTTCTTGAGATATTCATCAAGTCAGGTCAGGTCATTTCAATATGAGTGAGCAGTGGCGGATTCCCCTATAAATGAATGAGGCACACGCTTGATGCCTCCGAATCTTAGAGACCTCAAAAATAAATAATATTATAAGTATATATATATATATATACTTCTTGTTTAGATTTTAACATATTTTTATTATTTTACATGAAGTTTCTTGACGTTTTCATGTTATCCGAAAAACAGGTCCTCCAAATTTCCTACGAACCCCCAGGAGTCCCTGTGATCGCTGAGGGGGTCCGTGGCAAGTAAAAAATAATTTGGGGGTGCGTGAAAGATTTAATATTTGTGTACAATTTCAGGATTATAAAAGTTAAAATAAATAGCAGTAAACAAATTGGTAACGATTTTTATGTCTTGAGTAAAATATAAATATAGTTAATATATAAAAAAATACTTGTATGGACCAACTAACCTAAACTAAAAATTCAGCACAGTAAGAAAGGAAAAATATCGTGTCTCCGTGCAGCTTATATCTGGGTCTGATCGCATTGAGGTGGAGAGGTGCGATATCAAATGTGCTATTGCATCACCCGCTGAAGATTTTCTTGGATCCCAGAGGGTGGGGTAACCAAAATGGATATGTGGGAGATGCTTAAATAAGCAGTTGACTGTTACTTAATACACTTATAATATGTAACAATATCCAATTTATTGTAAACTTATCAATGTAAATGGCTAAAAGTGTACTACTGTGTATCAGTGGCGGATCCAGAAATTGCCCCAGGAGGGGGCCATTCAATTTGAAAATAAACATAATACATAAAAAAATAGATTATTTTTAAATAATATATTTACATGTAATAAAATAGTCAATACATAATTAAGTAAGTATTCTATAAAACATAGTAAACTTAACAATTAAAGAGCCCATTTCACAATAATGTTTTGATAAATTAGAAACATCAAAAAATATATATTCTCAGAGGGGGGGCTATGGCCTCCCTCTTGGATCCGCCAATGCTGTGTATACTAAAGCTATCGTAGATAATATATAAGTCAGAAATTGCATTTATATACTAAATTTGATCTTAGAATATTGTTTTCTCTTAACTTTTCCGGTTCTAAGCTCAAGAAATGCGACCCCAATACCCACATTTTCTTAAATATCTATTTTAATATGGGTGATACAATGTTTATAATTAAGGTATTCTTATATCATAGTTTTTTGGACCTTTTGTAGTTTATATAAATACGATAAGATAAGAGATAAGCGCCCGCTTATCAGCGATCGTTCGTAAGATAATAGGCTGAACGCCGCTAAGCAAAGCGCGCCAGTAGCACATTGATATTTGCACTGAAACGACGTATATTTTACGCGCAACTTAAAATATGATTATTTATTAAAAAACCACGGATTTTTATAAAAAAAAAATGTATGAGGAATGATGCAGAGAGAAGCCCTTAGACCATTTATTTTTTTGAAATTCATAAGAATAAGGCCAATAATGAGGAAACCACTGGGGTCCCTAAAAGACCCCCATCGGCCGAGAAGTATTTTTCTAGTCTCCGAGCCGCGAGAGTTAAATAAACAAGGGGCTCGCCAGCCATAGTAAAAATTAACAAGAGGAGCCCCCCCCCGCTGGTTGGTCATGCTGTCATATTCAATATATCTGTTAAGATGATCCAGGAGACTATCAATGGGTTAAGAACTAACTCAGATCGCATTGGTCCAAAAATTAATACAAGTAAGATCAATGTGATCCTAGCGCGGAACAGATTATCGAGGGGGTCGACAGATTCAGATACCTCGGCGTACATATCCCGAAAAACGGTAGCACAAAAAAGGAGCTCGTCATTTGCCAAGGAATGAATGGAGCCACAACAGGATTAGTGGTTAGCTTAGAGTTACCCAAACTGTGCCGCAGCTGTTTTATTGGGGCGCCGTGAAAATTTTCCTTGACAAAATATTATTAATTTAAGATTTCGACTGAAGGTGCTTGGTGGAATTTCAATATTAAATTTGAATCATTCAAATTATGTACACTCCCACAGATTTTGTCACTAACGACCCGGGTTTCGCCTTTCGGCATCTTCAGTTAAAGTTCATCCGTGCGCTTGAACGCCTGAAGATGCCGAAAGGCGAAACCCGGGTCGTTAGTGACAAAATCTGTGGGAGTGTACATAATTTGAATGATTCAAATTTAAAATATTATTACTTTAAATATTTTTTTTTTTTTTTTTAAATTAAAAAAATATTTGACATTACAGCTTACGCCAATGCGTCAAATATTTTTAAGTTGAAAGATCATACGAGATATACTCGATGAGAATTTTTGAAAGTCACATGAGATTAACTCAAGGAGAATTGACTTCACAAACATCCATGTCTTAGATCTCAAATTAAAATTGAAAAAATCCAATTTGACATTGACCTTACCGGGAATCGAACCCGGACCCACCTGATCGGTAGAGCAAGCTCTTACCAACTAGACCAAAGCGGGCGACGAAATATATAAATTAAGTACAAAAAACCAGGACTTGTTCGAGATCCTGAATATATTTATGTTTGAAAATAATATAGAATGGGCAAAGTGAGGAAAAATAGGTAAATTCCTGGGTTTTCATATTTTGAAATTCTCGGAAGAGCAAAAAAAAAACAAGCCACGCCGACGTTTTGGGCAAATCGGTAAATACCTGGGAAAAACTATTAGCAACATGAGGTTTGCCAAGAGATAACCAATGTTTTCACTTGGGGTGCCACAAAAAAATTCTGATATTTTGAGGGCGCCGAAAACTGAAAAAGTCTGGGAACTCTTGGGTTAACTAATCGCTCTCACTACGCCAAATTATTCAAAGATCGGAAGGGTGGGAGGGAATTTTTAGACATCACCCGACCGACCAACCCGTCAAAACATGCATAGGCTCCACATAGGGAGTGAATATATCGAAAGAAGAAAGAATGGACAAACATCCCACCGCGCAATCAAGCCGATGGCAGCCATCTTTATTATGCAGGCTTAAACAGGAACGGATTCTCGCTGCTAAAATATTAAAAGATGCAGAACAATCATTCATTCAACAATTCAGTTCTGATTTGCGAGTGCATTCAACTACGATGTTCCATGCTCTGAACAAAAAGTAGTGTTATTTTTTGTATTGTTACGAAGATACTGTACATTACGTTAATATTTTTTAGTATATTTGATTTTAATTGACAAATATTAACAGCTTAATGACCTCACGTTTTTTTATAAAATTTCACCTGGAGGCCGGGCAATTTTGCGAAAAATTCGCAAAAATTGTAATTTTACTAAATTCACTATACTTGTAAACAAATTGAGATATCTTTACCAAATTGAATTTTCTTAGCTTCCAGATACTTCGCCTATACGCATATATGAGTCCGCCGGCCAGCAACCTTTGTTTTTCAAAGACTCAAATACCCGTCCGCGGTCGTTAAGTTTCTTTATAAAAAATTATACTTTTGCTAAAGTTACATAATTTATGATTTTTTTCTCCGAAAAGGGGTCCACGAGCATAAGTTTGGAAATCACTGGTCTACAGCGACATCTATAATTGATGCAAATTTTTAAGAAGCTTATTTACAAATATTTGTGTAATTAACAAAATCTAACCGTGGACACGTATTTGAGTCTTTGAAAAACAAAGGTTGCTGGCCGGCGGACACATATATGCGTATAGGCAAAGTATCTGGAAGCTAAGAAAATTAAATTTTGTAAAGATACCTCAATTAAATAAAAATTACAATTTTTCGCAAAATTTTATTTCGCCAGGTGAAATTTTATAAAAAAAACGTGCTGTCGTTAAGCTGTTAATAGGATTTTCAAAAAGTATTTGTTATTATTCTACTCCACTAACAGTTATCTGTAAACAATGAACAAGGAGCCAGTGGCGTGCTTATGCAGTGAACTTCAATTTTTTGCATTAGTTAATTTATCTCAACCAAACGCACTATTTATTTATTTTATTCAGCATTAACGATAAGTAAAAGATTAATAAAATCATTTCTTTTTTGACGTTTAACAATTCTCCATGATGACAGTTACTATTTCAACATTTAACCCTCTAGAGACGAGAGCTTTTTTTCGATTTTTTTTTTTTTTTTAAACCATATTGAAGTCACAAAAAAAGAAACGCAAAGTCGTTGTATAGAAACCCCGCATGACTATATGGTCATGCTCATCCTTTTATTACCGTGTAATATTGTGTATGGACAGTAGTAAGGACAAAGGTGACCGTATGGGCACGCAAATATTCGGGGTTGAAATATAGCTAAACGTGAAATTTTTAAAAATATTTACAATTTGACCTCTTTAGATCAACATATTTTCAATACAAATATATTATCAAAAGAACTGTAAATAATTTGATGTTTTGATAAAAAAATAACTAACAGTTTCAAAAAGTCCATTAAAAAAAACAGAAATTCAAAAAATCGCGTGTACTTTTGGTGGCCGTTTCTGTCCCCGCGGCCGATGACTAACTGTAGTCTGTACCCTTCTTAACCAAATATGAGTGAAAGCAACAACATTCAGGTAGAAAAAGGATGAATAGTGGGATCAATAGACAACGGTGTTTACTGTGACCATATGGTCACGCTCGTCCTTGGAAGGTTAATAAGCTAAAAATTTCCAATAAAAGCTGAAAAGTAAATAAGTAGGTAAATGCTAATGAAGCTTAAAATTAATGTCTTTCATTTTTAAAATTTTTAATGTAGTTTTCAAAAATAAATAACATTGAATAACAATGAAATATGGCGTGTAGAATGTCTATGATGTATGCGACGACGAGACTGGAAATGACTCTCTCTCTCTTTTTTCCAAACTGCTGGTTGAAGTCGGAGATGGGTAACTGTTTCAATTCTTGTCTCGACCAAGCCAACTCATAATACTGTAGCTAGAAAAAATCCTACAAATACACACAGTACGCACTGTGCATGCGTGTAGAGTTGGTATGATGCATTTGACAGAGAAGAGAGAGTAGAAATGATTCTTCCACTCTTTCCATTCAACTGCCAGTTGAAGTCAGAGAAGGGGAAGCGTTTCACTTTTCGTCTGATCCAGGCTAATTTTCCTAATGCCTAAAGAAGTTTCACTTCAAAAATGTTTGAATATAATTTCAAATAACTACTTTAACAATAAAACAACACATTTTGGTTATATTTTTAATAGTTACAAAATAAAACAGGTTTTTTATATGGACTTGGGTAGTTTTGATAAAACACATGTGAACTTTGGTGTTTTTTTCTTTTTTTATTTACTCTCCTTCGATCTTTGCTTCTTTTAAGTCAAATGTGGCTGAAGAATATTGAAACATTCAGAAGCTTTCTAACTTCAATTTTTGATATAGCATTTTTCTAAGATAACCATAAAATATTGAAGCCTTTTGTAATAGTGGCATAAAATTTGTTTATGATTATCTATATTCATTATTATTTGGTTTAAGTCTTGAAATAAGAAGTCTAAGCATCGAAAGAGGGAGAAATCACGAATTCAATGTAGGTATTTTTAATAAAACTTCACTTGAAATAATTTATGAAATTTATTTTTTGTAAGCAACTACATAAATATATCATTGTTCTCAGAGGTATAAGTATTCCTGAGATGTAATAAATATTTAAACCTAAGTGTTATAAAAATATTTATTGTTTTACTTACAATAAATGAATTATTTATCTTAACTTAAAAGAAAAAAATCATAATTTCATCTAGGTATAATACTTTTTATGCTTCTATTTATTATTACATAGCATACAAAATTAATTTTAGGCTAGTTAACAAAGTATTGGATACAAAATATTTTTTAATCACCATAGAGTATAAATCACACATTAAAACTAGGCAGCTATGAGCTGAGGATTTTTTTAAATAGGCGCCTCATCAGAAGTCCTGTACTACATTTTAAGGAGTAGTTTTCCTAGATATAATATTTTTCCTGCCAAGCTCATCCTTATAATGTATATAAAATACTTGGTGATAGTGAAAATGTTATTTTTATAATAACCACATGTGTATATATTTTGAAAACAATATTTCCATATAAAAAAAAGTGATAACAAAAGTACTGCAAAAATATCTGTAGATTGCAGTAGAACAATAATTTTAATTATAGATAGTATTTTCAACAGAAAATCTTCAGAAAGATCAAAAAACATATTTTTGCATGTACTATGCTCCTAGTGTCGTAGGAAGGGGTTCTATCGCCCGGGGCGGTCCTTGAATTTGCCGCCCACAATATTTCCTCTATTTTGATTTTAAATCACTTCTTCTATTTTTTAACTATGATATAAGAGTTTTTACCACAGGTGGCTTAGTTTTTTTCATGTATGAATATGATTTCTCGAAAAATATTGTATTTATTTTTGAAAATGCTGCCCGTGGCGGTCCCCCCTTGCTACGCCACTGTATGTTCCATTAACAACAATTTGGCAATCTGAAAAGTTGATTTTACCTATGTAAACACTGATTTCATGCTCAATTTCCACAGCAGTGTATCTATGTTATTTATGACCTATTAAAAACAGAGCTGTAACAAGAGGGAATTTTAATATTTTTTCAGTTACATTAATTAGGTTTTCAAAATTTGGCAGCCGAATTTTTAAGTAAAACACTTGACAAATTTTAAATGTTGTTCAATTGAAATTTGTTTCTTTCCATACATGTTGTTCCTACAAATGTGAAAAAATGCAACATTTGGAACGTTTAACATTTAGTATGTTTGTATGGATAATAAATTTCATTCATAATCATAAGATTAAAATAAACTCATCACTGAATGAATAATTGTCCAATTATATCTGCGAGTGAAAGGAAAAAAATGTTAAGTCTTAAATCTGTACTTTTCAGGAGAGTCGAAACAGGATTTGCATTCATATGAACTTAGATGTAAAATGTGATGTTTCAACGTAAAATTTGCTAATTCAGCGACGCTGGTTTGACTGGTCTTTTTACTCCTTTATGCATAAATGTATTGTAGTTATTATGACATATTAATTGTTACATAGTTATTACTAATTTTTCAATATTTAATACTAAACCATCTTTTCCTTACCACACATAAACCTGTTAAATAAAATTATTATGTAGTATAGTATTTTGGAAAATATATAAAGCACAGATTCCATGCCAGTGGGTTGCATAGTGATTCTATGGGATTATCTCTTCTTCTTTGACCATATTCTCTCCCTATGTGGAGCATATTTTTTAAAACCCATTGAATAAAATTGCTTTTGTCAAGCAGGAGACTGTAAAGCACACATGTGGGATACAGTAATTCATTTGTAAGTCGAAGTTCATAAAAACTCTCATGACATGACAGTTATAAAAATTGGATTTTTTCTTGTTGCAGCTCAGAGTTTTCTAGATATCAACATGCTGCCACTACTATTTAAATTGTCTCTATGAACATGTGTCAGGGGGTTGCAGGCAACTTGACATCTGTAAACGACTTTTAAAAAGTTTAGAGCCTACGATATAAACATTTTCGTTACTGAATGTTTTACAATGGAATTCATCTAATCGAAATAATATTATATAAATTAAGCTATATTGAAATTATGCTTTTTTTTCTATTAGGGAAAATTCATAGATGAAGATCATGTTCCAAGATTTTTTACAATGAACAAGTGCAGAAAAAGTATCCGTAAAAAAGTCTTTATCATTTATGATATAATCTTATTTTTTTGTTAGGCTAACAACATACATGACAAATACTTAAAAAAATAAAAAATCATCTTTGTTATTGAATTCAACACTAATTGACATCAATTTTATTTGATTTTCAATACAGTTGAACACAGTAAGATTATATGAAGAGTGCGCTTAACATTGGAAGCCATAAATATTATGAGAAATATAAAAATACATGTTTGAGACCAAGACAAAATATATAATGATACCTTAATCTATCCCGAGGACTTGGTCCGTGAATAGTTTAGCAATCACAGATTTGGAATCATACTAGTCTATCATTCGGAGTATAATTCACATATTGAGGCAGCGCAGTTTCTTTTCAGGAAGTCTCTTGCTAAATTGATAATTGTCCGATACATTTGGAGCAGCAGCTTCTTGAGGTTCTGGGTCACCGCCGAGTCTAACCAAGCACATTTTTAATGCAGCAGCGTGCCTTCTAACGATTCGTTCTAACGCAAACAGATGATCATCTCTCGCTCCGGGGATATGTTCTCGCATAAATCTTGCCAATCGCAGGACATATTCGGCATTGTGGCCAGATGCTCCGCAAGTGTTTACTACTTGATGTGCAATTGATTCGAGGGATGCCTCTCCTAGCCAATGGCGATTTCCAGACACTGCGACATAAATGAGAGCCGGAATGGACGGTTCTGTGCCGGTCGGATGGAAAAAGGCCTTGTGTACAACATATCCGCCAAGTCTGCACTCTCGCTGTTGGAGATACGGAAGTGCTGCATCGCCGACAATCTCAAAAGCTCGTCCCCAAGTCACAGCCTGAAATATTAAAAATATGTATGATTAGATTAAAGTTTTTTTTCCTCAAATTTCTAGATATAAAGACAAATTGAAACATATGTTTTATTAGTTAATCCAGAAGTTTTTGGTTTTGGTACCTTTCGGATAGTTTTTATATGATTTTCTAATAATAATTGTTATACAAATATTAATAAAAAGTATGACAAAAATGTTAAGAAAGATTTTTTATAATATTTATCCACCAGATATTTTCAAAATTAACTGTTATTAACTCGATGGCTGCCATAGACAAAATATCTCCTTAAATTTTTGTACTCAACACGCCAGAGACGAGTTATCTCGTCAATAACTTATTAAATTAATAATTGCAAATTATAGCCGGCGTGCTAGGTAAAGACGTACTTTTTTCTACAGCAGCCAAAAGGTTAAAATAATTATGTACATATGTATTGAAATTTCTATTACATAAATATATGTAGATTCTTGCTTTACAGGCTTAAGCGAGAAAAGTACTGTTTCTAGATTTAATACTTATTAATATTTGTGAAAATAGCCATGAATTTTCATGTAACAAAATGATCCTTTAAGTATTTGTCCTTCAACTTCATTTGGTGCTATTCCCGCATACACAGAAATTAATTGGAAAGGTCTAAGATACTCAACACAATCACGTTTTTATTAGACTAAGCTAACACAATTACGTAACGATTATTAAAAACCTTCCAAAATAAGTGTGTGCGCTGGAATAACACCGCTTGTCTTGTATGATGCACAATGAATCAGACGAGCAATGTTGGAATATATGTGATGGTGACATCTTTTTCAATTAATTCCACTGATTGTATCACACAAATTTCAATTTAACATTTAAAGATTTTTTACAAAATTACCGTTGAGTCCATCAAAAAAACATTGTAATGCTTTCAGTCAGGGCCGGCCGACTCGAGGATTTATGTGCCTGTGTGCGTCGCACTCTTTGCACACGCCACAATCCCTGTTTTCAACATTCTAGTGAGTTGGATTGAATCAATAACTAAATATTTGTGTAAATTTCAATGAATAATTATTCTCATTAACAGATGTCACTGTTCAAAAATCTTTACCATGGCTATTTCTAAAGTATAGTGGGCCGGACAGTCGCTTTCACATGTGATTAGGTGGTTGTGCTTTAAAACAAGAAAAAACTCTTAATTAATATGAGAGAAACACAGTTTCTCTCATATTAAAGCATGTATTTTACTCAAATATCAGTGAAAGCACCTGCGTATGAAGCCGGCTTATATGTCATTTTGAATAGACATATTTCTAATGAGATAAATGATTGTTTTATATAAATAACAGGAAATAAATAAGTGTACTTTGCTGTATGAATGAGATTGAAAAATGAACAAAATAGTACGCAAGGTGGTTGGTTAGATAATGTACAATAATATCATTGAAATGGATACACAAGTCATTCTACTCAAATCATTCTAGTGTGAAATGTTGACGCAAGACCACATGGCAGTAAAAAATGTGCAGAGCAGAGAGAATAATAGGAAAAATTTAGAGAGTTCACATTACTTTCAAAGCAGTGACACATTATTTCAAGTGATATTTGATATTAAACAAAATGGGCACTAAAGAACTGGTTTGGTTTCGACACAAAACCAACAAAAGTGTATCAAAATCAAAAGTAATTTCAAATTTGGTCAGCAGAACAATACAACTGTTTATTTCATGATACAATTTTTAGAAGTTTGTAAGAAAAACTTTTGGATTAAAATGTATCTCTCTAATGGAGTATTTAAGCAATCGAGCGCTTGAGAGGTGAAGTTGTTGCCAAGTGGTATTTTAGGAAAAAATAGTTAGATGCGTTATTATATTCTGCTTGTCTTAAAGTATTGTAAAATTGAAGAGCTTAGTAAATAAATACACACTGCAATAGTGTTATCTCCCTAAAATAAAAATATGCAATCTACCAAAACACCAAATGAAGACGAGATTGTGGTTAGTCAAAAGTATGAAAGAAAAGATTTACCATTTTACTACTTGGCTCACTTTACTCCAATTGATAATTGATTGACTGGTGAGAGGTTTTTTTTTAATATACTGACTTTTATCAAATTGATCTGAGAGCTGGATGGAAACAAATAAAAAAAAAATAGCATTATATTATTTTCGGCAATCATTGTTTATTTATTTGTAAATAGTATCAAAATATAAAATTCAAATTTTTCGTAAATATTAGAATTATGAAACATTATTTAATATAGATAATCTATCGAAAAAAAAAATATTTTATATTTTGAAATATTTATACACAACAAGATTTATCCAGTTTCAACACACTTGATTGTTTTATTATTTTCATTTGATATAATTAATTTTATCATTAAAGTAAAGTTCAAAATCAATTAACGATTAAGTAATTTCATTTTTTTATATCACGAAAACAAAAAAAAAACAAATTGAGCGATTTTACTGTTTGCGAAAAAATTTCATGAGAAAAAACTGTTCAGATAATAAATTATTATTAGTTCTGATGAATCGGAAACGAAAACTGATTCAGTAAGATATTTTTTGAATTATAAAATGTGGTTTAAAGTTTCTTCATTCATGACAAGTACATTTCGTGTAATGATAAAGCTAGGACCATTTTATTGTATTGTAGTATAGATAGACGACGACATTTGCTATTTCTATGATTTTTTCATTGGGCTAGAAATCAATGTTGTGTGGTTGGGTTTATCAATAACTCATTAAAATAGCCAAAATTTCCCCGTGATATTTAGAGAATGGTGCCTTTCAACATTCATTATGTAGTGCAAATCTCGAAGCAAAAAATGAGTATAAAGTGTTTTTTTTTTATGTAACTCGGTGGAGCGGCGTTCCGACACCTTTTTTCTCGGCATTGTAATGTTTCTAAGTAAAAAAGTATTTTTTAAAAATTAGTAAGTAAAACAGTAAAAAATTCGAGCTGCATAATATAAATAAGCAAAGGAAAATCAATCTTTCAATGTGTATTCATTCTACAAACGCAGAGGTTCAGTGGGTGCTTTTCATATCTAAATTCTCTCCCACCCTTCCAATACAAAAATTATCGAAGCAAAATGAGTGATTAGGTAGCCATTTGTCCTGTCCTAACACTATCTTCCTATCCTTACTCTAAAAAAAGGAAGGTTGAGCAACTGACTAACAAGCAGTTCTCGTAAAAAAAAAGTTCCGATGAGATACCTCCATTAGAAAGACATAAACTTCACATTGGGCATGGACATGAATTGTAAAAAAAACTTTTGGAATAATACTTGACAATAAAGGAGTTCCAGTACCTCTTTTTTTTTTAAAAAAAGCACTGAGTATAATATACCTTGGAATTTTGAAAATACTCCCCTAATTTTCATCATATTCTAGCCAGAAAAGATTTAATTCGTTTTCTAAAAACGATTAAATAAGAATATTTTCCTTGCATGCATGATTCGAATTTAATAGGAGCACACTAGGGATTCTGAAGTCTCGAGGTTTTCAAAGTCCCGGGACTTAAGGCGTGATAGAGTCAAAGTCCCGGGACATCCCGGGACTCGAGACTTTTATTTCCCCTTCAATAAAATTATAATTTTATCAAAATTAAATATTTGCATGTATGTATATTTAATTTTAAATATTAGGCACCTTTTGAAAGTACGCACCAGTAAAAAATGCGTTTTTTTAATACAATATTTAATAATTATTATTTTTCTTATGTAATGATTATGTGCAATGCTTTCGGTTAATTTTTACTGAGAATGGATGATAATGGTAAATGTAATGAAAAAATATCAACGAAGCCGCCGTCAGGGGTAAATTTATGACCGTAACTTCTCAATACAGCTTTTAGACCTTTTTTTGTTCTATTGAGACATTGGTATCTTTGTGAAATAGTGAAAAAACATTTGTACATAAAACAACATCAGGTATGAACATTCAATTTTAATATTTTGTAATTTGCTTTTTCTACAGTTATATTACAATATAAAAACACACGGTTTTTGAAACTTCTACGAAATTATCAGATCCCTTTTATATATGCATAATTAATTTTATTAAAACCCCAGGTAAGTGTCACGTCCCGACCATGTCGTGTCCGTTTTTATTGGGACACCCCTCTTATACCTGGTCTCATTCAATAAACATCAGTCCTTTTAAAGGTTTCTTAACTACAAGAATTGTTTTTTTTTCAAAATTATGTTATTAGCACATTATAAATCAGTCACAATTCTCGGGACATTTTCCAAAAAAGTCCCGGGACTTAAGACAGCAAAAAACCCGACAAGTCCCGGGACGTCTCGACACAGAATCCCTAGAGCACACTGATGCGGTGATGCGGTTCGTAAAATACGCGAAAGGAAGTAGCTCGCCAAACAATATTTCCATTACGTTAGCAAAAAAATACAAAAATATTTGCCAATATTTATAAAAAAACTGTTCGTGAAATCCTCTATTTTGCACCCCTCGTGGATGGCTTGTGATGATGCTCTGGCCAAATATCGACTGTTGCGGAAGATCACAACTAATTATTATGTGACAAATATAAACAAAATGAACCCGGGAAGAAGAGATTGCTACGTGTATAGATAATATTTATTTTTACTATTTTAAGTCAGTGACACTTATATTATCATCTCAGCGTCGTACGAAAAGATTGACAAAAGTTCACGAACAAGTGGCCGAGTGGAATCAAAATCACGTGAATATACAATGCAATAATAACATTGAGATAAATTAAGCTGACCGGCAGACCCGAGACGTCATGATTGATGGAAGGAAACATTTTATCAAATTGTCACTCGCCGTCAGCAGTATTTTGACCGATGCGGTTAGAGAAATGTATACGTGATGTGACCAGAC
>CM062825.1:23247990-23302783 GCA_031772345.1 Himalopsyche anomala | reverse complement strand
TAGGGATTCCAACTATTCGTCTTTTTCAACTATCCGGATATCGAATAGTAAAACTGAAACTATCCGGATATATCCGGATATCCGGATAGCTTCAGTAAGTATGAAAATAACAAAAAATTACTACATATATAAATTTATGTACTAAAATAATACAATAAAAACGAGTTCATTTGTAATATAAGTCATTTATTCAGATTTTAACAATTCATATTTTAAAAATAAGAGAGCATTAAATGTATCATATTTTAAATTTTATATTAATTTAGTTTTAACTGTCCTGCTGTTGAAAATACTCGTTCTGTTGCAGTTGATGTTGGTTTTATTGTTAGAAGTGTTTTAAGCAACACGTCCAACTTTTCCGTCCTTTTTTAAAATTGATCTAAGTATTTAAAATCTTTTTTCAGATTATTTGTATTGTCATTTGTATTGTCGTCAGTTTCCGCGAGAGATAAAATAGAATTAAGCATTTCATGTTGTAATTCGGAAGTCGAAAAGAGAGAGGTGTTATTTCTACATCAGAGTCCTGAGAGATTTCGTCATTACTAGATAACAAAGTTGGGTGAATTCTCTTAATAATACTTTGTGCTAAAGAAATGGCCTCATATTTATTTGAGTATCGAAAATGTTCATTAGAACTGGGAACATTTTCACTTTGTAGATATATCACGAGTGTTATTATTTTTTTTATGTCGGCGTTCGCTCATTCTCTTTTTAATCGCATGTAAAAATTCTTCACTTAATGAACTTCTAAATTTTTCCAACTTATTGAATACAAATTTATAAACTCCTTCGGCCGTTAATAACGTTGCATTATTATTGCTAAGTTCTTTATTATTATTCTCACTAAATCATTTCCCACTTCTGAAATGCCTTAGATAGAGACAATACACATTTCAATACTATTCCGTAATATTAAAATATTGAAAATTTGCAGCTGCATTAGATTACTGCAACGGCATTTCTTCAATGAATTAAATTTCGGCATTAAAGGTTTTTTTTTGCCTCGAGTCCGAGCCGATTCGTCGAACTTTTAAGTATTAAGATAACAAGATGAGATATTTATTCATAATACCCGAGTTTGGGGAAGGTAAAAAAAACACTACTCTTAAGTAATGGTTTCTGCCAGGTAGTAAATGTTCCAGTATTAATATCATCCTTCACCGATTTTGTAAAATATTTCATTAAAAATTATAACGAATAGTATCCGGATATTTCCCTAAATATCCGGATATCGAATAGTTAAAAAAGGCCGAATATATCCGGATATCGGATATCCGGATATCCGAGTTGGAATCCCTAGACCAGACATCCCGTTTTCAGGCGGTTTGCCCGAACACAGCTTCAATGTCCCGTTTTCCAAAAGAGAAAAACTCGTAATAAAAATTTGAAAAAATGTGCGCAAAATTAAAATACTGGAGGTAGAATCTAGACTAGTAAAAAGGCGCGGACGCGCGTGCGCAGTAAATAATACATTTCAATTTTAATATTGTATTTTTTTTATATAATTTCATATTATATGTATATCTTATATGACAAGAAAAAAATACTATCTAGTAATATACATACAGTACAATTAAGATATTATTTGAAAACACGGCTCATTCCAAAATGGTTGAAAAATGAAACATGAATTTCATTTTGAAAATAAAATGTAGGTACATTTAAAAAGTAATATAAAATATAAAATAACTTAGATTATTCCACGTATTGTGGTACAAATTGTGACACGTGTTTTGCCTTTTTTAGAGACATCTTCAGACAGACTTACTTTTACAAATGCTTGCATAAGTACGAATGATTTAAAAGTATTTTTAGTTTTACATTATTTTAAAATGATATTTTGTATGTTATCAAGCCATTTTTGAGACTGATTTCTTAAAATACTTTTTTCAAAGTTTATTTTTAGAAATCATTACATTCATGGTTCATGTTCCAACAATTTTGAAATGAGCAGGGTTTGCAAATAATAGCCTCAATTGTACTGTATGAGTTTTAGACGCCTTAAACGGCGCCTAAAAGTACCATTTTTTAGGTGTCCCGGATTGGGGGATAAAAACAGGGTCACGTTAAGTATACTATGAGTATGGATTAGAGCTTCCAATTAACCGGACTTAAACACTAACCGGTTTTCGGTTTTTTTCTGACAAATAAACCGGGTAACCGGTTTAAACCGAAAACCGGAAAAAACAAAAACCGGTTTATTTTTCTCGGTTAACCGGGTTCTATCAAAAATACTCTTTTCTTATTTTTCATTGTTTTCTTATAAAAAGAAAAATGTTTTATAATGAATTTACTGTGTTATATAGGAAAAAAATCACAAAATACAACAAACATGTACATATATATATATTTTGTAGAATAATCTACTTCTGTCTCAAAGTTGTCCATGTGTGAACAGAAATGACTCTTTCAAATAATTTGTCATTTTTTGACAAGTGAATATTTTGGTATTCTACTCTATTTTTGTCCAAACATTGGATTTCTTGTCTTGTCCAGTTGGTATTTTTTAAAAAATTGAATGCATTTAAAAATCATTCTTTTGGTGAGTTTTATAATCAAGCTCTATTTTTTTTATTAGACGTATATTTTTTTATCATAAAATATTTTATAGTAATTATTACATTGCCATAGCAAACAGGTTGGTCCCATTAAGATACATGTTGTGTTTTTTGTTTGAAATTGGAGTATTAGCTGTTACGCCAAATATTGAAAAATGTATATGATTTTTTTTGCATACCTACCTAATCAAAATACATATTTGTCAGAAAAAAACCGAAAACCGGTAAGTGTTTATGTCCGGTTAATTGGAAGTCCTAGTCTCCACTATCGTTTGAATAAAACGGTTGTAAGTTATATTGTGTCAGCGTATCTCTATAATTTTCATACTAAAAATAGGAAACACGATTAAAAATCCACGATGTCTTTTTTTGGATTAAAAGATTATTATTAAATTTTAATTTAGACTTAGTAATAATAGTAAAATACACAGCAGGCATCGTTTATTTATTAGTATAAAATATCAATTTAAATTAATATTGAATGGGGAATCAAGACATTAATTCCATGCAATTTACTTGTTTACTCATTTCTTACTTTACTACCAATTCATATGTAATGTACTTGTTTCTATGGTAACAAATAAACGAAGCGAATTCATTAGGAAAACTTATTATATTCCAGTAATCACAAGGATTAGCTTACGTTTTCAATAAATAGTAATTATATTATTGTTTTTCTATTTAAAAGACCTTGTTAAATAGGAACTTTTTTGTAAAACAAAGTACACAAGACAAGTTTAAAAAATCGAGGACTTATTGACAGGAAATTGACATAAATCCGTAGAAAAAAAGAATACCGAAGCAGCAATGTCACAAGTGCTAGAAAAAATAGTTATTTCCTATTTTATTAATTTATTTACGGTTGCTCAATTTTGAATGAAAAAAGTTAAGAAGGATTTTTAAACATAGCGGAATAATTTACAATGTCGATTAAAGCGGTAAGATATTTTTAGATGTATACAAATTTGCTGGTGCGGTGGTCAACGTCGTTCGAAGGCATGGGTGTTTGTGATGTAAAGAAAAAAAATCCTTCCTACCCCTACAATCTTAAAATAACGGAACGTTGCCAGAGCGATTACTTACAACACTATTTCTCTTAAATCTAATATATTAAAAAGTACTAATCTCTTAATAAAAAAGACAGGTTTAGAAACTGATTAACAAACAGTTTTCGTAGAAAAAAAACTTTTGTTGAGATACCTTCATTAGGAGGCAATATGCTCCACATTAGAATCGGACATGGATTTCAAAAAATACAAACTTACATTTATGTATAACTAGCTGGCCCGACGAACTTCGTACCGCCTCAGAATCAATAAATGTTGTGTTAACTTATTGGATGAGTTAAATTCAGTTTGAATGAATACTCAAAATGAATTAAGTTCAATAAATGTGCAAAATTAAAAATGAAAAGTATTTTAATTACATTGAAATGATGTTATTCACGTGGCACAGTCGATAGATTTAAAGGAATGCAGTGGACCAACGATTTGATTTTGAATTGTGAAGTTGAAATGATCCACATCTTTGTTATTTGCTGCAAGAATTGCTCGTTCACTCAACCAATTATGATGTTTGTGATTAGCAATGATATTCAGGAACACTTTGTTGATTGTCCTTCGATGAGACGAAATTTCAAAAATTCGGCAAAAACGAAATCAATCCATTCGATTCGTCGACAGGAACACGGCCGTTACAGATAGTCAGCAAATGCTTGGAGAAATCTGCGGCAGATGGTCGTTTAGAAATGCAACTCGCATGTTTGTCGTTAGCTGAAGTTTCTTAACATAGCGCCACAGAGTCGATGTTTTAAGTCAAGCGTTTATTTCATCGGCAGCGGTCGATCTTGGAATAACTGGTAGTGTTTGGCGAAAATCGCCAGATAGTAGAATCATTGCGCCTCCAAAACATTTTGAGTCATTGCGCTGATCTTTCATAGTTCGGTTGAGTGCTTCCAATGCGGAGAAAAAATAAGCCACCATTTCCCTCATCAATTGCCTTCATTAAAGTATCGTACACTTTCTGTTGGGGGTTCAACAGTGGTACATTCGTTCGAAGTGATTGGTTCAATGCATCTCGATCATATTCACGTTTACGTTCCGATTCTCGATTGAAAGCGTCGTTCATTCCTCGATCTGGCGACGCATCATGCAGCGCATGAGGTAACACATATCTTCGATCAAAAGCAACGCCTGGTTATGTATCTTCTCATTCACCTCGAGATCGGGATTCCCTGAACTGACGCGAATTCGGTGTAAAGTGTCTTCGGACATGTCATCCTTGTACTTGTTCCACAGTTCACGTGGATTCGATGGGAAGCATGTCAAAAAAATGATAGCAAATAATGTGCGTATCTGACTTGGAGACGCAGAAACAATTGCTTCAGCGATTGTCATGTCCCAATGAGTTTAGTTTTCAAGCAAATTGAGCTATTGACATGCGGCACGAAATGTTAGGCATACGACGCCATTGACAGTTCGAAATGATTCGAAATGTCGACCCGAAGGGAATTATTGGTTGTTTTTCAGATTTTTCATGTTTACAGAACTGAAAGACTCTTAGAAAACCATTCCGAGCACTCTTACTGATTGGTTTAGAAGTACTTGGCATAGCTAATACCTCTTTATTTCACTGTATTTTAAATAATAAAATTACATCTTCACAATGTTGACAAACGACTACTTTTGTTTGACAGTAACTGTCAAACAAAGACTGTTGCTAAGAAATGTGTTGGTCTAGGATAAATTTGTTCTCAATGCTTGTCACCAACATAATGACAGGGATCTTTTCAAAATTATTCAAATAATACTTTTTTATAATTTTACGAAAGTTCATTCTAAATTTTCATATTTTTTATATTACCAAATGACATTAATTCTCATTATAACAAAGAACGCAACATATTCCAAATATTAAATATTATATTTATGAGATTATCTTTCATTAGAAAAAAAAATATATTTTTGTTTAATGTTCCACACATACAAACAGTTATACAGTCAATCCTGTTTTTATGCGGTAGATGTGTTCCACGAAATATCGCAAAAAAAAATCGCATAAAAAAAACTTGACTTCCATAGAAATAGTGGGGTGCGTTACTTAAATTTTAAAATCCGCATAACTTTGAAACAGCGAGTTAAAATATACACTAAATCGCAAAGTATAAGAAAATTAGGGGAAAACGACGGCGTAAAAATATTAAAAAATAGTCACTGTATGACAATTCTATGTGTGTTTTAAAGCATGTGGTTCTAAATCACTCTTTTTCAGAAGAAATAGTATGCGCATCAATTTCATAAAACTATGGTTGTTTTCTAACAATAAAATTAGTGATCAGAGTTTGTTCAGATTTTCTTTTTCGATAATTAATTGTTTATGCAGTTTGTTATACCCATATATATAATATATTCTAAAGTTATCGTTGAAACTTGAATGCGCGATCAGAATTTGAATCATTTAGAATGAAATGATCTTCTAATTTACTGAAAAGTTGGATACCTTCTTCAATTATTTTCGCAGTGAAGGAACTGGAATTTCTTTCAGTTCGTCATTGTTTTCTGGTTTTTTGTCAATAATTAAATTTAAATTATGAACATCTTCGTCACTTATAGCTTTATCTGTAAGTAATTCGTCGATATAATTTTCGCTAAAGGTATCAAACCTTTCTTCGCCAAGTTCAGGTGCTAAAGTAATCATTTCAGCTGATATTACCGATGGCAGATGCAACATGATTTAAGCAGTCCGAAATCGTATTTTTTTTTCAAATGTCGGTTGTGTTTATGATTCTCTCTATTCTATCCAAAATACAACAATATATGCTCTCGATGTAATATTTAACATTTTTATATATCGTAAAATATGGGACATTTAAAAAAATGCATTTCTAAAAAATCGCATTACTTCGAAATCGCATAAAAAAACCGCATAAAAACAGGATTGACTGTATATAGCAGTGATGCACAAACGCGGCCCTTTTTGAATATTGTGGCGGCCCTTAAATCCTTTTCTCAAACATACTTTTTTCACGTAAAACATTTATTTAACAAATGTAAGCAAGCTTTTTCTTCAATGAAGGAGAATAAATCGGTTCATAGAAACAGGCTTACAAATATTATGTCAAATTAATAAAAATAGTTAAAAATTAACTAAGACCAAAAACGCATTAACTTATGATTTGCATTTAAATGAAACGTAATGAAACACATGAAACATGACTTATTTATTTTCGAAATAACACGGTCAAAATAATATAATGGAACCTATTATTCACTTGATCTTTTTTACACGATTTTAAGGCTGTTTTACGTGGAACGTACATATGTTCTGTATAAAAAAAGGATTGAGCGTACTTTAAATCATTTTTTTCTTTGCGGCCCGAAGCCACGACAATTTGTTTTATGCGGCCCGCTAGAAGGTGAAGGTTGTGCATCACTGGTATATAGGGATCAAAAATAAAATAATGATTTGATAGTATTCTATAACAATATAATATACATGAAAAGTATACTGATTTTTTTTTACATACCTTCTGATTTTATGTACTTTCATTCGTCTTTTCACATTTCAGTATATATTTTAGCGACGGTGATGAACATGAGATATAAATTCCTAAAAGTTTTTTTTTTAAATGGATATTGAAGATTTAGTTTCGATTTAGTTTAAAGTTGGCATTCCTAACTTGATTAACAAAATGCCTCACATGAGGTAACACATGTCTTCGATCTAAATCAAAGCCTGGTTATTTATCTCTTCATTCACCTCGAGATCGGGATTCCTTGAACTGACACGAATTCGATGTAAAATGACTTCCGACATGTCATCCTTGAACTTGTTCCACAGCTCACATGGGTTCGATGTGAAGCATGTCAAAATAATGATAGAAAATAATGTGCGTATCTGACATGGAGATTCAGAAACAATTTCTTCAGTGATTGGCATGTCCCAATAAGTATAATTTTCAAGCAAATTGAGCTGTTGACATGCAAGTAGAAACATTCGTCATTTTTCGGATGAACTGTGTAAATGCGACCAAGAGCATTCGGGTGATCAGAAACCGCATCGCTTTGCTTTTGACGTTAAAATTTCTTCGATATAGCGTTCCAAGTGTAATAAAGTGTCATCTCAGAGCAAAGCAACGTTTGTGCAAAATATTGTTGTCAAAAATTTATCATACCTAATTATAAACATAACCTTATTTCAATATTATCCGATTTTCTTTCGTTTTCATTTCATATCATCGATTTCTTTTATTCTAATCCATATTCTAAATTTAAAATTATTTATAAGCCAATCGTATGCAAAAGAAGCAAAAACAAACAAATATAGAAAACAGTGCGATCTGGTGGATTTTTCTGAAACCAGCTTACGACATTTTATCGTTTGATGAAGCTATTCGTCATTTGAAAATTTTATTCTGTATGAAGATATTAATTTTCTTTATAATTTCTTTTCCGTGATATTTTTCCGATGTTTTAATGCTTATTCTGCTATTCTAGGTAAATAAGAATTTTATAAATCAAATATCATTGAAATCCTTGGAGTAATTCTCGAGATATACGTGGTGTAAATAACCCGACTTTGTTTTATATATATAGATATGAATCCTTAATTTATAACAGTGAGGTACATTTTTGATACAATTTTTTATTGCATTGACCGAATATAGTATTGCCGTGTATAACATACTTTTTAATGAATTAATTGAAAAATAAAATTATTGAAAATGTAATCGAATGTTTACGCTATTGGACTTGGATGTAAATGTTAAAAAATAATCAATAAAATAAAATTAGATATGGTACAACGCAGTCATTTTTTTTTAAATAAAGATAATGATATCCATACTAAAATTATCCACTCGATTGCATTTTGAAAATTTTTCATATTGTATTATAATTTTATCTGCAAGGTTATAAACAAACTGTCTTTTGGTTAGCGGTGTTCTTTTCAATTGCAAAGTATATTATACTATAGGTATTTTTTTAAGATGACTGACAATAATATGTCAAGGATATAACTTTAAAGCCAATATACTTAAATAATCGCTACAATATTGTAACGGAATGACTGGGATTTATTCATATTATAATTGTTTAATTATTTTTATGAATATTTGGGACAAACAATTAATTTGGTATATAGAAAAAATCGGCCCTCTACTGAAATTAATAGGTTCTTTTATATTATAAAAATGTACAAAATTAAAAAGTGTACAATAATTGTGTGTAACATACCTTGATTTAGCCAAGCTACATTCTACATGCAGTTTGCGGTCTATTCTTTTCATATGGACTGCAAATTATGAAACACGGCGTTAGCGCCAAAATAATAATTATGCGAAAAAGGAAAATGATGATATTTTTGTCAGTGAAAAACTATTTAATTTGTGTCACAAGTTGTTTAAATAATCTTCGATACAAATAAATACCAAACATTCCATCAATGCACATTGGCAGAAAAACAAATTCAGCATCGAATGTCATCAAACATATATTTTTTTGTAACAAGGTATTTATATAGATATTTTATAACGACTGTAAATAAACTTGCAAAACAGTAAGACCCAGAAACTCTCTAATTCAGTGGTTTCCAACTTTTATGTTCCCTCCTTTATTACATATAGTGATAAAGACACGTTTTAAAGAGTAAATAAATACTTTGGACTGTTCGCGCCTCCCTTTGCAATAGTCTACGCCTCCCAGGTTGGAAATCGCTGCTCTAATGGAAACATATTAAAAAATATATATTATTAAAATAATGTGTGATTTTTTAAAAGTCTACGAACTTCTTCAATCTTTAACGGTCTATTATAAATGATGTTTTTTTTTAATATCAAATTTATTACTTAGGGCGTGTAAGGGTAAAAGTTCTTCGAGTCTCCTTTATAGCTAACATTTTGGCCATTTACATTTCTCTACCATTGTTGCCGACTGAAGGGCGTGATCACTACAGAGGTGAGCAATCTTAAGTGAAGCCAGTTCGCGGAGACACCATATACATTCATTTGAAAATGTACACATACAATACACAAGGAAGTCAACCAAAGAGAGTCATTTTCATGATGCTAAGGATCGTGTTTATTGTGATACGTTTTGTTAGTTTTAGACGAAAAGTCGGTTATCGAGCGGAACTGGTTTTGGTCTAAAACGATTCTAATGCATTGTCTCGCCATAGTTGTGAAAATAAGAGATCATTTAATTACAATTTCTTAGCTCGCTGTGAAACTATAAATATTTCATGAACGAACTCGCAGATGGTAGGTATTTTCAAGTCTCTATGAAGCAACGAGTTACGCACGTACTACGTGGCGTTACATATCTTTCTCGGAGGATCTGTTCCTACCACCTTCTTAACTAATACGACGACAAATCTGAGTTTGTAAATCTTTTGTATATGTTTCGTCTAACATTTTTCCAATAAAATTGTTTCGAAGATAACTTAACTCAAGACAGTAAAATTGAGAAAGTAGCCAATCAAATGAGGTAAAGTAATAAATGTATGCCGCACGCACTGGGTGCAAGCAAACCGTGTCATTCGTTGCAATCAAAAGAACTTCCAGTAAATAAATATATTTGTACAAAATATTACCGATTTATATAAATCATTTGTGTTACGCGCTGAATATACATACATATTTATTAATTATTATATAACATAAAGACATTAATTTAAAATATTATCATTGATTACTCGAATCAAATTTGTCTAAAATGTATATTATAAAATCATAATAATATGCGATCAGGACCAGTTTTACTCAGCGAGTGAATTTTTTAAAGTAAATATTTATATAGAAAATTGCCGGGCTTGGTTATACATATACAGAAGGCGTATAGAAATAATAATTAGATACATTTATTGATTTAGAAAAAAAATATAAATCAGGTTGCTAGCGCATATTTGTTTATTTTTAATGTTGGTACAATGGGTCGATTATTAGAAACCACAATATGGCCAAGACCTGTTTTGTAAATTACAACAGAGGGGTGCATACGAAATTTAACAATTCAAATAATATAATTTTACAAAGAGACTCTTTTATTTGATCATTTAGTATCAATTAGAAATTATGACCAGGTAATAGTGTCATCTGTCAACATTCGTTCAACGCGCTCGACACGCAGATAAATGGAGGGGAAAAGTATTGTGTTTTGCATACCGTTACCTTTCCAGTTCGACAGATAAATCAAGACAAATATATATTTTACATATATATATTAATAAAAAAACATACGGTGATGTTAAAAGAATTCCAATACCCTCTTGCAAACTACTGGTTTCTTACAGTTTGCAAGTACGGTAATCAGAAAAACAGTGCAGTTTATGTTTTTTTATAAAATAATAAAAATTGGGAGCTTAGTATTATTCTGAAAATTGATTGATTTTTAGTTTATTCATAAGGCTAGAAATATTCTATCCGAGGATGCTTCTTAAAGAGACGAAATACGTGTCACAATTTGTAACACAGCTTTACACTAAGTTATCGATTTTAATAATATATTAAAAATAATAATCCGCCGAATCCATTGTACTAATTAACCAGTTTGATTCGGCAATCTATATATTAATAGTCGTTAATGTCCGTCCGTCTGAATGATTGTCCGCGATTTTCCCTCCCCTGCCCCTTCCCACACCCTCCTTCACCAGCTCCGCTGACGCAATATTTTTATTCATACTGAAGACATATTTTCCCAATACACTGTTTATTATTTGACGAAACAAATCATATCGCTGAAAAAATTTCATACAAAAAAACGCCGCGACCGTGGATCGAACACAGAACTCTGGATTACCAGTCGAGCTCTCTATCAACTGAGCTAACGTCATAAATATCAAGGCGATAAAAATACATTATATAAATCAAGCATTTGAAAATGGAACGATATTTGTGATTCACAAACTGACTTCGATTGTTTTTATTCAAGATTGTGACGTCTGTCAAATATGAATGTGGTTTATTTTACATAATATAGTTTCGACAGTTAAATGCAAATATTCCATGTGTGTCATATGTATGCTGAGGGCTATTAAATATTTTACGTTTTAACAGAGGGTATTTAGAATTTATCCCGATAATTTAATAATTTTGTATCTTTTGTTTTAAATAACGAGTAAACGAGTCTATGCTTTGGAAAAGGTAAATTTATGCTCAAATAGTAATATAAATAAAGTAAGCGAAATAGTTTGATAGATTGGGGACAACGAGATTAAAATACGGAAAGTGAGCCAAGTTAGGATGATGGGAAAAAGTGAACTGAACCCACCCTTTTTATTGCATAATTTAAATCATTTTTTCTCTAAAATACATTGTTTATGCTTTCGATGGATTCGTCGGTAACTTTGTGGAAGTTCATTTGAATATAAAATAAAAAATAACTTAGATTATTCCACGTATTGTGCTACAAACTGTGACACATGTTTCGCCTTTTTCAGAGGCATCCTCAGACAGACTTACTTTTACTTACTGAAAGTAAGTCTGTCTGAGGATGCCTCTGAAATAGGCGAAACACGTGTCACAGTTTGTAGCACAATACGTGGAATAATCTAAGTTATTTTGTATTATTTTTTTATGCTTATTTATTGAAAAAACTTTCACATAAAATTAAAAGTTGATGACAGTTCCCACAAAAAAAATTGAAAACGTAATTGCACTTAAAAGTCAAATGGAAAAGTTTCACCATTTTTATGTTTGGTTCCCTTAAAGACTCATATATTCCTAAAAATAAGCTCCGTTTGGCGAATTAGTGAAGTTAATTTATTCTTATTAATTTGATAAATATGCATTTGATTGTAACATGGAAAATTGATAATTTTGTTTTGATAAAATGTGCAATTAATTTATACCATTTTGCATGTGAAAAATGATTATTAGCAAACTTAAACATTATTTCAAAAATTAAGTAATTTACAATTTAAAACTGCAGGGCTGTCGATATATGCGCCGAGGTCGATTTATGCTACTATGAAAAATGATTGTTAGCAAACTTGAACATTATTCCAAAGATTTAATATTTTACGAAATTTCTGTCACTACGAAAAAAAATGTTAGCAAACTTAAACATTATTCCAAAAATTAGGTAATTTACGAGGTATATTTCTGCTAATAGGAAAAATAATTGTTAGCAAACTCAACATTATTCCAAAAATTAAATAATTTACAATTTAAATACAACAGGGCATGCTGTCGATATATGCCCCGAGATATATTTATTTTATTTTTAGAATTTCTGGCTTATTCAATAAATAGGTTTGTAATTTTCTGACTTCTTAAAAATGCAACAAAAATCCCCCCGTTGAGGTCAACGGGCTTACAGCTAGTTAATATTATATTATAACATTGACAAAGTAACCAAAGTAAATTAGGCGATTTTAGTACAGAAATAAGATAGTTTTAACATTTAGTTTCGAGGGCTCAAATTGTTTACTACACCATCTAGTTCCCTACTATAGATAAATATATGTATAATAAATAATTGTCTGTGAAAATATATATGATACTGAATGATCAGACAAACAAAAAGAGATATGGAAATTTCATAGAATTCCAAATTCATACTTTAATACAATTACAAGAATATTTAAAAAAACTTTATGACCGCCTGATTATATTATGATTGTAAAAAATAATATATAATATTTAAATTGACAACTTTGTTATTCTACTAGTTTATCAAAGTTATTAATTTAAATGTCTAAAAAATTACTGCCGAATCAATCGAAAATATAATAAATATAAGCTTATCTTTACTATATATTTATCAGACACCGGCACTGAATGGAGATACATTTTTATACGTAATTTAATTGAAATCGACAACCATGTAATTTTAAATCGATTATTTATTTACATACGAATTATCATGATGTCTAGATATATATAATTGGAAGTAAGCTGTTGAAATAATTTGAATAAATCTCATATTGTTCCATGTTTACTGAATCTAATTACTTTGAAAAATTGTTCAGTCTACGTGCAAAAAGAGAATCAACTGTGCTTAGGTAAGCCACTGTAAATGGACCAAATTCGTAGTCGTGGATAAGCGATGACAATTATGTGAAATGAACCTATATGTGGTCAATCAGGAGTATCAGGACATTTCTTTTTTGTATGCCGAACGTAACGAGATATTTGTATCACTCTTGAAATTTAAAAATGACGGCAATGCGGAAGTCAAATTATTATACTGCGTTTATTTGCAATACAGAGATGCGGTCTGCTAATTTTGAGACCAAAGGACAATTTAGATCAAACGTTTAAATGGATCAAGGATTTCGAATTGGCTGAGTTGTAAATACTTGATCGTTGACGGCAAAGCGATTGCTAATGAACTGTAAAATTGATACTTGTTGGTACTTGGTACGAAGGAAAACGTTAAGGCGAGTCTTACTGTAATTGTAAGTATCACGTGCATATTACATTTTTTCGTCTTATAAGTTCCTTTGTTAATATAAAAAACGCTGTAAAAAAAACTTACACTGAATTTAATTTATTAATGATATTATTTTCAATACCAGCAGTTAGCTGTCCCATAGGGGAAATTTTAGACCCGTGGCCACTTATCGAGTAGGCTGATTTCTTGAACTTCTAAACGAAACAATATTTTCGGCTGAAATTTTCAAAGAAATCATATGTGATATTTGACCATTAAAAATAAAATGAAAAAAAAATTTAATACATCATAATTTTACAGCTTAGGCTGAATATAAAAACCTGTTATTAATTTAGTAGTTAGCACTCCATTTGTTATCAATATGAAATATTCAAAATATTCTGTATAAAAAATAACATTAATCCATACCATACAATTATATAAATAATTATAGTATAAAATCCAGTTTCCTACAAATTTACAATCACTGGAAGTGTGAAATCTGATGCCCTAAATATTCGAGAAACATGTGTCGCATTTTAAAAAAATAATACTATGTGTGAACATTCGGGGCATAATAAATTATGAGGTTTATTGCTTATTGTCAAAAAGGGTCACTTGCCGCGGCAGTTATTTTGAAGAAACCATTAAATTATGAGTCAATATACCATATACCAACAAAACTGACAGTACACGATAATTGTATTTTTACGTTTCCCACCTATAATGTGTTGCTCTTATCAGTCACTTTTAAAGTTTATGATTATCACTTTTATGGTGTTCACTGTCAATACTAAGTGAAAAGGCATTATATTAAAAAAATAAAATACTCATTTGTAGTAATTCATTAATTTCATTAACATATATAAAATGAAAACAAAACTCTTATATAAGAAATTCTTATATACAAATTTTACAATTGTATATCAAGATCTGATCAAGTTTTGTGCATCCTTCAAATTCTCACGATGTCCCATTCGATCATTCAAATAAGCGATATCAATCTGAGTTTTTCTTTAGACGCTAAACAAACATTGTATATGTTGGATTGTTTTAGTGAATTAGTACACTTTTTAATTTGGTAGATATAACCAGTCCCGATGTTTTACAATCGAAAAATCGAATAATATATCAAATTGGAAATCCCAACGATTCTTCCATTTCCTCCCATAGTTTATAAATATTTCACAAAAGCAAAGGATTAAAAACAAAAACGTATTTAAGTTATAATAAAACATGTGTGTTGAGTTGTCAGCTTTCAACAAGAGAAGATTTTGATTGATTTTTTTATGTGTCTGTGGTCTGAACAGAAACACAAAAAATTACATGCTTAGATCAGTTTCACGGGTGAAGGTCCAAACAAATGACAGACAGGCCAATTTACAGCGAATTAATTAGGAGACTGTACTGACATGCATTCCACACGCCAAGGACTGATTTGACCATAAACTCATTTTCATTAATCGACATTTTTGAAGTGATCATAATATTAATATTGGTGACCTTAAAATAGTTATTTTAATTTTACAATTTGTAGAATTGACGTATGTTACTTGATTGATTCAAATAACTTTGACTCTTTGATGGATTATGTCACGTGCCAGACGTATACACGTATAAGAGCACAGGCAGCTATTCTGAGAAATCGAGATGCGTCAAAAGAAATTATAATTGCATAGTGACACAAGTGAATCATTTTACCTCCAAGGACTCTATCGTTATATAAAAAACTGATTGTCTATGGAAACGCCGAGTGAAATGAATATTTAAGAAGATAACTTCACTTGACTTATATGAAGGTCAAAACGTAGTGCATTAAAATATAATGTGTGTCATATTATAATATATTATATTGCAGATTTGATATTATACTTAATGCACGATTAATTTTTAATCATATTAAACGAAGAGAGTTATCACAAATAAACAGCGGTGGGCTGCCAAAACTTTAACAAGGGGCTCGCTTAATCTCAACGCGATTCGCGATAATCTGAAGGAGTGGTTTTTTTTTATCATTCTTAACCAATACTTAAACAAGCAATCGATAATTAACAATATGCAATGTACCATAAATTTATAATATTGAATGGCTTAAAATTGTACTACTGTGTATACTTAAGCTGTCGTAGATTATATGTAAGTAAGATATTGCAGTTATTTACTTATATGATCTGAGAATATTGTTTTCGCCTAAATAAACAAGGGGCTCGCTGGACTTAGTAAAACATTAACAAGGGGGTCGAGCGAGCCCCTCCGGGCCCAATCCAGCCCACCCCTGCAAATAAACCTTTTGGTTTACTACAAATTGAAAATTATAATTAGGGTTTGCAATACCGAACGAATATGTCAATACCGGGATTAGTAAAGAATATGTCAATTGGGATCGCAATACCTAACGAGCAAATCAAAATCAGTATTTCAACATTTCATATTAAAAAAATATCGTCATTACAAAATACATCGTAATCATAAACGGCTGATTTTCATAAATAATGTAATGTTTTCTACATATTTAAAATTAGATTTAATTTTAAATATCGATATTTTTGTATTTTCGAAACCGGTATTTTGATATTGAAAAAACACCATGAATACCGGGATCCCGGTTTCGGTAATACCGGTATTGCAATCCCTAACTATAATGAATCAGTGTATATCCAATGTGGTAATTTTAAAACGATATTTTTTTCAATACCTGTTTTCCTCATGTTATATCAAAGATACTCAAAATATTACTATCAATCAGAGAGAAGGGCACACGCTGTCGATATTTTTTCAGACGATAAGAGAAACGTTATGTTAACTTATAGCTTAGTCAACTGAGAAGTTTTCAAATTCTAATGAGCTGTATTTTTTTGTGTTTGATGTTATGTTTTGATTTTTTGGCACATTTAAGACAATTGTGTAATTTTATTATTAAATACTTACGACACATTGTTTGACATTACATCAAGTCGTAGGCATTCACTGATTGGTACGTGATAATATGCGTGAAAGTTCCAGGAAAGGTACGCAAGCAATCAGGGGAAGGTACGTACGTATCTTGCCATTAGCATGGATATAATAGCGAATTAAAATTAACGAACGTGTTGGCATCCATGCAATTTTTTACCACAATGTGATAAACATCAGTCACGTTCACGTTGATTGAAAATATCAACCATTCTATGCCGTTGTCATTTTGATAAATATTATAATACGATTATGCGTGAATGATTTGTTATACATTTTTTTTATTGTTTATTGTAGGTATATATTATAAATGGAGGGAAATGTTTCGATGTGAATGATATTTTTCTGTTATGAAATGAGTCTCATATTTGTAGAGGTATTTTTTTTTAAATCCATGTCCGCTCCCAATGTGGAGCATATGGCCTCCTAATGGAGGTATCTCAACATAAGTTTTTTCTACGAGAACTGTTTGTTACTCAGTCGCTTAACCTCACTTTTTTCAAAGTGAGTAGTAGGGAAAGAAGGACAAGGCTAGAACAGGACTAGTGGTTGGCTAATCGCTATTGCTACACCCAGTTATTTAAGGATCAGAAGGATGGCAGGAGAGGAAATGATGTGAATTGACATCACAAACACCCAGTCTTCGATCACAACTTTGAATTGAATAACTCTCAAATTCACTGTGATCTGACCGGGAATCGAACCCAGACCTGCGTGATCGGTAGAGCAAACTCTAACCAACTGGGCCACAGCAGGCGACAAAATTATCCATATCTCTAATAGTCGTTTGAGTGGTATAAGGTTAGTTTTATGTTGAGTCGTTCGTTCAAGTTATCAAGTTAAGTTGAAAGATTAAGGATTTGCTACACAAATAAGTTATATTTTACCGTTATCAGAAGTTTTTCAAGCTATTTAAAGTGCACTGATTTTCGTGTCACCAATACAAATACATATTGTTTTTGTTTACTAAAACATAATATTATCTGCATATGTAATAAGATATATGATACATTGATATTATATTTGATAATCTATTTCAATATATTGTAACCAACACCGAAATAAGTTCATTGCTAATAGCTAATTATATTGCAGCTGTAATAAGAACGAGTTTTTTTTTTTAAAGCAGCTATAGCAACAGGAATACGCAGTGGCGGATTAAGTACATGAGAGGTCCCAAACGCAATACAATTTGAAGCCCCCAAGCGCGCTCCTCATTCGTTTATAGGGTAATCCGACACTGGGATTACTTAAAAGATGTAAATAGTCGCAACGGAAATTTTTGATTACTTGAAAATATTATATATAAAGCGTTTTTGGCCATATTTTTTAACGCGGGAAAACAGTTATTAACACGTATTGGTGTTCGTAGATGCACTTACATCAAATAATGTGAGACAGACAATAAAAAGAGACTAAAACTAAAAAAACATTGCATGTTTAAACGCGGTGTACACGTTTGCGTTTGTTTATCGAAATAATGTTTTCATCAGCATCAATCTACAAATACATTGAACCTACGTTAAGTGGTTGAGGCAGCGGTGGGCTGCCAATATTCTAACAAGGGGCTCGCTCAATCTCGGCCATAATACCTTTACATCAGGAATGATGAAAATCCCGTGACATGCGACCCGCTTGTTTTTTTGTGGCCCACGGATGTTTCATTTTTGAATTAAAATATAGTACATATTTTTTAAGTAATTTATTTGATTTATATATATAAATCTATAATAAATTTGATTTATATTAGAGTTCTGCACGGGCCGAAATTTAACGAAATTACCCGGTCTGAACCCGAAAGACTCAGGCCCGACCCGGCCAGGGCCCGATTCTAATACCACACTTGTTACCCGAACCCGACCCGAAGCCCAGATTTATACTCCTAAGCCCGAAAAAAACGTTTTTTTACAAATTTACAACAATTTACAATTCTCTATAGAAATGGTAATAATCAAAATTATCATGGTTGACTTATGATACAAACATAGTCTGAAATATTTTTCTGAAGAAATAAATTCTTTACCCGGGCCCGGCCCGAGCCCGAATCCCAATTGCTCGTAAGGGCCCGGGCCCGCGCAGACTTCTAATATACATACGTATGTGAGCAAGCTTTTTGGTTGAAATGCATAATCGATTTATAGAAATACGCTAATTAAGATAGAAATAGGCTATTACTGATTTTGCGGATTATAAATATTTAGTTAAGATTTTACAAAGGCAAAAGTCGCATCAATTTTTTAATTAGGAATACAACACGTATTGCTTAATATGTACACCGAATCCTCTTTTGCACGGTTTCAAAATAACACGGCTGAATGTAATAGAAACTAACTTTCACGTATTTATATCAGTGGTGCACAAGGTTTTTGAAAAAAGGACCAATTTATTAATTTTCTATTTTTTCGCGGGCCTCAGAGGATAAAAGTGTAAAAGTGTAGTAAAATAATTATATATTATACTAGACGAGAGATACATTCATTGTTAAAAGATGAATTTCGGTCACGAATCTATGCCCGTGAAAATAATATCATAATGTTGAATAATAAAAAATAGGATTATGTTTTCACACACAGATTTTTATAGTATTCACTAAAAAAATTGGTAGAAAAACTTTCTATTTTGGGCTGCAAACAATGTTATTTTAAGCCGCATGCGGCCCGCGGCTTGTACATCAATAAACTACATGCAAGGTTATTTTACATGAAACGTATCCGCGTGTAAAAAGAGCGTACTTTAAATTTCATTTTTACTTGCAAACCTAAGCTATCATAATTTGTTTTTTTGCTGTCTGTTCGATAAAAAAGGTTTTGCATGCCTGCTTTTACACTACGGATTGACAGTGAACACCTTAAATTTTATTTTAATCATTAAACAGCACATGCTTGATTTAAAGTTTGCTTCTTTAATCGTAATTATTTTCTTCACAGACGTTATACCTCGTTCCAAGTTCCAAGAAGAAGATCATAAAAAATCTTAAAAGAAATGTTAGGAATATGTCCTTGCAAAAACAAAAAAGTGCAGAATAACGATTATGGCGAAGGTCGTGAAATGAAAAAAATGTACACGTGTTAAGTAAATTAGAAAGTAGGTTCATAAAAATGTGATGCCTGGACATCTGAGCAATAAAATATCAAACATCGGCATTTTTAGACAATAGTCAAAAAACCGGCTCAAAAAAAATGTCCCTTTTATTATGCAACTGAAATAAATGTATGTTACGAACAAATTGAAGGGCCAACAGAGTCTTATGTTTTATAATGCAATTTAACCGTCTACAGAAATAACATTAAGGTGATGATGTTATCTGAGATGATTGATTTTTTCAACTTAACAAGGGGCTCGCCGGCCGGTCCAAAATTTAACAAGGGGCTCGCGCGAGCCCCCTCCAGCCCATCCCTGGGTTGAGGGTACAGGCAACATCATTAAATTGCTAGCCATTTATTTCACCACTGCAGCGGGTTAGACTACAATAATTCCTACTAGCATATTAAATTTATCAGTTAATCTGTTACGTCAGTATCTTGGCTTCTCAGTTCATAAAACGTTTGATTGAGTAATCGCTGATCTTTCATTTGAATAGAAAAGCGTCAAATAATATTTTCCACGAAGTAATTTATTAATGGTTGGTATGCAATTAAAAATCGTGGCATTGTGTGATTACGCTGATTCAAATATATGCGAGTACTCACGTGAATGATAGAAATTAGAGATATGGAAAATTTTGGAAATTTAAGAAAAAAACTTAAATTACGTTGTTTTTTTTTCAAGATTTCATAGACTTAGACCAGGGTGGGGCAAACTTTTCGGATGAAGGGCCAAATTCGTGAGTTCAAAATGCGCGGCGGGCCGCAAGTAAAATACCATTTTATATGTACACCATTTATTATCATGAAAAAAAAACCAATCTAATGGAAGTGTTTAACATTTTTTTAAATTTAGGTGTTAATTTTGTTGTTAAGATTCTTAAAACTGCTTGTAAATGTTCATCAGTGATGTTTGATCGTAAAGAGGTTCATGATTGAAAATGTTTGTTCACATATATAGGTTGATCCAAAAATAACGATTATTAAATTTATTTTCAATCTTTTTTAAAATGGCGTTAAAAGATGAAAACGTGAATCTTTTTCAAAAATATAATATTGCTCACGGGCCACGGTTTGCATGTTCCTGACTTAGACAGTTCTTATGAGACTCGGTCTCGTAGTGAAACCGCTAGGAATTGGTAAGTATATGGGAGTAGGCAAGGCCGGTGCTACACATTTGGCCGCTCCAGGCACGATTATATTTTTCCGCCTTAGTTATAGCAAGCTGTTGAGTGATCAACGTCGTTGGCTTCGGCTATGGATGTAACTGAATTTTCGATCCCAGTACGGACACTTTTAAAAATTGATTTAAGCCATGGATCTATGTGATGTCTTAAATTTCTTCCTATCCATCCTATCCTAAAAGTGGGCGTAGTGAGAGCGATTACCTAACTACTTGCCCTATCTTTCTGGCTCTACTTTCTTTGACAAAAAGGGAGGTTAAGTAACTAGTTAACAAGCAGTTCTGTAGAAAAACTTCTGTTGAGATAAACTCCATTAGAAGTCCATATGCTCTCTCCAGATTTATCGCTACAGGCGGTAGCCTACTCCAACTGGACGTAACGCCGGCACTGGGCGTTGACTAACATGATATGTATGAGAAGACTTGTTTAAAGATGCAATTTTTTTTTTGAAATATTTTGAGTTTTATCAAGTTATTACTCATGCGCAATCATATTACCTAACTATATCGGAGAGACCGATTACGAGGGTGATATTGATCGTTCGTATAGTTTTCCAAACGTTTGCGATCTTATCATTGTTCGGGACCTACTCGTGAGCAAATGATCATGAGATTTTTTCCTTCAAAAACATGTATCAACATTTTAATTATAGATTTAGATGTCATAACCACATAGCACGACTTTATATGTCACAGGAGAGACATCCTTGAATAACACCGCCCCCTACATTACAATTTCTCTTCCGTATAACACAATACAATTACATCAATTGTTTGTCACATCTTGTTATTAGTCTTACTTTTTTTTAATAAATAAACTGAATCTCGTTTTATGTTTTATCCGTTGATAATGCTCGCGATGAGCGAAAACGATTTTGATATATAATAAATAATGTGTACAAAAAGGTTTTTTTTTTATTTAATACCTTTTCATGAAAAAATGACCCTGAACACCTGAAACGTCATACGTATTCTAAAATTCTAATGTTTCGTTTTATCAAATAAAACATTATAAATATACATTTGATATTATAAACACAGTAATTTGTCATCCGGAAATAAGTACGATAAGTACTTTGTTGTCGATGATATTGTTGAAAAAACCGGATAAAACCGATTGAATTTGGCACGGCTCTACTACTAAGCGGTAAATATAATATATTAATACAATTATGGAAACCTTGAAAGAGGTTTCTTGAAATATTTGAAAAAACTTAATTAAATTAGAAAGATGAGCAAATATGACAGATAGCAATACCAGGAATAGCTAATCGGCTCGCGTGTCAAGTTACTACGTAAATTAATGAGCCTATGTGAATGGGATGTCAATTCATTTTACTTTGTAAGGCAAGAATAAATTATATAGGTATTAGGTACTCATCATTTTTATAAGTAAGAGCTCAGGCAGTGCTGTAAATAGATAGGTGCTGTGCGACAGGGCCAACAGGTTCACAAGGCTTTCGTCGACGACTAAAATTATGATTAACTATGAAAACGAGGTAAAAATAAGGGGTCGCAAGCAAATTTTCCTTCTAAACTGAGTAGTTAGCTGCGGGCAAATTTTTAAGGCTGCGGAGACTATTCAAACAAATACGCAGCATAATTTGTCACATCTATATATATAAAACAAAGTGGGGTTATTTACACCACGTATATCTCGAGAATTAGACCACGGTTTTCAATGATCTTTGCTTTATTAAATTTGTATGGGCCTAGAATAGCAGAATAAGCATTAAAACATCGGAAAAATATCACGAAAAAGAAATTATAAAGAAAATAAATATCTCAGTACAATACGTTTTTTTAAATTTTTCGAATCGAACGCGGAACATGACGTATGCAGTTTATGCTTAATACACTAGGTGGCGTTGGTTGTAAAATTCATTTGTTTCATACTTTGAATTAGAGATGTACCGACGAACTTGGACGAACGTGTCAGAATTTCGAAACTAAATCTTCAATATCCATTTAAAAAAAAAACTTTTAGGAATTTATGTTTCATGTTCATCACCGTCGCTAAAATATATACTGAAATGTGAAAAGACAAATGAAAGTACATAAAATCAGAAAGTATGTAAAAAAAAATCAGTATACTTTTCATGTACATTATATTGTTATTGAATACTATCAAATCATTATTTTATTTTTGATCCCCATCTACAGTCAATCCTGTTTTTATGCAATTTCAAAGTAATGCGGTTTTTTAGAAATGCATTTTTTTAAATGTACCATATTTTACGATATATAAAAATGTTAAATATTACATTGAGAGCATATATCGTTGTATTTTGGATAGAATAGAGAGAATCATAAACACAACCGACATTTGAAAAAAAATACGATTTCGGACTGTTTAAATCATGTTGCACCTGCCATCGCTGAATTAAGGCCACCTACTTAAGTGTGTTACAGTCGATAAAACCATTGAAACATCGGTAATATCAGCTGAAATGATTACTTTAGCACACGAGCTTGGTGAAGAAAGGCTTGATACCTTTAGCGAAAATTATATCGACGAATTACTTACAGATAAAGCTATAAGTGACAAAGATGTCAATAATTTAAATTTAATTATTGACAAAAAACCAGAAAACAATGACGAACTGAAAGAAATTCTGCGATCCTTCACTGCGAAAATAATTGAAGAAGGTCTCCGACTTTTCAGTAAATTAGAAGATCATTTCTTTCTAAATGATTCAAATTCTGATCGCGCATTCAAGTTTCAACGATAACTTTAAAAAAATTATATATGGGTATAACCAGTGCTTTTTTTTGTTGGTGCCGGAACGCACTTTTTTCGAGCATTTTCTAAGAAGGTATATTATTTATTAAATATTCGAATATCATTTTGATAGAATTAATGACGGCTTTTCATATAATGCTTAGAAAATAAAACAAAATATACATATTTAAAAATAGAAAAAATAAAATTAAACATTTATTAAAATTTCGAGAAAAAAAGGTGCCGGAACGCCGTTCCGCCGCGTTACAGGGTAAAAAAATCCCTGGGTATAACAAACTGCATAACCAATTAATTATCGAAAAAGAAAATCTGAACAAACTCTGATCACTAATTTTATTGTTAGAAAACAACCATACCATGTGTGGAACATTAAACAAAAAAATAATATTTTTTTCTAATGTAAGATAATCTCATAAATATAATATTGAAGATTTGGAAAATGTTGCGTTTTTTGTTATATTGAGAATTTATATCATTTCGTAATATAAAAATATGAAAATTTAGAATGAACTTTCGTAAAATTATAAAAAAGTATTATTTGAATAATTTTGAAAAGATCCCTGTCACTATGTTGGTGACATGCATTGAGAACAAATTTATCCTAGACCAACACATTCCTTAGCAACGGCCTTTGTTTGACAGTTACTGTCAAACAAAGTAGTCGTTTGTCAACATTGTGAAGATGTAATTTTATTATTTAAAATACAGTGAAATAAAGAGGTACTAGCTATGCCAAGTACTTCTAAACCAATTCGTAAGAGTGCTTGGAATGATTTTCTAAGAGTCTTTCAGTTCTGTGAACATGAAAAATCTGAAAAAAAACCAATAATTCCCTTCGGGTCGACATCATTGAATCACTTCGAACTGTCAATGGCGTAGTATGCCCAACATTTTGTGCTGCATGTCAATAGCTCAATTTGCTTAAAAACTATACTCATTGGGACATGACAATCGCTGAAGCAATTGTTTCTGCATCTCCAAGTCAGATACGCACATTATTTGCTATCATTATTTTGATATGCTTCCCATTGAATCTACGAGAACTGTGGAACAAGTACAAGAATGACATGTCCGAAGACACTTTACACCAAATTCGCGTCAGTTCAGGGAATCCCGATCTCGAGGTGAATGAGGAGATACATAACCAGGCGTTGCTTTTGATCGAAGATATGTGTTACCTCATGCGCTGCATGATGCGTCGCCAGATCAAAGAATGAACGACGCTTTCAATCGAGAATCGGAACGTAAACGTGAATATGATCGAGATGCATTGAACCAATCACTTCGAACGAATGTACCTTTGTTGAACCCCCAACAGAAAGTGTACGATACTTTAATGAAGGCAATTGATGAGGGAAATGGTGGCTTATTTTTCCTCCGCATTGGAAGCACTCAACTGAACTATGAAAGATCAGCGCAATGATTCTACTATCTGGCGATTTTCGCCAAATACTACCAGTCATTTCAAGATCGACCGATGCCGATGAAATAAACGCTTGCCTTAAAACATCGACTCTGTGGCGCTATGTGAAGAAACTTCAGCTAACGACAAACATGCGAGTTGTATTTCTAAACGACCATCTGCCGCAGATTTCTTCAAGCATTTGCTGACTATCTGTAACGGCCGTGTTCCTGTTGACGAATCGAACGGATTGATTTCGATTCCACCGAATTTTTGCAATTTCGCCTCAACGAAGGACGGCTTCATCAACAAAATGTTCCCAAACATCTAATCACAAAAATCGCAATTGGTCGAGTGAACGAGCAATTCTTGGGGCTAAGAAAAAACATATGGATCATTTAAACTTCACAATTCAAAATCAAATCGTTGATCTACTGCATTACTTTAAATCTATCGACTGTACCACGTGAATAACATCAATGTAATTTAAATACTTTTCATTTTGAATTTTGAACAATTATTGAACTTAATTCATTTTGAGTATTCATTCAACTGAACTTAATTCAGCCAACACAACATTTATTGATTCTGAGGCGGTACGAAGTTCGTCGGGCCAGCTAGTTTGATATAAAAAATGGTGTTTTTTTGATTTTATTTGCATAATAAAAATTATGATCATGATATAATTTAAACTATTAAGTGTATTGAAATAAAACATAAGAAATAATAGAACTCATTATATTATTAATAACAAAATAAAATCAAGCACAAATTAAGAAAATAAGCAGAATGAAACAAATAATCAGTCGCTTATAAAGTTATTAACATATTTTATAAATTTATAAAAAAATCTAATTTTTCACGTCGCTCTTTACAATTTATCCTTTTAGTATATTCTTCATTTAGATCAATTTCTTGTTCTGATAATAAATACGAATTTAATGTAATTATTAAAATTTTCAATTATAATTTATTTCGGTTAATAAGGGTCCTTCAAATTTAAAAAGTATAATTATAAAAGTTTGTATTAGAGTGCGCAAGGTTGTCCAAATTGCTGCGCGGTTGCGCGCGAGCAGCTTAGAGGGAAGCTTAGAGGGTTGCAAGTCGCAAGACAACGCCGAAAGGATGTGAGGAATGTCATTTATAAATGCGCTCGCTGTGTTCACACTATCATGAATCACATCTCGTCTCGTCTTTTTGGGAGTGTGGGTTAAGCTATTACGGAATTATAAAAAAAAACAAATTTTCACACGAGTCAGTACGCACGTATCATTTGTTATGGAAAGTATTGATGAAGAGTATGAAGAATATTTACCTGCCGACATATTACGTGGCAGTCTAGATATTTATATACAATTAGTTATTACTGAAATACTAACGATTATAAATTGATCCGTTAACATTTTTTTCAGTGACGATTTACCCCAATCCCAGGATCCCGTCTATTTCTGCGATCTCGATATTGTAGCAGTACAAATCCCGGAATTTCGGGATTGAGAAAATTTGAGAAAGTTGAGCGAGGCTAAAAAAAGGAAATTCCTTTTTGAGTTTTTGAAATCGACATCAAATTGTTTTAAAAATTCCTAGGATTTTAAAATCGCCGAAAAAAAAAATCCCAATCCCGAATTCCAAGTTGTACACGATTTTATGTTTAATGTTCAATCCCGGGATCACAAAAAGGGTGCAAGATTGGATGCCCTAAGGAAAACCAACTGATTAATTTAAAAAAAAAAAAAAATTAAGATAATAATTGTTGCTACGCGAAAACACTGATAACAATTGGACAGTAAAAATATAATAATTCAGTGCATTTTAAAGGGTAATAAAAATATATGCATTTTTTTACTTACATTTATATCTTCTACGAGTGTAGCTACACGTCCAGGCTGAAATCAAAACATTCATTTATTAACAATGCATTCATATAAAATATTGCTTTATAAACTATTCTTTATTTTAGATAAGATATCGTATTGAAAATTATTGAACAGTTGTTTTGTCAAGAATTGTTATCTGTATTTGGCATTGAGCTTCACTTTTCTAAATAGAAAATAATGTGATTTGTAACTTCTGATCTAATCCTACTGAAACACTTTTAATTTCTCTGATGAATTTTATGACGTTGAAGTATCAAGCTGAAGAAAATAATATACATACTAACAATTATTTTAAAGATATACAATTATTAAAAAAACGGACAATTACAAAGACGTGTTGAGAAGAGTTTAAGAGAATATCAATAGAATATCAATTAAAAAATATATGTTTTTATAATAACCTCCGAGATAGAATTATACCAACATTATTATATACTCCATTAAAAGCGTAGATCCACGAATATCATGCCTTAACACATTATAGGCGGGAAACATAAAAATACGTCTATCACGGTACTGTCGGTTTTGTTGGTATATTGACTCATAATTTAATGGTTTCTTCAAAATAACTGCCGCGGCAAGTGACCCTTTTTGACAATAAGCAATACACCTCATAATTTATTATGCCCTGAATGTTCGTTCACAGATAGTATTTTTTTTAAAAAGGCGACACATGTTTCTCGAATATTTAGGGCATCGGATTTCACACTTCCAGTAATTGTAAATTTGTAGGAATGAGAATTTTATTTTTATTTATTTATTTTTATACAGAATATTTTGAATATTTCATATTGATAACAAGTGGAGTGCTATCTACTAAATCAATAACAGGTTTTTATATTCAGCTTAGAAAAGTAGAGAAATTATGATGTATTCAAAATGTTTTCATTTTATTTTTGATGATTAAATGTCTGATTTTTTTGAAAATTTCAGCCGAAAATATTGTTTGGTTTAGAAGTTGTGTTGATTTTAAGAATTAAATATTAATGAAATATTAAATGAAAAATTTTGCGTTAATCACTAAAAAACCCTCGCTGCAAAGTGTTAATATTATGATTAAATGACAAGGATTAAATAATGAGGACTTTAATCTAAGAATGATTTTAAAATGTGTAGAATGTTTTTGTCAGACGCTCGTACAGATAGCATAATGTCTCAACAATCTGATTTACGATATTTTTCAAAACAAAACGCAGTTTAAAAAATCCAGTTTGAAAACAGCGTCAAATCCTGCTTTCGACCTGTTTAAAAAAATTTGGCCATGGCACATTTTTGAAGTAAACAACAATGGCGACAAAACATCTTTTGGCGGTGGTGATATAATTCAGAATTCCTGAATAACATTATGTATTACCTATTTCGTGTTTCCTTTCGTCGATAAAATATTTGCATACGATTCAAAACATAGAAAACGCGTGTAGGTTATCACTATGCTGAACATTAATACAACGTATGTAAACGTGTTTATCGTTTGACTTAATCAAAATATGTGTGAGTAAAGCAAATAGTATACACTGAATTCCCTTTTTACATATTTTTTTATACGATTTCGAAATAGCACGGTGTAAAAAAAAAGAGAAAAAAAATCGAACATTCATTTAAAAATGCGGAGCAGTAATTTGGAATTTCCTACATCCCTCGCATTTACTTACTACTCAGTACTCAAAAGTGATGAAAGCGATGCCGTACCAAATGTGCGTAAACGGGTTCGTCAAATTGTCTTATAGTGATAGTGAATAATTTTTGTTACCTTTGATTTTTTTTTAAAATAAAATTAACCCTCAATAAGCAATAATGATATATTTTTTTTTGATATCCTGAATTTATTTTTATGCAAAGAAACCTATTCACCATTTTTGCTTATTATTTTGGTATATTTTTTACACGGTATCGCGTGGAACGTATCTACCGTGTAAATGGGGAGTTCAGTGTAATATATTCATCAATTTTAAGGTGTTTACTGACAATTCTTGGCAGAAAGGCTTAAATTAAAAGACTAAAACATTTTTTACTTATTATACATTATTTATTTAAAGATCTGTTTTGCTCAATCCAAAAAATTTCCATTTGCTATATTTTTTATACATAAATTATTAAAAATTGAATTTGAACTCGTTATATCATATGTACCTTTTTTGTTCAATTGATTTTCATCGGGTTGATTTTTAAAATTTTAAATTAGTAGTATTTATTTGTATTGATTTTAGATAATTTAGTGCAGGGGTCGTCAATCCTTGGCGCATTTGATGATTACAAGTGGCGCATTGCATCAGTACGCCTTCTAATTATTTTGAAGCAGGCAGTGGCAGATTAATCACATGAGAGGCCCCAGGTGCAATAAAATTTGGAGGCACTATTTTACGGATAACATAAAAATGTCAAAAAATTCCAAGTAAAATACTAAAAATATTTAAAAATCTGGACAAAAGTATGTGTTATATTATCTGAGATATTTTTGAAACCTCTAAGATTCGGAGCCCTCAAGCGTGCGCCTCATTTTCTCATAGGGTAATAAGCCACTGGAAGTAGGGGTATAAACTGAATCCAACATTATATTTTCAACACCTGAATGCTTTCGGTTCAATTCATAAACAGTACTATTACTCATCAGGTCGTTTCGTTAGTGTGTGTGTGTGTGTGTGTGAGTAATGTAAGAAAGTAGAAAAGGTGCATGAGATGTATGGCTCATCTGAACTCTTCCACAAAAAATCGGTGCATGGTTTCAAAATGTTGGCCACTACTGATTTAGTGTCATCCATTAATAATTTGTGTCTATATTTAACATAAGCAACATAAACATGGTATTAGAATTCAGAAATGATATTTATATGTCATTACAACATATGTACATTATTCAAGGTTTAGGAACAACAATAATAATTCATTTTAACACACATATAATTAACTTATGTTATGTTATTAAACCGAAAGTGTTCTTGGTAATTTACATTTCTTTGTTGCATGCTTGTTTTGAAAGCGAAAATGAATCACTTAAAAATGTCCACGTAGTATCTTTGTTAGCCTAAAGTAGAGTGAACTCGTGTTTTGGCAATTAGCCAAGCCTTTATTTAACTTAGCTTCTGTATATCAATAGTGAAACGTATACATGATATAATTGGATTGAAAATAACAAACCAATATAAAATCATCTTTAGAAGTGTTGGAGGGCCTGAAAATTTTCCGATACTTCGACACGATTTCCTACCACTATGCTTTTTTACAAAGATTTATTTGCGTCAAGTGTGAGTATAAAAATATATTTTTTGCACGGTTGAGCATTTTTGGTCACATTCGAAGAGCGGAAGGAAATAATAGGTAGTATACAGAATATCATAGATCAGTGTTTCTCAACCTTTTTGGGAGCGTGGCTCCTTTTGAATCTCTTTATTTTTCTGTGGCCCCCATACCATTGTTTTGTCTTCCCATTAAAATTATAATTTCAAAAACCCAACTTTTTTTATAGTTCTTCCGAGATTTTCGAAACTAGAATGCCAATAATTTATTTTATTTACGGATTTACAAAAAATAGCTGAGCGACGTCCACTATTATGCTCTTCCCTGTATCGTTTTATCAACACCCGTGGCTCCCCAAAACAACAATAAATCTCTGTGGCCCCCTTAGAACACGCTGTGGCCCCCTGGGGGGCCACATGGCCCACCGTTAAAAAACCCTGTCATAGATAATAAATATAATATTTATATTGCAAGCTTGTTAAAAATATTTCTTTGTAATGCAAACGAATAAAAGAAAAATACGATAAATATTATATTTTGATATTTATACAAAAATAAAAAAAATGTTTCTATACATACATAGTAATCTGCGTTCCGCATTGTTCGCGCATGTTTATCGGCACTAAAAAATAATATTGGGTGAAGTTGGGCATTGTAAAGGTTAACAATAATTGTATGCAATTACATTATATAAAACAATTCCTGTTTTAAAATTACTATACGTATTTAGTATTTAACCAACCGGTTACTAAGTTACCAATATATATTTACGATACTTATGCACAGGGCCGTTTGAGTCAGATAGCGACCGACGAATTTTAAAATTATTTTTGTTGGGTACTAGTTTACTTATTTACCACTACACCATCCGCACTTGATCATGTGTAGATTGTATGAAAATATATCTAGTAATTGGATAACGAACAGATTTTTTTTTATTGAGTTGGGATTTACTTGATAAAATTCGATTATAATAAAGACAAAAACAGCAACGTTTTAAAAAATATTATTTTGAATTTTTGGCAAGAGCAAGTAAAAAGGTTTGCTACCACTGTCATTAACTATCTTAATCAGGGTTTCTCAACTGGGAGCACTGTGGCACCCCAGGGATTTTTAATTTGAAATCCTCAGAAGAGCTAAAAAAAAGGTCCCACAATGGTTATTTCACCAAATCCGCAAATTCATGGGAATTTCTTGAAATTTGAATTTTTATGGCAAGACGAAACAATGATATGGGAGCCACAGAAAAATAAAGACACTCAAAGGGTTGAGAAACACTTATCTAAATCAATTGCTTTGTCCGGATTTCAAGCCTTATAAAATAATATTTATTATTTATAAGGTGGACTCAAATTTGTATTCACAATATAGCAGTTATTTTAATGTGAGCTTATTATACGTTGGGACAAAAATTTATAAAAAAAATACCAATCGGGCTTGTTTATAAGTATAACATGTATTAAGCCTTACTCTTATCATCTAATTGATATTATATTGGTAATGTGCATTATGAATATTGACAGTAATTAATGGGTTATCATGCCATTGATAACAGCTATCTCAACTGGTAAATTATTATAATTTGTACTATGTACAATCAAACGTAAAATATAATAATAATTAACGATGTTATTGAATTTTGGAAAACATGGAAACGTCTATGCGCGAGTAACGTTATTTAAAAAGAAAACACGTAAATAATCATGATAATGAATTGGTTATTTGCGTGTTCGTTAAACAAAGGCAGGAGTTTTCATAATCCATGTGGAAAAATCAATTAAAACGTATTAAACGCTAAATATTTATACAATTTAAGTCGTTTTGTGAAATGAGTTTAATAACTGCCGTGTTTGATATACAGGCCTATGTAAACTGCGATTTTAATTCTTCAAAAATGTATATGATACCACTGCGGAATTGACATCTCTAAGCGATGACATATCAAAATGATTTTCGACAAGGCATGGAGATTATCGGCATTTTTTTCAGATACCTTATTTATAATTAGGTATCATTGTAAAATTAAAGTTTGCTGATTTTTATACTGCCACGCATTATTTAAATGATACATAAAAAGAGGAACCGACAAAAATATGATTTTACCACATTATTTCCAGTTAAAATTACTTGATTCATGGTCCTACTTATTGATTATGATGTGTGACATTTTTGTAATCCTCTGCTGATTATCTGACCAAAGTGAAATAGCGTTACATTACATAGAATTTAAATTAAATAGACAAACACCATTTCGTGAATTGGCAGATATAATTATTGTGCTTAAACAGACAAGAATAAGAGAATCTTTGATGTGTTAAATTCAGGGCTGTGGAGTCGCGTGAAAAAAAGACGACTCCGACTCCGAATCCAGCTTTAAAATAATTAACGACTCCGACTCCGAGAAAATAATCAATAATTTAATTTTAACTTATATATATGTATACCATCAGATCATCGTTAGTCAGCCAAGCATGAAATGTTAACACTTTTGAGTATTTTGTTTAAAAGCACATCATTAAATATATTTTTCAAAAAAAAATCGAGCCGCTCATTTTTCACGACTCCGACTCCGGCCAAAATACCGAGACTCCGACTGCGACTCCACAGCCCTAGTTAAATTCTATATCCACTCAAAACTGCGTACAATAATTGTCGGAAAATAATATTTCCATTTATTTAAACCGACACTGGACAAACCATATCTTAGTTTTTCTTCTACGCGAGAATTTCAACATGTGATTTTTCAAGTGACTTGAAACTTATTTTAATAAAAACACAATAATCCTTTGTACTTCATTCCACTTTATTTAATATGTCAGGACCGGTTTCGCTCATTACGAGCATCGTCAACTGATAAGAAATATAATTTAACAGTGCTATTTATACAAAAATGAACAGTTATAAACAACAATTGGCATTGAAAAGAAAATACCAATTACATTAAAAGTGATTCTAAAATAGCACAAAATTAAAATGTTTAACACATCTAACATATAATTAAAAAGTCATCTCAGATTAATAAATTTAGAATGGGAATTGAAAGTAATTACAAACATAATTAAAATTTGGGAATTCTTTGACAAAGTGATACAATAAAAATAATGACATTAATAATGACAATAATATAGTGAATAGGCTTAATGATAGTTAAGAAAATTTCCCCTCTTCCAAGTAGTTGGTAAGTGTACATACTTAAACAAAATCGACAGCCAGGAAGATTCTGAAAAAGAAATTTTTCAAAGACCATATCAATTCTAACAAAGATATATATATATATATATACATACCTATATATATTTTAAATTATATAAAAGAATAGTTAACAAGGGCTAATGCAATGGATAAAGTAACGGGGAACTAGTAAATAATCGTCATACTTTCAAAATTTTTAGAAAAACGTCTTACAGCGACAATATTATTAGTAGTTCTTCTAGACATCATATTTCGCATAAATTAGCTACCTTCCATTGTTTTATTCATCGACTTCTAATGATTCCGATGACTAAAGCAAATTTTGATTTAGAATTAGAAACCATTAAACAAATAGCAGTTAACAATGGTTATGCTACGGATATAGTAGATCGTCTTTTATTTAATAAAACTAAAAAACTTGCTCTTTTAAATGTTAGCTCTGGCTTGGTGTTAGATAAACCTGTTGTTATAAAACAGTGGGTTAAATTAAATTACTTGGGTAGAGTTACAGAAAAAATCGCTAGGAAAATTGATAGAAATAAATTTAATGTAACCTTTTATAACACACTCAACTTGAGTCGTGTTTTAGTTAATTCTAAAGATAAGTTAAACTTTTTGAACCAAAGCGGTATATATTTACTCAACTGCGATTCCTGTAAAGCCAAATATATTGGTCAAACAGGTAGATCGTTTAATATTAGAATCAAAGAGCATTTGAGTTGTGCTAAGAAAGGGGATGAACAGTCTTCATTTGGAAACCATCTGTTTCAAAATAATCACACTTTCGATATTAGTAGAAATTTTAAAGTTCTACATTTAAATAACAAGTCTGTCAAACTAGACAAACAGGAAATCCTAGAAATCAATAGATTCAAATTTTTACCTGATTCAGATCTTTTGAACGATCAATTAATATTTGCTAGTTCCCCGTTACTTTATCCATTGCATTAGCCCTTGTTAACTATTCTTTTATATAATTTAAAATATATATAGGTATGTATATATATATATATATATCTTTGTTAGAATTGATATGGTCTTTGAAAAATTTCTTTTTCAGAATCTTCCTGGCTGTCGATTTTGTTTAAGTATGTACACTTACCAACTACTTGGAAGAGGGGAAATTTTCTTAACTATCATTAAGCCTATTCACTATATTATTGTCATTATTAATGTCATTATTTTTATTGTATCACTTTGTCAAAGAATTCCCAAATTTTAATTATGTTTGTAATTACTTTCAATTCCCATTCTAAATTTATTAATCTGAGATGACTTTTTAATTATATGTTAGATGTGTTAAACATTTTAATTTTGTGCTATTTTAGAATCACTTTTAATGTAATTGGTATTTTCTTTTCAATGCCAATTGTTGTTTATAACTGTTCATTTTTGTATAAATAGCACTGTTAAATTATATTTCTTATCAGTTGACGATGCTCGTAATGAGCGAAACCGGTCCTGACATATTAAATAAAGTGGAATGAAGTACAAAGGATTATTGTGTTTTTATTAATATAATGCCTTTCCACCAAGTATTGACAGTGAACACCCTAAAAGTGATGAAACTTATTTACTTAAGAAAATTCTAAAAAACATAGTATTCATCAAAATTAAGATTAAAACGTATTAAACGTACAACATATTTTTTTTAACCATGTCCGCTCCCATTGTGGAGCATATGGATTTCCAATAGAGTTTATAGCAACAGTTTTTTTCTGCAGGAACTGTTTGGTACTCAGTCGCTCAACCTGTCAAGGGATTGAAAGGTAGGACTAGGACAGGACAAATGATTAGTATATCGCTCTCGCTACACCCTATTTTTAGGTTCGGATAGGTGGCCTTTGAACAGAAATCCATAAATCGATTGAAAAAATACAACGTACTATCTAAGAGATAATTATGCATATAAGTTATGTGTCATTCAAATGAAAAAAAAACACACGTCTGACTAATGCAGAATAATGTTGCCATGCAATTATTTTCCAATGAGCGATAAATCTAAGATAAATAAATTGAATACGAATGTACCTATTTATATTGCCTTGAAATACGTTACCGTTATATTGTTCGTATACTACATATGTGTCCGCAGTAATAGGTACATATAATTGTGAAAGAGATTTTGCTTTCTTGATCGTAGACTTTTTGCAGCATCCACTTTCTTATTACGAGTACGTACGTATCTGCGAGTAGTCCAAAGCCTTTGTTATCTCTATCGATTTTGTCTCGTGTTGGTCTGCCACTGTGTCTAGCCAGAACGTTAAATTGATATACGATCAAAGCCATTTGATGATAAACATTATCAAGACGTTTTTAGCGCATTTGAGTGCACTTATATTCGTAAGCAGCATTATCAATAAATTTAATTATTGAATATGTCTCTCGGAGCACGATTGGCACGTGTAAAAAAAACTAGGCGGGGAAATTTCTAAAATATTTTATGCAACTGCCAAGAGTTTTTACACGTGCCAAAAGACATCCAATATCTCATATATTTTCAACGTGAAAAATGTATTATGACGAATATATAATACTATTAGGGTTAGAAGGTTTCTAGGTAGGTATTCATGATACGAGAACTAGAAGGTGCAATTAATGGTACTTAGAAGAATGCTTCATTGTTAATTTTGTTCCGTCAAAAATCTACAGTTAGTTCCTTCTAGTTCTCGGGTCGCGTATTGCTATTCCAGACCCCGAATTCTTTGCATAATCACAAAATTATAGGGATTGAAGATATGCGATCCCGGGACTTAAATCATATTGCAATTCATTGAATGGATAAAATATGCTGACATGTAAGATATGAAAAGAGTTTATTGTTAAGTTCGCCTCGATTATATAAAATAATATTCTCAAAAATAATGATTCATAACGTAAATGTTACACACCAACAAACCTCTTGAAATTTAAAAAAAAAGCAATGTACGTTCCGCAAGAATGACGAGTTCTATAGTTCTGTCGGTAGCATGAAGTCGAAATAGGCATCAACTATGTATTATCATTATCGTGACCTAAATACGTTGCTATTATAACCTTATCATAATGGATTACTGCTAAAGAGTATGTGCCAATGAAACACTAAATATTAATTTAACTTTTATTCTCTTTGGGGCGAGTTGTTAACTGTGTTCTTCATTTTGAAGTCTAGCAATAATGTTAATTTTTTAATCGCTCCTAGAAGCATCTCAAGTATCACTATGTTACGATTAGTTTTGATTTTGATAAGATTCTGTGGATTAAAAGCCAATTTTTTAAATGTGGGATCTCATTAGTTTATTTTGCCACACATCGCAAAGATTAACAAATTTTACACGCGTAACAAAATAGTTGAAACACATCTGTGTTAAGACATGATAGTATGTATTGTGAATATATAAAACATAAAATATGCATCAGCATTTTGCAATTAAATTAATAAGGGAATCTAAAACAAAGCTTATAAAGTAAAGCTTGGATAAAACCATGACTATTTGACCGCATGGTAATGTACTTGGAATAATAGCATGTGTTTGATATAGTAAAACAAACATCTTCGTTCTTATAAATAATATCACAGGTATTATATTTAGAGTTTGCCTTCGCTCATTTTAATTTCCGAATAAAATCTTAGCTATGTTATAATAGTTAATTTTGAAATTAGAACGTGCGAGAGAGAGAACGCCAAGATTATAAATAACCGCGGAAGTTTATGTGGCTATATTTAAAAATCAACGAAAAACAAAACAAAATTCTTCCGCGAAAACGTGAAATTTAGACGATATATTGTAGTCTGATAAAAAAAAAAATGTAGCTATAAATATAATATATCACAACTATTTACTTTATGGGTCGGCATGAAAATGGTCACGTGAAGTTACAGCGCGTGTGTAAATATAAACGCTTGAGGTTTCCCTGACTAACAATGCCAAGAGCGCTTTTGCTTGCAAGACATTGTGGAGCTGCATCCAACCTCGCGAATCTGTTTTGAAATAATCTAGGTTAGTGCTTAGCGGTGTTTTCATGCTTACAAATAATCATCTTAAATAATGGTGTAATTTATAATCAAATATAAAGGCAATGTTTCATGGCATACAAACACGTTCGATTCAATGAAGATTCAGATAATGATGGTGGTGGTTCCAAAGCACACTTGTACCACAGAAACTCTACATATACATATGTATGGAAAACTGCATCGTCCATGTTATACCTATACAGCTTTTCATGAAATTATTAAAATACTACATTCACTTTCGGAAAAGTTTTATTTGTTAATGAATTTCATTGCAAGATTTACTCTGGACGGAACTGCAAATGAGCGAATGATATATAAACATTAAATACAATACACAATGCATACAATTCGTGGTACTTTATCGCGTACACTGTTATTTTATTAAGTTTCCCATATTCATTTACAAAGGAGAACAAAACAACTTTGTTCAATCAATCATTCCTTTTAAGTAGAAAAGATGACATAAGTGAAAATTATGAAATATTTGTCAATCGCTAGTTTTTATGGGTGGCACCTACATATGTACATATATATTAGTAAAGCGACACTTCCCTTTATCTGCGATGACAACATTTGACTTGTCAACAACTTTGAATATATTATAATAAACAAATGAAAAAAAATCCATTATCTCTTCATATTCATATCAATGCTAATCCATCAATGCAAAATAGTAATCGTTGGGTGCTTCCACTACTCATAGATAAATAATGTATTCAAATGTATGTATGTACATGTTGGATGTATGTATAAAAGTAAAAATGTATTTTTTATGAAAGCAGAATGTAATTGTGCAGTTCTAAAAGGTAATAAAAATTCCAAACGTTGGTTTTGCAAAATAATTAATTATTATAAACCTACTAGTTAAGAATGTGACTAGTAGATTTTTGCATTAATCTTATTTTTATCAGTGGACTTCTTTGTGTTATGAGGAAAATAGTCACAGATTCATTATCTCGGAATTCGAATGAAATAAATATGAATTTTCTTATGATTTTCATTTAATTTATTATATTGATCTTCGTTTCAATATTTTTTAAAAGCTGTTTCGTCTTTGAGAAATACGTAGATTTGTATTGAGAATATGTAAGGTCTAAACCAGTGGTCAGGAACCTGCGGCCTATTGGCTACTCTGATGCAGCCTTTTGAGTTGTGCCATTTTTTTAAATACAAATATTTAGTTTATGCGGGTTCCGGGAGTTGTCAATGATTTCTTTACTGTGGCCTAATGCTGAATCAGCATAATGAATGTAGACTTTATAAATGAAAAGGTTCTGGGCTAAGCCCTTATCAGTAAAAAGATATAAATTTGAATCGTTTAAATTATGTACATTCACACAGATTTTGTCACTAAAGATCCGGGTTTCGCCTTTCGGCATCTTCAAGCGTTCAAGTTCATCCGTGCAATTGAAAGCCTGAAGATGCCGAAAGGCGAAACCCTGGTCGTTAATGACAAAATCTGTGTGAATGTACATAATTTGAACGATTCAAATTTTATATTGAAACTCCACCAAGCACCTTCAGTCGAAATCTTAAATTAAAAGAGATAAATTTAAATTCGTTCAAATGTTGTAAATTTCCATACGTTTTATCACCAACGACCCCGGATTTGCCTTTTGGCATGCATTAAAGTGCACTTGAACTGAGGGTAAGTAAATAGTTTTTATCATGCATGTTTAAGAATAACTAGGATATATATTATTATCACTAAGTAATGTATAAAATTATTGATGGCGATCTGAATTAATTTAAGCGATTCAAATTTGATATAGAAATTCCATCAATTAATAAATATATATAATAATAAACAATTGAGTTCTTACACTCACTCATTAAGTTATAGTATGGAAAATTATGAGATTTATATCGGAATTCAGCGGTCGCCAACCAATAGTCAACTCTATGGTACCACTATTGATCTGTGGGAAAAATTAAGTGGTCTATGGAGTTGTTGCAGAACGTCATTGTAGCCAAGAATTTATAAGCTTATTTCATAGGGCAACAAATATCAAACACATGTATGCATTACAATTAATTAAGTACGATTACTATTTCACAATAAAATTTGTAAAATTATTGATATCTGTTTTATACACGTCTTTGAAAAAAACAGAGCTTAATGAAAATTGAAGTTAGAAAGGTGAGCAACCGCTGTTATAGACTGGAAATTTTCCGGTTTATTTGTAGGAATAACATGTAAACACACATGGGATTTTATAATAATTAAATGAATATTAAGCGGACAATAATATATATATAATATCAACAATGTAAAGTAAATAATAAATCAATACAACATAGGAAACTTGTGAGAAAATAATAATAAATGCTGGCACATCAAAAATTATAATAAATATAAACAACATAAATTGTTTTAATAATAATATTATTGATGAATTGAATTAAATGAATACACAATGCGTTGTTATTGGGTCGCTAAGCCATCTTATCAAAGTGTTTAAAATCTTGATCTTCAAATACTTCCTTAAATAAAACCTCATAATTGCATATTATTTAAATGAATATGCTTGGGTTAATAAGTATAAGCTAATAAGTAGGTAAATTTAATATTAACACACCAACGTGCCTTAGCGTTGCTGGATATTATTTCCTGTGTATAAATATATGTTGAAAAAGCTTAATAACATATTAAAATTACGATATAGAAATTATCAAATATATTTTCTTCGTATTTTAAAATATCCCAAAGTTAACATCAATTTAATCTCATAGATTACAATAAAACTAAAATTCCAACTAAAAGATGTTTACGTTTCAAATAACTGAGTAAACAATTCTGAGTATTTACACCGTGTTATTGTTTTTCCTGAAACATTCAATTGATGGATTTTTTAAATTAATTATATACGCAGTTGCGTGGTAGCTCTATCTGTGAGTAACATGTGATACGAACGTACACATTTTACGGGATATACCTACGCGGCCAAAAATAGTACACACACTTTACTAATGTTTTTGTTGTTGAGACGTGATTGAGGCGGGATCATTACGAATATCAATCAACAAGAAATGAATTAATACTTTGACGCGTGAGATTCTTTATCACAAACAATATTGTCTATGATTTGGATTAAATGTTAATAAAGAAGCAACTGACAAATATATATTACTGTGCGATATTTTATGTTATTTGTCTGTGTCTACAAACTTAGATTTTTTAAATGAAATTATACATTATTTGAACTTTGACGCCAAGTGAATATTTTTGTGGCAGTTTAGTGTGCCAACTGATTTGCAATAAAACAAAGGTTTGTGTGTGTTGTTTTGAAATGATATGTAAAAACGTTGACTCCTGTTTATGACTTTCAAATTGACAAAAAAAAACTCAAACACAAAACATGGATATGGATATAAAGCCATACATACGACAAAAATCTTGTGTTGATAACTTAGTTCTTCCAGTTGTAATGTGTCGTGTCTTCGTTTATTGCATATATTATTTTTGGCATTTTTTAAATTTCATTTGATGTCAAACTGACGTCATGTAGGTACAGGGCTGGCACCACCATACTGGCGAAATAGGCAACCGCCTAGGGCGTATAAATTGGGAAGAAAAAATATTTTTATACTCATGTAGAGTATCATTCAAATCAATAAAATACGTCCGATAAAAAATACTATTCGACAACTGTTGGAAATCATTGAAACACTCCGGACTAGATTAGTAGGGAATTATTATAAACGAGTGTTTAATTTTTGGAATATCCAGTAGTGAAGTTTCAGTTTGTCAGGTTCCATGGCGCAGCGGTTAGTGTTGTAGGCTTTCGTGCAGGATATCACGGTTCAAGTCCCAGTACCATAGCTACTGTATACCTACGTATACAATAATTGAAAGACAAGATTGGGTCGAGTCGGAAACCTTCTGATCGCAAAGCCAGCTCTCTGCCGTTAGGAAACATTGGCTAATTGTGCAAATACATAAATTAACTGTCGTTTAAAAATCCTATAATTGTCTGTCTATTTCCCAAGATTTAGGTCGTGAATCCTGTAACAATTGTTTTGCTAAGGATCGTTAAGTTCGAGTCTCAAGACGTGTGCTAAAATAACAATCTCATTTGATATTATTTTTGTAAATATAAATGTGTTATTCTTGATAAAACAAAATTTAAACATTAATTTTATAGGAAAAATGTAAGGTACTGAAAAAGAATTTGTACGAAAAGTCTTTTCATGCGAGTTCCGAGAAAATGAGTGCATCATTATTTTTCTCATAACAAAGATTGTTACTGCTAAAAATAAGATTAATGAGAAAAGCGGTACTTCACATTTTTAATACTTTGTTGCTGGAATTATTCTATATTTATAATAGTTAATACGTTTACCATGCCAACTTTTATATAAAATATGTAGTAAGGAATGACTCATATATTTTCACTTTTACTTGCATACCGTTTGATACGGTATGTGTGAATGGAGTTTACTGGTAGAATCTATGATGTAAAATTAATAACTAGATATTATCCCTTGATATTGGTAAGTAATCATTAAGAGTCTTCGATATTTTTAAGTACAAGTATAGAAATTACTCTTATGTTTTTCATGTAGGTATCAAATTCAATGCTACTTGAGTATAACTCGTGACTAAAAGTCATGACCATGGATGAGGCCAACACGCAGGATATTGCAATTTGTTCGTTTATAAATATTTTGATATTCTTTTATGAATATATTTTTTCAAAGAAAATCAACTGAAATAATAAGCGAGCACAGTATCGATGTGCACACTCATTCAACATGTGGTTCACTGCACAGAGCTGTTTCTATCATGGTGAAAAACAAATATATTTTTAATTCAATTCGCTGGTTTATTAACATTATACAACAATGTACCAAAAAAGAATTTTCTCTACATTTTAAGTAGTATGAAGAGAGTAACAAAATCGTAGTTGATCAAGTTTCACATCACAAGAAATGCAAACGAATATAAGGTGGTACAAATTTATTGTACATATATCGACTGCGGAAAGGAAAAAGGACGTAACCCACAGTTTTTTCAAAACATGTTTTTGTCGATAATCACAATGTATCAAACTTGATACACGTTATATTAGAAGGATGCAATCTGCGAATGCCGAATTAGTATCTAAATTTAGCTTTTATGTTTGAAAAAGATGACCTTGTAAAAAATTAAAATCAAGAAAAAAGACTGAAATAAAGGTTTTTCCTGGACAATTCTTTAATTAATATTAGATTATGTCAATTTAACACCAGTTTAGACGTCTCCGTGCACTTCAAGGTTGTGTATAATTCATTATTTTGCATATGACCCAAAATCATCAAAACACGTTTTTTGCGCCTCCTGTACAATTTGATACGTGTGGGTTACGTCCTTTTTCCTTTCCATAGTCGATATGTATGTAGGTACTATAAAGAAAAATTATTGAACACCTAAATCAGGGATGACAAGCCTACGGCACGCGTGCCCGAGGTGGCACGTTTAAAAATTTGGATGGCACGCGAACGATTTCCAAGTTAAAAAAAAAATATTTTTAAGTTTAAAAAATTAAAATTTTGATTCAATAATCCGTGAATTAATTTACTTGATTTAATTAATTTACTCCGTTTTATTATTTTCAAATGTTTCCCAAGATAAACGACAATCGTTTAAAAAATCAAGTTTTATTTTTACTACTTTGTTAAAAAAAAAAACTACTGCTTGGGCACGCCACACAATCAAGAAATAATATTTGAGGATTTTTGGCACGCGGACCCAAAAAGGTTCTTTAATTTATTTTGATATTTCTATGAATGGTCTCCTACTTATTCTGCTAGCATATTTCCATGGTGCCAAAAAGGTTGGCCATCCCTGACCTAAATCAACGATTTTTTTTGGATTTCGTCCATGAAATCCTCCATGGAATCTCCAGGATTTAATGTATTGATGAACAACGAAATCCAGACCTGGTTGAAACAAGAAACGTTAAGATTCGTCGTAGCCATCACTATCGTTACAGTGTAATATTTTTTTATCGTCACGGATAGATCGTTGGCTTGTTACATTTCGAAGTCGAACATAGTTTGTGGCGAAAAATGGCGAAATGGTGGTTTAGCTTGACTGAATTATTCAGGCAATAACCACGGGAAATTGTGTTATTAAATTATTTATTTAAATTAAAACAAAATTCGAATACTTGTTGTTTAAACTTTTTGAGAAACGCGAGTTTCGACTTAACACACATAAACAACTTACAAGCACAAACGATAAATTTAATTTGTTTACTGCCAATAAAAAAAGTAATAAATTGTGAAAGTACATCGTTGAAATTGTTATCAATGTCATTGGCACCATGGAAATATGCTAGCAGAATAAGTAGGAGACTATTCATAGAAATATTAAAATAAATTAAAGAACATTTTTAAGAACTTCTCGGCCGAGCAATCATAACGCGATTCTTTGAAATTTGATTTTGTCAATTGTTAGAAGTACATTTGTAGTCAAGAAGTACCTATGTATTTTTGTAAGATTAATATTTTGAATGAATGTATAAATGTACATATGTATGAATAGTGTGTATACTATATAGTTTTAAAAATTCTAAATAAAACTGAAGACTTTATCAAAAAAATACAGCAGAAATGGGATGTCCACTTCATTTGCGATTACTCGGTATGGCGTAGGAAGCAGGCAAAGAATTTACTTTTCTGATTAAGAATTAAGATTAGAGTGTAATTATTTTCTGAAAGCAATTATAATAAAAAAAAAAAATACTCATTTTTACTCATCCGGGCAGTGGAGTCGTGTAAAAAAGACGACTCCACTTTTTTATTTGAATCGTTCAAATTTAATATCTTCAGTCGAAATCTAAAATTAAATCATTTCCTTTTAACTTATATACATAATATGACTAAAGATGATCTGAGTAAATACATATATCATATGTATTCACTCAGATCATCTTTAGTCAGCCAAGCATGAAATGTCAACACTATTGTCGTTTGAATAAACAACATTAAATATATTTTTTATCAGGACCGGTTGCGCTCATGACGAGAAATATCAATTGGTAAGATAATACAATATTACAGTGTTATTTATACAACACAAAATAAAATTAATAGTGTGTGACAAACAATTGGTATTGATTTTTTTTTAAATAAAGGTACAAAATACAAATAAGTGACACTTAATTTACTAAAAATAAAACATTCATTACTTTTAAGGTATAATTACAAAACTCACCAAAGAATAATTACGCTTAAGTAGACTGGCTAACGGCAAATTCGAAAATAACGTTTTGTATAAATAACACTGCATAGTTGGATTCTCTTGACAGTTGACAATGCCCACGTCATGAGCAAAAACGGTCCTGATCTTATAAAATAAAAAAGTAATTAATGCAAATAAGTATTTTATTTTTTGAATACATATAATCCTTTCCACCAAGTATTGACAGCGAACACCCTAAAAGTGTGCAATCATAATACTGGTGTAAAACCTATGACAAGATTTTTTTAAATAAAGGAGAGGACTAAAAAGGTCATTCCTGTAGCGGAATGGTATACACTTTTAGGTTATCGTCCTACTCGTTCAAAGGCTTTGATGTATTTGCTTCCGAAAACCTATTTGTATGTGATGATTTTATTTTTCCTCGTCGACCTTGTACCTGATTCCTCAATCGAGATCTGATAATCCCCACTCCCCAGTCTTTCCGAATAGATTGTCTTTCAATCAGTTGAACGACTACTGGTGAAATTCACCATTATGAGTTTTCATCTTAAGTAAGATAAAAACTATTTCTCTTTCAAAACTGCCGAGCATCGTCTCGATGAATGCTAAACATTCGATCTTCACGAAGTTTGGTTACTGCGTAACTATTTGCCAGTTCGCCACCATAACAATGAAACATGAAATTATTTCCGTCTTTTGTCAGTTTCGAAATTGTTGACAACGTGGGAGCGGTATGATCGACTGTCAGTTTGAATTTTGTATGTTGTTACGCGTGGGTTAAACTTGATTCTGTTGCAGATGTCATTAATAGAGTAAAATAGTGTCGTTAGGAAATACTTATCAAGAATAGATAATGGACGCACATTGAACCAAAACTGGTACGGTATTATGTAAACATCAGGAAACAACAATTTATTTTAAATACAATATTTTTCCCCCAAATGTATTCTAATTAGTAGTTGCTAGACGCGCTATTTTTGTTGACAAACCTTTGAAACATTAAATTCATAATAACTCTAAATAGACAATTTGTATGTGTATAATATGATATTAAGACACATTAATTATAATTGAAAAAAACAATTTTTTATATCCAGAAATTTGGATATAAAAAATATATACTATTAAGTGTTTTTGCTGCTGAAGATTTATATCTTAATAGATTAGGAGGAACACAATATTAAAATGTATTTTTTCTTTCTATGTATAATTTAAGACATTACTGTAGTTATTTCATTTAGTGGTTATAAAAATAACATGTAATATGAAAACGTTTTGTCACGATAATTACAACCTTACATCAAATTGAAATAAAAAAATCTTACGTTTTCTTCTGTGCCACGATGAGTTGTATTTCCTTGCCAAAACCGTCGAGAAAATCCTTTGATATGACCGTTAAGCGCTCTCTTGTATTCGAACCCAGGATGCCAGCAAAGAGAACCATATCCAAACACCCATAGTGCTGGAGGAGATTTCGTGGACTCTTTCACATCCTCCTCGTGTTGAAGTCTATCTGAGGCCATATTCGTCGATTCAGTTTCACTCATTTTTATTATTAATTCACGTTATGCAAAGTTATATAAAAGTACCAAAGCAATGTTTTCCGAAAGTTAATTTTCTCAATCAATTTTCACTTTTTAAATCACGTCAATATTAAACACAACCAATATTATATGAATTCGGGGGGTTGCTATCAGCATTGAAGTATTGTATGAAAACTCAAGAATCTGAAATTGACTTTTCGAGAATCTTATTCACCCGACAAAAATCTATCACAATTTGATTATTAACTAGACACTTTATGTCAATTTTAATATTGTTTTTCCAAATTGGATAAGTCGCCGAGACATGTCAAGCGATCGCGACGTATGCAGGAACAATATAAAACATAACAGAACTCGCTGCTGTCAGAATGACGCTAGTGAGAAAAACGCGACGGCGCATGCGCAAAAAGAGACCTTCACGAGAGGGCCAATGAGAGGTACCATTTGACCAATCATAACGGTCCGTTCTGTAATATAGTTCGAATCGATTGGTCGCCGACAGGTGATGCAATTTAAAAGAAGAATTTCCACGCTTGCTGCTACTTTCCATAGATAGACGGAATACGAACAATCCGTCTGATGAATGCACGGGTCTTTCCAAAATGATGCTTGCGATATGACTTAAGAAACTCTATGTAGGTGAATATTTTTATTCGTATAAAGAACAAAAACGAGACTTAACACGAAATCATACTTGGAACAAATTACCTCGAAATCATACTAACCACTTCGTGAATTTATTCGTTTTTGGAATATCCGTAGTAAATAATTCTTGTATGTATGTTTTTCCCAATTGTTTCATCGATAGGCATTAGTAGTGCAGGTAACGAATACCCTTTTTTATATTAAGCTAGGAAGTTGCATTATTAATTCGATTAAAAGTAGAGATGATATAAAATTCCGAAGAAATGTTTATCCTTAAGAGACGCAGTATGTATTAAGAATATATAGGTAACATGTATGTAAATTAATCACAGATATAGTTGACGTACTCTAATTTTAATGCAATATCAAAAATGATTTTTTTATATGTAACTTACTAGTTGTAAGTAGGGTTCCCAACTTTTTCTGTTACGATTCCGGGATAAATAGCACAAAACTGAATATTATCATATATCTGGATACGGGACAGCGATTTTATTTTCGGGACAATCCCGACAAATAGCACAAAATTGAACATCATCATCATCCGGCATACGGGAAGCGATTCCAATTCCGGGACAATCCCGGCCAATCCGGGACGGTTGGCAACCCTAGTTGTAAGCAGTGTCGTAGGGAGGAGTCCTGCCGCCCGGGGCGATCCTTATTTTTTGACCTGAAAAATAAGGATCCCAAAATCGACCCGAATTTGCCTTCCCTAATATTTCATCTATTTTTGTTTTCAATCACTTCTTATATTTGTTAATATTTTGAACTAGAAGTTTTTACTACAGTGGCTTAATTTTTTTTCATGTATAATTTATACAGTATAAATATAATTTATTGAAAAATGTCGAATTTATTTTTGAAAATGCCGCCTCCGATCTACCCCTGCCGCACCCCATTGCTACGCCACTGGTTGTAAGTCTGCGATATCCCATTGTGATAGCTACGCCGTAGGTGTTGTGTGTATACCAGTGATCGATAACCAGTTCTCAACATAGACGTCAACGTCAATTAATTAATGAAGACATCAAAACGAGAAAAAAGCTACGTACGGAACACTAGGCTTATTTTTTTAGGTCGGGTAATTCATAGTGTTAATAAAACACTTTAAATTTATTATTTTTAAATGGTGTGGCATTGAGTCTGTTCCTGAACTTTGACATTGTTGCAGCATAAAAAAGAAATCCTGCTTCTTAAAATAGGTAAACAATAATATTAAATAAATAATAAAGGTAATAAAGGTAAACAATAATAAATTGTTTTGACACAATGGAGGATTCTTCTGAAAAACTCACCAACAAATAATTTAATGACATTCATATTAGAATCTCTGATAAAATCAGTCAGATTTTCATAATCACTTGCGCTAAATCTGAGCATGCTGGTTTTGCTGTCAATGACAATGAATTCCGAACCAAGAATATTATAATTTTTAGTTTTCGGAAAATATTGAAAAAAACGGCTTTTAAGTTATGTGGGTGTTCGGGGAACACCTATTCAGGTTCTGTGAAACACCAGTGTTCCGCGGAACATAGCTTAGGAAACCCTGATTTACTCATTATAGTGCAGAGGTGACCTTTCCCCCAAATTCTACGTTGCGTAGGATATGAAGTGAATGCGTCCACACGCAGTCTTTTTATTCATATTTTCTCTCGTTCATTATATTTTTCGGTAATTGGGCTAAAGAGAAAATGATTATACAGAACATCACTAAACAGAATATGATAAAATAGAACAAGTTTTTTTTTCTGCAATTGAACACAATACATAGATATATTATTATGTATTCCCTGCATATTGGCCATTTTTAAGCACAATTTATTTACTCGATTTTGAAAATCCTGCACAGCTATTGCCACACAATAATAAATAAACAAAATAACTGATCGATAGGTGAACCACTAGATATTTTATAACAATCTTTTGCATTAAAACAATTTCAACATCCAGTGATTAAATATGTTTCAAGTTTAAATATATTTATTTAATATTCAATTGATAAAAATAATAATTTTAATTTGTTCTATTGTTTCATGTTCTGTGTAATCACATCGACTGTGGAAAGGAAAAAGGAGGGTTACGTCCTTTTTCCATACACATAGCAAATTTTACAGGAAGCACGAAAAACGCGTTTTGTTGATTTTGAGCCACATGCAAATTATGAAAAATACACAACCTTGAAGTGCACGGAGACTTCTAAACTGGTGTTAAATTGACATAATCTAATATTAATTAACGAAATTGTCTAGGAAAAACCGTTTTTTCATGACTTTTTCTTGGTTTAAATTTTCACAAGCTCAGCTTTTTTCAATCTTAAAAGCTAAATTTAGATACTAATTCGGCATTTGTAGCTTACATCCTTTTGATAGAACGTGCATCAAGTTAAATACATTGTGATTATCGAAAAAAAGCTGTTTGAAAAAACTGTGGGTTGCGTCCTTTTGGATTTCCAAAGTCGATATTCTGTCAAGTCATGTTCTGTTTGACATGCACTCATTTCTTTCACGCAAAAAGAAATTATCTTGGTACCCTTATTCTTTAATGTCAAATAATAATAATATGAATGAATGACAGGGTATACACGAGATCACGCAACACGTCAGGGAATAAATCTGGAAGTAGCAAATAATGGGTTATTCTTCCCCTATTTTTAAAAGTTGATGGTGGATGACCAAATACGTGGAATACTAGAAAATAATGTGTGTTTTTGTTAACTACTGATGATAGTGATCAAGCTATGACCCTGGTAATGTAAATTATTTCTAATTATCCCTTTATTTGTTCGTATTTTTTTAAAGATTCGGTTAATATTGTTAACCAGGTGTAGGCAATCTACAGTTCGGCTCGTATTTTGGTTAGGCCTATTGCACCATTTGCACTGCGTAAAGGTAGGTAAAAAGTAAATGTGTGAATGAAAGAATCCGACTTTCCCTTATCTTGACATCCTAAGCACGTACTTAGTGTCAGGGTTGTGGAGTCGGAGTCGTGAAGTCCGACTCAAAAAAAACTGACAACTTCGAGTCCTTCAAAAAAAATGTATTCAAATCACTTCACTGCATGCTGCTAAGCTAAAAAAATAAAGTCGTGTTTTAATCTAAGGTAGAGTCGTCTAATTTTTTAACGACTCCACAGCTTTCGATAATTTATAGAGCTTTTTTATTTTTTACAAAATTACATATAAATGCCACATGAGCACTATCCGGTATGGTCTAGTGGCTAGGATACCTGGCTCTCACCCAGGAGGCTCGGGTTCGATTCCCGGTACCGGAATATATTTTTGCTATTTCATTGATTATTTTGTGTGACTCTGGAAATAGGATTTTTTAGATTATTGTCAATAAGAGCAAAAATAAAATAAGATGTATGTACCTACGTAACAATTTTATTTGGTAGAAATACAAGGAAGGATTTTTTTATTTTGAAAGTAAGTGCATTTTGATTTTCAAAGATGTCATTGCGTATAAATGATTTTTATAATACATATTTTTATATTATGGCTATAAGATTTTGTACTGTAATACTAATATCTATCAAATATTGACACCATTTATTTACTTATGGTGTGTCTTGAAAGTATGTATGTAATTTGAAAATTTTCTAGTTGCTTCAAAAGTAGAAAGGTATTTTATTCTGGAAATGATCCGTAAAGGCGGGGAAATGGTTTGAGAGACAAGTGCAATATAGCTTTAGAATAATTCAGACAGGTGTCCAAGAATATTTAAATATTATTTTAGAAATTAAGTATTTATTCAGTGGTAAGTATATTCAAATTTGTAAAACAATCTTGTTATTTTATTAAAAATAAACTTGAAGTGATGATTCCGTTAATTATATAAAAATAATGTTATGACATCTATCGAAAAAAGTACGTAGCTTAAATGGTATGCAGGAGTATGAACAAACCAGATTTTCCTTACAAAGTCGCGCGCGATTTCAACTTTGACCCTTGCCTCCACAAGTTTAGTGATAACTGTTACCATTGCTTCGGGCCAGTCGGCCGCTGCCCGTTGTTCGGCTTGCGGTGCCCTACACAGACAGTAATATTGATTGTCTAGATATTGAAGCAAATAATGTTAAAATGCATAAACAAGGACACCCTGCAATATATTTCAGGACGACTGATAAATAAAAAAATAATCCGAAAAGCGTTAAAATTGTCGAATAATTTATCAACGTATAAAGGGTAGTCAAGCTTTTTTAAAAAACTATACGTTTTATCGATGTACACATTATCTGAAGCGAATTCATTTTCGAAGCATACATCATTGAAAGTCTCATCAATTCTGAAACCGACCAATATTGAAACAACTCGTAGCAGATTTAAATTATATCAAATTATTCATCTCGACAAATTTTATTGAAATATGTGATGCTGTAGATTCAAAATTCGATTTTGTTCACGTTCAATAACGAAATAACGATTTTTTTATTTTGGCATTGAAAAACACAAATTTTGCCGGGATTTTTTGTTTATGTAATACCGGAAAATGCAATCCCACACCACAATGGATTATGGAGAGGACTGATAGATAGCGGGCAGTAATGATTACAGTTGACCAGTTTTTTTCAAAAAAAAGGTGCCGGAATTCATTTCTTTTAATTAACGTGTCCGCGTTCCAAATTTCACGGCATATGAAAGGACTCCCTAGTGGAAGAATCCGAGCAGAAAGTAATTTTTTCCGAGGACTGCTTTAGTTACTCAGTTTCTCAACTTCTATTTTTCCCGAAGACGAGTGAGGATAGAAAGGATGGGTTACTAAGACAGGACTAGTGGTTATCTAGGGAATCTAAGAAAAGTACAGATAATTATGGTTTCCATAAAAAAACAAACAGTTTTTTAAGCAAACTGTTTAAGAATATTGATTTGAAACGACACTGCATGTTAACTTATAACAGTTATAACAAAGCAACTAGACACACAACATTAGATTTGCAAATTAAAAATAAATAAAATTGAAAGTATATAAGTAAGGGGTTTATGATTCGTATTTCTATATTTTTACATAGTACAATAATCTAATATAAGCGAACCGAAATTCAAGATATCGTACGTATATGGAATCTGTTTAAGTAACGAACGCTATGAAGTGCGATTTCAACAGTTGAGGAAAATTAGGTTATACTTAACATAAAATAAGGGGGGGTGGTGGGGGGGCGCTGTACACGAAGGATCTGCTTAGAATGTGACTCACTAAAAAACATCTACACTCATCATTTACGTGAAAGGTGTTTTTCAAATTGTTTATCAATATAATTATTTAAATGGTAGAATACACACTGTGGAATGTTTACAAATATGAAGCAAACAATTACTGTACGAGATCCATAAACTGGCAAAGATTTTATGTTTCTATTTTTTTGACTACTTTTAACATTATTCTTTTAATTGAAAACCTATTCTCTCCAATTTATATTAGGTTTCTTTATGATCTTTTTTTAAATCCATGTTCCGCTCCACAATGTGAGCATATGGAAACCTAATGGAGGTATCTTAACAGAAGTTTTTTTCTACGAGAAACTGTTTGTTCCTCAGTCGCACAACCTCACTTTTTTTCAAGTGAGTAGTAGAGACAGAAGGGATAAGGCTAGAAACAGGACTAGCGACTGGCTAATCGCGATGTGCAACACCAATTGTAGATAGAGGATCAGACAGGATGGAAGGAGAAGAACTGATAGCTGAATTGACATCAACAAACACCCAGGTCTTCGCTCACAACTTTGAATTGAATAAATTCTCAAATTCACTGTGATATGACGGGAATCGAACCAGACCTGCGTGATCGGTAGAGCAAGGCTCTAACCCCCAACTGTTCTTATAATTCTTATTATAATTCAGAAAAAAATCAACGTGTAGATATCTTATCTAGGATAAAAATCAGTTGAAACTTCTACATGAAGCGTCTTCTTCAACTCTATAAGAGGATATGTAATTTAGTTATTCCCAACGTTTTATGGTCATATTGCAGCAATCCCCGAAGAAAGCAAGCAGTAGACATCCAACTAATGTAACATCATCTATTTAGGCTACGATTACATGTCCAAAAAGTCCATCCGATTATACATATTTCTAAAATTTAGATATTATTCGATTAATATATTATACCATTGTATGCATAGTGCAAGTGCCATAGCTACGTGATATGGTAATCAATATCAAATAATTGTATTTTGCCGCTAAATTGGCAGGGGCGTCGTATTACAAGAGGAGTGATGTAGAGGGTCTACACCAGGGGGTGGGGAACCTATTTTCTCTAAAGGCCCGCATTCATTTTTTCTGATTCGGAACGATAAGGCCGCAGTACACATTGACTATCGAATTTTAGGGCGGAAACAAGAAATATACGGACAGAATATAATCAGGAATTCATCTCATACATCATTTAAATAAATTTACATAAGTAGAGAATTGGCCAGGAAGGGCAACACCAGAGTTAGCCAAAAGGCCGCAGGTTCCCCACGCCTGGACTACACACTACAGTGGTGCAGTTTTCCAAGTGCCCCGAAAATTTACACACTGCATTCGCTACGAATCCATATATTTGTTTTAAATCGGTAAATCCAATATATCAATACAACGTTTAATTAAAAGTAATAACAAATACCAGTTTTAACTTGTATAATTATAACATGTACCGTTACTTTATTGGGCATGAATAAGATAATGTATTATTAATTTAATTTGGTTACACAATACTAAAGATCATTGTGATTGCAAATAAGATATTTCCTTCAATCATAGCAAATAAATTTTTTTAAAATTATATATTAAGGTTTTGACTTGTTTAGCTCGTTGATCAAAGAGATTTCCATCCTTTTTAGGTAGGGATATGTTAATGTAATGTTGGCCCAAATATAGTTTGAGTTACTCGTTTAGTTTGTGGAAATAAAAGATTATAATATCGTTTTAATACTACCATAAACATTAAAAAACATGGGAGGACAGTTATGAATTTATATCCACAGATTTAAACACGATCTATTGTCTGAGAAAACAAATCACTCACACAATATGTTTAATTTATTTATTTAATATTAAAGATAGTAAACAAGAAAATGAATTTCTTGGCATTATTACTGGAAACTTCAAATAAACTTAACGCTTTTAAGCTGGGCAGATTTCTTTATTAATACATCTATCCAAAAACGATTAAACTACTAAAAGTTTTTAAGCTGTAAAACATTTTGGACAATTTTCTGTTTATTATTTAAATTTAGTCTAATGGGTCTACGGCCATGCTACATTTTCAGTAAGCTTTCATGAGAAGGTTTTTTTGCTTAAAGTTTTCTGGCAGTATACCGACGATATTAATTACTGGAATTCCAAATTTAAAAAAATGGAATATGGTAGTAAAATGTATTTTTAGCTTTGAATTTGTTATTTTCTTTTTTCATTTCGTTATGCTTCGATATTTATATCTATGTTTATTTAACTTGCAAATACAATAACCAAAACTATTTTGTAGACCTTTTCATATCGTTAAGTGTACGAATCATGCTTGATGTAACATTTATAGGCGTAATAGAGATTCGATCGTACGAAAAAAAAACGAATTGCAGCATCAGTTGAAAGGATAGTACATTATTTTGAATTTTTATACAAGTTAATTGAAATATTCATAATATTGTTTTAAAATAAACTTGGATAAATATAAGTTAAGTATTAGTATTATACAATTAATTAAATCGTCCGGTTTATGTCTGATTTTTTGACTATATTTAGAACACGAAATTATTACCTACCTTTGTGCCCTGCGTTAAAAAAGCATTCAGCACTTATACCGTCATGGTAGACCAACAAAGTACGTGGCCAAGAGAGTGAACTCGT
>CM062825.1:23194852-23247890 GCA_031772345.1 Himalopsyche anomala | reverse complement strand
TCCTTCTAGTTCTCGGGTCGCGTATTGCTATTCCAACCCGAATTCTTTGCTTAATCACAAAATTATAGGGATTAAAGATATGCTATCCCGGGACTTAAATCATATTGCAAATTCATTAAATGGTCTCTAACATATGCTGACACGTAAGATATGAAAAGAGTTTCTTGTTAAGTTCGCCTCGATTATATAAAATAATATTCTCAAAAATAATGATTCATAACGTAAATGTTACACAACAACAAACTTCTTAAAATGTAAAAAAAAATCAAAGTACCTACGTATCCGCAAGAATGACGAGTATATTTAGTTCTGTCGGTAGCATGTAAGCCGAAATAGGCATCAACTATGGATTTATCATTATCGTGACCTAATTACATTGCTATTATTACCTTATCATAATGGATTACTGCTAAAGAGCAGTGCCAATGAAACACGAAAGTATTAATATACCTTTTAATTCTCTTTGGGGCGAGTTGTCAAACTGTGTTCTTCATTTTGAAGTCCGAGCACTAAATGCCTTACTGTTAATCGCTCCTAGTAGCATCTCAAGTTATCATTATGTTACGATTAGTTTTGATTTTGATAAGATTCTGTGGAATATATAGCTCATTAGTTTATTTTGCCACACATCGCAAACATTAACAAATTTTACTTGAGTAACTAAAATAGTTGAAACACATCTGTGTTCCGACACGATAGTATGTAATTGTTAATATATAAATACATAAAATATGCATCACATTTTGCAATTAAATTAATAAGGGAATCTAAAACAAAGCTAATAAAAGTAAAGCTTGGATAAAACCATGACTATTTGACCGCATGATAATATACTTGGAATAATAGCATGTGTTTGATATAGTCAAACAAACATTTAGTTCTTATAAATAATATCACAGGTATCATATTTAGAGTTTGCCTTCGCTCATTTTAATTTCCGAATAAAATCTTAGCTATGTTATAATAGTTAATTTTGAAATTAGAACGTGCGAGTGAGAGAACGCCAAGATTATAAATAACCGCGGAAGTTCATGTGGCTATATTTAAAAATCAACGAAAAACAAAACAAAATTCTTCCGCGAAAACGTGAAATTTAGACGATATATTGTAGTCTGATAAAAAAAAATGTAGCTATAAATAATAATATAATCACATAACTATTTACTTTATGGGTCGGCATGAAAATGGTCACGTGAAGTTACAGCGCGTGGTAAATATGAAACGCTTGGAGGTTTCCCTGACTAAACAATGCCAAGAGCGCTTTTGCTTGCAAGACATTGTGGAGCTGCATCCAACCTCCGCGAATCCTGTTTTGAAATAATCTAGGTTAGTGCTTAGCGGTGTTTTCATGCTTACAAATAATCATCTTAAATAATGGTGTAATTTTATAATCAAATATAAAGGCAATGTTTTCATGGCATACAAACACGTTCGATTCAATGAAGATTCAGATAATGATGGTGGTGGTTCCAAAGCACACTTGTACCACAGAAACTCTACATATACATATGTATGGAAAACTGCATCGTCCATGTTATACTATACAGCTTTTCATGAAATTATTAAAATACTACATTCACTTCTCGGAAAAGTTTTATTTGTTAATGAATTTCATTGCAAGATTTACTCTGGACGGAACTGCAAATGAGAATGATATATAAACATTAAATACAATACACAATGCATACAATTCGTGGTACTTTATCGCGTACAACTGTTATTTTATTGAAGTTTCCCCATATTCATTTACAAAGGAGAACAAAACAACTTCGTTCAATCAATCATTCCGTTTAAGTAAAAAAGATGACACGAGTGAAAATTATGAAATATTTGTCAATCGCTTGTTTTTATGGGTGGCACCTACATATGTACATATATATTAGTAAAGCGACACTTCCCTTTATCTGCGATGACAACATTTGACTTGTCAACAACTTTGAATATATTATAATAAACAAATGAAAAAAAATCCATTATCTCTTCATATTCATATCAATGCTAATCCATCAATGCAAAATAGTAATCGTTGGGTGCTTCCACTACTCATAGATAAATAATGTATTCAAATGTATGTATGTACATGTTGGATGTATGTATAAAAGTAAAAATGTATTTTTTAATGAAAGCAGAATGTTATTGTGCAGTTCTAAAAGGTAATAAAAATTCCAAACGTTGGTTTTGCAAAATAATTAATTATTATAAACCTACTAGTTAAGAATGTGACTAGTAGATTTTTGCATTAATCTTATTTTTAACAGTGGACTTCTTTGTGTTATGAGGAAAATAGTCACAGATTCATTATCTCGGAATTCGAATGAAAAACATATGAATTCTCTTATGATTTTCATTTAATTTATTTTATTGATCTTCGTTTCAATATTTTTTAAAAAGCTGTTTCGTCTTTGAGAAATACGTAGATTTGTATTGAGAATATGTAAGGTCTAAACCAGTGGTCAGGAACCTGCGGCTTCTTTGCTACTCTGATGCAGCCTTTTGACTTGTGCCATTTTTTTAAATAAAAATATTTAGTTTATGCGGGTTCCGAGAGTTGTCAATGATTTCTTTACTGCGGCCTAATGCTGAATCAGCATAATGAATGTAGACCTTTTATAAATGAAAAGGTTTCTGGGCTAAGCCCTTATCAGTAATAAGATATTATAATTTGAATCGTTTAAATTGATGTACATTCACACAGAATTTTGTCACTAATGATCCGGGTTTCGCCCTTATCAGGCATCTTCAAGCGTTCAAGTTCATCCGTGGCAATTGACAGCCTGAAGATGCCGAAAGGGCGAAAACCCTGGTCGTATAATAGAACAAAATCTGATGTGAATGTACATATAATTTATGATCGATTCATTCATATTTATATTGAAACTCCACCAAGCACCTTCAGTCGAAATCTTAAATTAAAAGAGATATATTTAAATTCGTTCAAATGTAGTAAATTTCCATACGTTTTATCACCAACGACCCGGATTTGCCTTTTGCATGCATTAAAGTGCACTTGAACTGAGGGTAAGTAAATAGTTTTTATCATGCTTGTTTAAGAATAACTAGGATATATATTATTATCACTAAGTAATGTATAAAATTATTGATGGCGATCTGAATTAATTTAAGCGATTCAAATTTGATATAGAAATTCCATCAAGTAATAAATATATTATAATAATAAACAATATGAGTTCTTACACTCACTCATTAAAATTATAGTATGGAAAATTATGAGATTTATATCGGAATTCAGCGGTCGCCCAACCAATAGTCAACTCTATGGTACCACTATTGATCTGTGGGAAAAATTAAGTGGTCTATGGAGTTGATGCAGAACGTCATTGTAGCCAAGAATTTATAAGCTTATTTCATAGGGCAACAAATACCACACCACATGTATGCATTACAAATTAATTAAGTACGATTACTATTTCACAATAAAATTTGTAAAATTATTGATATCTGTTTTATACACGTCTTTGAAAAAAACAGAGCTTAATGAAAATTGATAGTTAGAAAGGGAGCAACCGCTGTTATAGACTGGAAATTTTCCGGTTTAATTTGTAGGAATAACATGTAAACACCACATGGGATTTTATAATAATTAAATGAATATAAGCGGACAATAATATATATATAATATCAAACAATGTAAAGTAAATAATAAATCAATACAACATAGGAAAAACTTGTGAGGAACATACATTATTAATGCTGGCACATCTAAAATTATAATAAATATAAACAAACATAAATTGTTTTATCAATATATTTTTGCATTGAATTGAATTAAATGAATACACATTGCGTTGTTATTGGGTCGCTAATCCATCTTATCAAGTGTTTAAAAATCTTGATCTTCAAATACTTCCTTAAATAAAACATCATAATTGCATAGTATTTAAATGAATATGCTTGGAGTTAATAAGTATAAGCTAATAAGTAGGTACAATTTAATTATATTAACACAACCATCGTTGCTTTGCGTTGCTGGATATTATTTCCTGTGTATAAATATATGTTGAAAAAGCTTAATAACATATTAAAATTTTCGATATAGAAATTATCAAATTATTTTCTTGTATTTTAAAATTAATCCCAAAGTTAACATCAATTTAATTCTAATGATTACAATTAAACTAAAATTCCAACTAAATGATGTTTAGTTTCAAATAAATGAGTAAACAATCTGAGTTATTTACACCGTGTTATTGTTTTTCTGAAACTTCAATTGATGGGATTTTTTAAAGTAATTATATTCGCAGTTGCGTGGTTGCTCTATCTGTGAGTTACATGTATTCGAACGTACACATTTTACGGGATATACCTACGCGGCCAAAAATAGTACACACACTTTACTAAGTTTTTTGTTGTTGAAGACGTGAATTGAGGCGGGGATCATTACGAATATCAATCAACAAGAAATGAATTATACTTTGACGCATGAGATTCTTTATCACAAACTATATTGTCTTGTTTTGGATTAATGTTATAAAGGAAGAACAACTGACAAATATATATTACTGTACGATATTTTATGTTATTTGTCTGTGGTCTACAAACATAGATTTTTTTAAATGAAATTATACATTATTTGAACTTTGACGCCAAGTGAATATTTTCTGTGGCAGTTTTTAGTGTGCCAACTGATTTGCATTTAAAACAAAGGGTTGTGTGTGTTGTTTTGAAATGATATGTAAAAAACGTTGACTCCTGTTTATGACTTTTCAAATTGACAAAAAAAAAAACTCTAAACACAAAAACATGGATATGGATATAAGCTATACGACAAAGTATCTTGTGTTGATACTTAGTTCTTCCAGTTGTTAATGCGTCGTGTCTTCGTTTATTGCATATGTTATTTTTGGCATTTTTATAATTCATTTGATGTGTCAAACTGACGTAAAGTGGGTACAGGCTGGCACCATTCGTATGGCGAAAATTAGGCAACCGCCTAGGGCGTATAAATTGGTGAAGAAAAAATATTTTTATACTCCAAACATTGTAAAGTATTATTCAAATCAATAAAAATACGAAATACGGTCGGATAAAAAATACTATTCGACAACGCGATTGGAATCATTGAAACACTTGGACTAGAGTTTGTAGGGGAATTATTATAAACGAGTGTATTAATTTTTGGCATATCCAAGAGTGAAGTTTCAGTTTTGATCAGGTTCCATGGCGCAGCGGTTAGGTGTTGCAAGGCTTTCGTGCAGGTTATCAAGGGTTAGAGTTCAGTACCATAGCTACTGTAAGTATGTATACAATAATTTGAAGAGCAAGATTGGGTCGATGGGTCGGGAAACCTTCTAATCGCAAAGAAGCTCTTGACGTTAGGAAACATAGGCTAAATGTGCCACTCATATATTAACTGGTCGTTTAAAAATCCTTTAAAACAATTGTTTTTTAATGATCGTTATGTTCGTAGTCTCAAGGAAGTTTTGTGCTAAAATATCAATCTCATTTGATATATTTTTTTTGTAAATACAAATGTGTTATTATGTGATGATCAAATGAAAACAAAAATTTAAATCAATTTATTTTATATATCGGAAAATTGATTAGCTAAAGGTACTGAAAAAGAATTTGTACGAAAAGTCCCTTTTCATGCGAGTTCCGTGAAAATGAATGCATTCATTCTTTTTCTCATAACAAAGATTGTTGCTCTAAAATAAGATTAATGAGAAAAGCGGTACATCACATTTTTTATACTTGGTTGTGGGATATTTTATCTATATTTATAATGTTGATACGTTTACCATGCAACTTTTATATTTCAATGTAGTAAAAATGGCTATATATTTTCACTTTTACTTGCATTACCGTTTGATTCGGTATGTGTGAATGGAGTTTACTGGTAGAATTTCTATGATGTAAAATTAATAAACTAGATATTATCCCTTGATATTGGTAAGTAATCATTAAGAGTTTCGATATTTATAAAGTACAAGTATTGGAAAATTCTCTTAAGTTTTTCAACGTAGGTATCAATTCAATGCTACTTGAGTATGACTCGTGACTAAAAGTCATGACCAGGTTGAGGCAAACACGCTAGGATATTGCAATTTGTTTCGTTTATAATATTTTGATATTCTTTTAAGAATCTATTTTTTCAAAGAAAATCAACTGAAATAATTAATGGAGCACAGTATCGATGTGCACACTCATTCAACTGTGGTTCCACTGCACAGAAGTGTTTTCTATCACGATGAAAAACAAATATATTTATAATTTTCAATTCGCTGGTTTTTAACATTATAAATGATGTACCAAAATAGAATTTTCTCTACATTTTTAAGCCAGTATGAAGAGAGTAACAAAAATCGGGTTTGATCAAGTTTCACAATACAGAAATTGAAAAACGGAATATTAATTGGTACAAAATTTATTGTACATATATCGACTGCGGAAAGGAAAAAGGAACGTAACCCACAGTTTTTTTGTCTCGATAATCACAATGTATCAAACTTGATGCACGTTCTATTAATGATGCAATCTGCGGAATGCAGTAATTAGTATCTAAATTTAGCCTTTTAAGTTTAGGAAATAGTTGGCCGCTTGTAAAAATTTAATACAAGAAAAAGACTGGAAATAAATAGGTTTTCTCTGGACAATTTCTTTAATTAATAGTTAGTTTATGTTTCATTTAAACCACCAGCTTATAGACGTCTCCGTGCCACTGCTTCATGGCTGGTGCATAATTCATTATTTGCAATATGTCCCAACATCGTAATCAAAACCACGTTTTTTGCGCCTCCTGTACACATTTGATATGTGTGGGTTAACGTTCATTTCTTCCTTTCCACAGTCGATCTGTATGTAGGTACTTATAAAGCAAAATATTGAAAAACCTATATCAGGGATGACGAACCTAAGGCACGCGCGCCCGAGGTGTGGCACGTTTAAAAAATTTGGATGGCAGCGAACGATTTCCAAGTTTTAATAAAATATTTTTAAGTTTAAAAAATTAAAATTTTGATTGTATAATCAGTGATTAATATTTACTCCGTTTTATTAATTTCAAATGTTTCCTAAGATAGAAACGACAATCGTTTAAAAGTCAAGTTTTATTTTTACTATTTTTGTTTAAAAAAAAACTACTGCTATGGGCAACGAACACAATCAAGATATAATATTTGAGGATTTTTGGCACGCGGACCCAAAAAAGGTTCTTGAAAATTTATTTTGATAATTTCTCATGAATAGTCTTTTACTTATTCTTGCTACCTTATTTCCAGGGTTCCAAAATTCGTAGGCCATCCCTGACCTATATCAACGAATTTTTTGGATTTCCTCCATGAATCCTCCATGGAATCTCCAGGATTTAATGTAATATGAACAAACGAAACCCCCAGACTGGTAGAAACAAGGAAACTTTAAGATGCGTCGTTAGCCATCACTATCGTTACAGTATATTATTTTTATTGCATCCATGGAAAATCTTTGGCTTGTTACATTTCGAGAGTAGAAATAGTTGTGTGGCGAAAAATGGCGAAATGGTGGTTTAGGCTTTGAGAACTGAATTTAATCAATATGCCACGGGAAAAATCGTGATATTAAATTATTTATGTAAATTAAAACAAAGTTTCGAATACTCTTGTTGTTTAAACTTTTTGAGAAACGAGAGTTTCGATTTTAATATAACATAAACAATCTTACAAGCACTCAAACGATAAATTTAATTTGTTTACTGCCAATAAAAACAAGTAATTAAATGTGAAAGTCCATTGTTGAAATTGTTATCAATGTCATTGCACCATGGGAGGAAATATGCTAGCAGATAGGTATGAGACTATTCATTGAAATATCAAAAATAAATTAAAGAACATTTTTAAGAACTTCTCGGCGACGTGCAATCATAATCGCGATCTTTTGAAATTTGAATTTGTTCAATAGTTAGAAGTACATTTGGAGTCAAGATAAGTACTATGTATTTTTTGTAAGATTAACTATATTGAATGACAATGTATAAATGTACATATGTTATGACTTAGTGAGTCATACTTATAGTTTTTAAAAATTCTAAATAAAAATGAAGACTTTATCAAAAAACTACAGCAGAAATGGTGATGTCCACTTCTATTTCGATTCTCGGTTTGGCCGTAGAAGCAGGCAAAGAATTCTACTTTTTGATTATATGAATTAAGATTAGAGTGTAATTATTTTCTGAAAGCAATTATAATAAAAAAAAAAAATACTCATTTTTACTCATCCGGGCCGTGGAGTCGTGTAAAAAAGACGACTCCGACTCCAAAGATTTTTTTAATCACTTTTTTATTTGAATCGTTCAAATTTAATATCTTCAGTAGAAATCTAAAATTAAATCATTTCCTTTAACTGTATATACATATATGATAAAGATGATTTGAGTGATTCATTTATCATATGTTTTTCACTCAGGATCATCTTTTGGCAGCCAAGCATGAAATGTCAACAGTAAGGTCTCGTTTGTAACTAAACACATTTAAATTTATATTTTTTCTTTTTCCAGCGACCCCCCGGTTGCGCCTACTATGACGAGACACATTTCAATTGGTTAAGATATACAATAAATATTACAGTGTTATTTAACTCCAACAAAAAATTAAAATTAATAGCGGTGTGCAGCGCAATCACCAATTGGCTATTGTTTTTTTCATTAAATAAAGGTACAATATATGAATAAGGAAACTTAATTGACTATAAATAAAACATTCATTACGTTCTAAAGATTTAATTACAAACTCACCAAATGAATATATTACGGCTTAATTAGACGGCTAACGGCATAAATTCGAAATTAAATCGTTTTGTTATAAATAAACACTGCATAATTGGATTCTTTGTCAGTTGACAATGCCCACGTCATGAGCCCCCAAAAAAAAACGGTCCTGTATCTATAAAATAAAAAGTAATTAATGCAACATAAGTATTTTATTTTTTTAATAAATATTATTCATTACCAACAATGTATTGACAGCGACACCCTAAAAGTGTGCTATCATAATACTGGTGTAAAACCTATGACACAAGATTTTTTTTAAATAAAGGAGAGGACTAAAAAGGTCATTCCTGTAGCGGACCGGTATACATTTTAGGGTTATCGTCCTACTCGTTCAAAGGCTTTGATGTTTTTGCTTCCGAAAACCTATTTTTTATGTGGACGATTTTTGTTCTCCTCGTCGGACCTTGTACTGAATTCCCCATCGAGATCTGATTAATCCCCACTTCTCCCAGTCTTTCGAATAGATTGTCTTTGAAACAGTTTGAAAGACTACTGGTGGATAATTCACCATTATGAGTGTTTATCTTAACTAAGATAAAAACTATTTGAAATGGATTAATAAAGAAAGAAGTATATCACCTTTGTCTTTCAAAATGCCGAGCGTCCGTTCGATGATATGCTAAACATTCGATCTTCGCGAAGTCTGGTATATGCGTAACTTTTTTCCTGTTCGCCACCCTAACAATGAAAACATGAAATGAATCTCCGTCTTTTGTCAGTTTCGCTAAAATTTTTGACAACGATGGGAGCGGTATGAGCGTCTGTCAGTTTGATTTTGTATTGTTGGTACGCGTGGGTTAACTTGATTTCTGTTGCCGATGGTCATCTAATTGAGGTAAAATAGTGTCGTTAGGAAAATCACTTATCACAGAATAGATAATGGACCGCACATTGAACCAAAACTGGGTTCGGTATTTATGTAAAACATCAGGGAATACAATCAATTTTATTTTAAATACAATATTTTTTCACCCCAATTGTTATTCTATGTAGTAGTTGGCTTAGACGCGCTATTTTTTTTTTTTTTTTTTTGTTGAACAAACCTTTGGATACATTAAATTGCTAATAACTCTAAATAGACATTTGTATGTGTTATAATATGATATTAAGACACATTTATTAATAATTAAAAAAATACAATTTTGTATATCCAGAAATCTTGGATATAAAAAATATATACTATATAAGCTGTTTTTGCTGCTGGAAGATTTATATCTTAATAGGTTTAGGAGGAACACAATATTAAAATGTATTTATTTCTTTTTAAATTTAAGTATCATTTACTGTTGTTATTTTCATTTTAGTGGTTATTAATAATAAACATGTAATATGATAATCGTTTTGTCACCGATATTTACACCTTACATCAAATTGAAATAAAAAAAAATCTTTCGTTTTCTTCTGTGCTCCCGGATGAGTTGTATTTCCTTGCCAAAACCGTCGAGAAAATACTTTTGATATGACGTTATAGCGCTCTCTTGTATTCGAACCCAGGAGGCAGCCCCCGCAAAGAGAACTCATATCGCAAACACCCATAGGGCTGGAGGAAGGATTTCGTGGACTCTTAGTGTTGAAGTCTATCATGAGGCCATATTCGTCGATTCAGTATCACTCAATATTTTTTATTAATTCACGTTATGCAAAGGCTATATAAAGTACTTAAGCAATGTTGTCCGAAAAGTTAATTTTATCAATCAATTTTTCACTTTTTTAAGAATCACGGTCAATATTAAACCACAACCAATATTATATGAAAGCGGGGGGTAGCTATCAGCATTGAAGTATTGTATGAAAACTCAGGAATCTGTAAGATTGCCTTTTCGAGAATCTTATTCACCCGACAAAAATCTATCACCCTATTTGAGTATTTTACTAGACACTTTTTGTCAATTTTATATTGTTTTCCAAATTGGATAAGTCGCCGAGACTTGACAAGCCTGATCGCGAGTATGCAGGAACAATATTAAAAACATACAGAACTCGCTGCTGTCAGAATGACGATAGTGAGGAAAACGCGGACGGAGCTGCGCAAAAAGAGACCTTCACGAGAGGGCCTAATGAGACGGTACCATTTGACCAATCATAACGGTCCGTTCTGTAATATAGTTCGAATCGATTGGTCGCCGGACAGCTTTGATGCAATTTAAAGAAGATTTTCCCACGCTTGCTGCTACTTTTCTGATAGGCACGGAATACGAAACCAATCGTCTGAATGGATAATACACGGGTCTTTCCAAAATGATGCTTGCGATATGATATAAGAAGGGAAACTCTTTGTAGGTGAATATTTTTATTCTTATAAAAAAACAAAAAACGAGACTTAACCACGAAATCATATGGAACAAATTACCTCGAAATCTTTATTTGTATTCTCTTCGTTGTATTTATTCGTTTTTGGAATATCAGTAGTAAATTATTCTTGTATGTATGTTTTCCCAATTGATTCATTGACTAGGTATTAGTAGTTGCAGGTAACGAATACCCTTTTTTATATTTAGCTATGTGTAGTTGCATTTTCAATTCGATTAAAAGTAGAGGATGATAAAAAAAATCCGTAAGAAATGTTTATCCGAGGAGAGGGGCGACAGGTAATGTATTATGAATTATATAGGTTATAATGATTATACTTACGGAGGGTGATTTGTATGTAAGTAATTCACAGATAGATATAGTTGACCGTACTCTAATTTTAATTTTAATGCAATATCAATAAATGATTTTTTTTATATGTCACTTACTCGTTGTAAGTAGGGTTTCCCAACTTTTTCTGTTACGATGCCGCGGAGTAGATAGCACAAAATGATTATTTTATTCATCTATTATCTGGGTACGGTGACAGCGATTTCATTTTCGGGACAATCCCGAACAAATAGCACACAATAATTTATCTATCAATCATCAAATCCGGCATACGGGACTGCGATTCCTATTCCGGGACAATCCCCGGGCCATTCCTGAACGGTTGGCAAACCTAGTTGTATGCCTCGAGTGTCGTTAGGCGAGGGAATGTCCTGCCGCCCGGGGCGATCCTTTATTGTTGTGGACCGGAACTAATTTTGGATACCAATAATCGACCCGAATTTGCCTTCCCTGATATGATTTCCTCTATTTTTTTGTTTTCAATCCGCTTCTTATTATTTGTTAATATTTTGAACTAGAAGTTTTTACTACAGTGGCTTAATTTTGTTTTCAGGTGTTAATTTCTTACAGTATATAATATAATTTATTGAAAAAAATATGGAAATTTATTTTTGTTATATGCCGCCTCCGCATCTTCCCCTGCCGCACCCCCCCATGCTAACGCCACTGGTTGTAAGTCTGCGAATATCCCATGGTGATAGCTACGCCCGTAGGTTGGTTGTGGGTATACCAGTGATCCATAACCAGTGTCTCGATCATTGACCGTCACGTCAATTAAATTAATGATGACAATCAAATCGAGGAAAAAAAGTACGTACGGGAACACTAGGCTTATTGTTTTAGGTTATGGTAATCATGTGTTAATAAAAAATCGTTAAATTTATTATTTTTAAATGGTTGTGGGCCATTGAGTCTGTTCCTGAACTTTGACATTGTTGCAGCATAAAAAAAGAAATCCTGCTTCTTTAAATAGGTTAACAATAAATATTAAATAAATAATAAAGGTAATAAGGGTAAAAACATTAATAAATTGATTTGACACACTGGAGGGAATCTTCTGACAAAAATCACCAACAAAGAATTTAAGGACATTCATATCAGATATCTCTGTAAAAGCAGTCGATTTTCATATCACTTGCGCTAAATCTGAGATGCTGATTTTGCTGACCAATGGATAAATGAATTACCGAACCATGAATATTATTAATTTTTAGTTTTCGGAAATTATTGAAAAAAACGGACTTTTAAGCTTATGGTGGTGTGTTCGGGGTACACCTATTCAGGTTTCTGGTGAAACACCAGTGTTCCACGGAACATAGCCTTAGGAAACCCGATTTTACTCATTATAGTGCAGAGGTGACCTGTCCCCAAATTCTACGTTACGTAGGATATGAAGTAAATTGCGTACACAGCAGTCTTTTCTTTTATTTCTGATTTTCTCTCGTTCATGTGGTATTTTTCGGTTTAAGGGCGAAGAAAATATTTATACTGAAACATCACTTAACAGAATATGATTAAAACAGAACAAGTATTTTGTTTTTTTGCCTGCAAATTGAACACTAAAATAGCTCAGAGGTTATTATTATGTATTCACTGCATTATTGGCCATATGTAAGCACAATTTATTTTCTCGATTTTAAAAATTCTGCACAACTATTGCCACACAATACTAAATAAAACAAAATAACCGAACGGTAGGTGAACCCACTAGAAATTTTATAATAATCTTTTGCATTAAAACAACTTCTACATCCTGTGTTAAAATATGTTATAAGTTTCACAATATATTTCTATTTAATATTTCATTAAATACAATAATTAAAAATAATAATTTTATTTGTTCTATTGTTTCATGTTCTGTGTTATCACCTCGACTGTGAAAGGAAAAAGGACGTAACCCACACCTAGCAATTTTTCAGGAAGCACGAAAAACGTGTTTTGTTGTTTTTGGGCACATGCAAAATTTGAAAAATACACAACCTTGGAAGTGCACGGAGACTTCTAAACTGGTGTTAAATTGACATAATCTAATATTAATTAACGAAAATTGTCTAGGAAAAACAGGTTTTTTCATGATTTTTTCTTGGTTAAATCTTTCACAAGCTCTGCTTTTTTCAATCTTTAAAAAGCTAATTTAGATACTTACTCGGCATTTGTAGCTTACATCCTTTTGATTAGAAACGAAACATGCTCAAGTTAAATCATTGTGCTTATTCGAAAAAAAAAGCTGTTTGATAAAACACTGTGGGTTGCGTCCTTTTGGATTTCCAAGTCGATAGTCTGTCAAGTCATGGTTCTGTTTGACCTGCATCATTTCTTTCACGCAAAAGGAAATCATCTTGAGTACCCTTATTCTTTAATGTCAACAATCAATAATAATATGTATGAATGACGGGTATACACGAGATCAGAACAACAGTCAGGGAAATAAATCTGGAAGTAGCAAATAAGGGTTATTCTTCCCCTATTTTTAAACAGTTGATGGTGGATTGCACCAAATGTGGAATACTAGAAACTAATGTGTGTTTTTTGTTAAACTACTGATGATAGTGGATCAAGCTATGACCTGGTAATGCAAAATTATTTCTAATTATCCCTTTTTTTGTTTCGTATTTTTTTAAAAGATTCGGAAATATTGGTAACCAGGTGAAGGCACTTCTACAGTTCGGCTCGTATTATGGTTAGGCTATTGCACCATTTGCACTGGTAAAGGTAGGTAAAAAGTAAATGTTTTTGAATGAAAGAATCCGACTTTTCCCTTATCTTTGACATCCTAAGCACGACTTAGTGTCAGGGCTCGAGGAGTACGAGTTCGCTGAAGTCCGAACTCAAAAAAAACTGACAACTTCGAAGTCTTCAAAAAAATTGTATTCAAATCCACTTCACTTGGCATGCTGCTAAGCTAAAAAAATAAAGTCGTGTTTTAATCTAAGGTAGAGTCGTCTAATTTTTTAACGACTCCACAGCTTTCGATAATTTATAGAGCTTTTTTATTTTTTACAAAATTACATATAAATGCCACATGAGCACTATCCGGTATGGTCTAGTGGCTAGGATACCTGGCTCTCACCCAGGAGGCTCGGGTTCGATTCCCGGTACCGGAATATATTTTTGCTATTTCATTGATTATTTTGTGTGACTCTGGAAATAGGATTTTTTAGATTATTGTCAATAAGAGCAAAAATAAAATAAGATGTATGTACCTACGTAACAATTTTATTTGGTAGAAATACAAGGAAGGATTTTTTTATTTTGAAAGTAAGTGCATTTTGATTTTCAAAGATGTCATTGCGTATAAATGATTTTTATAATACATATTTTTATATTATGGCTATAAGATTTTGTACTGTAATACTAATATCTATCAAATATTGACACCATTTATTTACTTATGGTGTGTCTTGAAAGTATGTATGTAATTTGAAAATTTTCTAGTTGCTTCAAAAGTAGAAAGGTATTTTATTCTGGAAATGATCCGTAAAGGCGGGGAAATGGTTTGAGAGACAAGTGCAATATAGCTTTAGAATAATTCAGACAGGTGTCCAAGAATATTTAAATATTATTTTAGAAATTAAGTATTTATTCAGTGGTAAGTATATTCAAATTTGTAAAACAATCTTGTTATTTTATTAAAAATAAACTTGAAGTGATGATTCCGTTAATTATATAAAAATAATGTTATGACATCTATCGAAAAAAGTACGTAGCTTAAATGGTATGCAGGAGTATGAACAAACCAGATTTTCCTTACAAAGTCGCGCGCGATTTCAACTTTGACCCTTGCCTCCACAAGTTTAGTGATAACTGTTACCATTGCTTCGGGCCATGGTCGCTGCCCGTTGTCGGCTGCGTGCCTTCACAGACAGTATTATTGATTGTCTTGATAATAATTATCCTTGTATGAATTAATCTTCTAGATATTGAAGCAAATAATGTTAAAATGCATAAACAAGGACACCCTGCAATATATTTCAGGACGACTGATAAATAAAAAAATAATCCGAAAAGCGTTAAAATTGTCGAATAATTTATCAACGTATAAAGGGTAGTCAAGCTTTTTTAAAAAACTATACGTTTTATCGATGTACACATTATCTGAAGCGAATTCATTTTCGAAGCATACATCATTGAAAGTCTCATCAATTCTGAAACCGACCAATATTGAAACAACTCGTAGCAGATTTAAATTATATCAAATTATTCATCTCGACAAATTTTATTGAAATATGTGATGCTGTAGATTCAAAATTCGATTTTGTTCACGTTCAATAACGAAATAACGATTTTTTTATTTTGGCATTGAAAAACACAAATTTTGCCGGGATTTTTGTTTTTGTAATACCGGAAATGCAATCCCCACACACAATGTATTAAGATGGACTGATAGATAGCCGGGCATTAATTATTACAGTTGACCAGTTTTTTTTTTAAAAAAGGTGCCGGAATTCATTTCTTTTATAAACGTGTCCGTTCCAAATTTCACGCATATGAATGACTCCCTAGTGGAAGTATCTGAGCAGAAGTATTTTTTCCGAGGACTGCTTGTTACTCAGTTTCTCAACTTCTATTTTTTCCCGAAGAGAGTGAGGATAGAAGGATAGGGTTAAGACAGGACTAGTGGTTATCTAGGGATCTAAGATAAGTACAATAATAATGGTTTCCATAAAAAAACAACAGTTTTTAAGGCAAACTTTTAAGAATATTGATTTGAAACGCACTGCAGTTGACTTATAACAGTTATAACTAAGCAACTAGACACACACATTAGATTTGCAAATTAAAAATAAATAAATTGAAAGTATTTAAAGGGTTTATGTTTCGTATTTCTTATTTTTACATATACATGATCTAATATAAGCGAACGAAATTCAAGATATCGTACGTTTTGGAATCTGTTTAAGTAACGAACGCTATGAAGTGCGATTCAACAGTTTAGGAAATAGGTATAACATAAAATAGGCGCTGTACACGTAGGATCTGCTTAGAATGTGACTCACTAAACATCTTCACTCATCATTTACGTGAAAGTTGTTTTTCAAATTGTTATCAATATAATTATTTAATGGTAGAATACACACTGTGGAATGTTTACAATATTGAAGCAACAATTTCTGTACGAGATCCATAAACTGGCAAAGATTTTATGTTTCTATTTTTTGACTTACTTTTAACATTATTCTTTTAATTGAAAACCTATTTCTCCAATTTATATTTGTTTCTTTATGGATATTTTTTTAAATCCATGTCCGCTCCCAATGTGGAGCATATGGAATCCTAATGGAGGTATCTTAACAGAAGTTTTTTCTACGAGAACTGTTTGTTACTCAGTCGCTCAACCTCACTTTTTTTCAAAGTGATTAGTAGAGACAGAAGGATAAGGCTAGAACAGGACTAGCGACTGGCTAATCGCGATTGCTACACCCAATTATTAGAGGATCAGAAGGATGGAAGGAGAAGAAATGATGTGAATTGACATCACAAACACCCAGTCTTCGATCACAACTTTGAATTGAATAATTCTCAAATTCACTGTGATATGACCGGGAATCGAACCCAGACCTGCGTGATCGGTAGAGCAAGCTCTAACCAACTGTTCTTATAATTCTTATTATAATTCAGAAAAAAATCAAAGTTATATATCTTATCTAGGAAAAAATCAGTTGAAACTTCTACATGAAGCGTCTTCTTCTACTATATAAGAGGATATGTTATTAGTTATTCCAACGTTTTATGGTCATATTTCAGCATCCACGAAGAAAGCAAGGTAGACATCCAACTAATGTAACTTCATATATTTAGGCTACGATTACATGTCAAAAAGTCCATCCGATTATACATATTTAAAATTTAGATATTATTCGATAAATTTTTAATACCATTGTATGCATAGCGCAAGTGCCATAGCTTAGTGATATGGTAATCATTATCAAATGATTGCATTTTGACGCTAAATTTGCAGGGGCGCGTATTAAAAGAGTGATGAGAGGGTCTACACCAGGGGTGGGGAACCCTTTTTTCTCTAAAGGCCGCATTCATTTTTCTGATTCGACATAAGGCCGCAGTAAACATTGACTATTGAATTTTTGGGCGGAAACAAGAAATTAAGGACAGAATATATCAGGAATTCATCTCATCAGCATTTAAATAAATTTACATAATTAGAGAATTGGCCAGAAGGCAACACCAGAGTAGTCAAAAGGCCGCAGGTTCCCCACGCCTGGTCTACACTCTACAGTGGTGCAATTTTCCAAGTGCCCCGAAAATTTACACACTGCATTGCTACAATACATATAATTTTTTTTAATGTGTAAATCCAATATCAATTCAACATTTATTAAAAGTAATAAAAAATACCAGTTTTAACTGTATAATTTACAATACAGTTACTTTATTGGCATGAATAATAAAGTGTATATTAATTTAAATTTGTTTCACTAAAATAATATCATTGTGATTGCAAATAATATATTTCTTTCAATCATAGCAAATAATTTTTAAATTATAATTAAGGTTTGACTTGTTTAGCTCGTTATCAAAAGATTTTCATCCTTTTTAGGTAGGTATATAGCTGTAATGTAATGTTGGCCCAAATATAGTTTGAGTTACTCGTTTAGTTTGTGGAATAAAAGATTATAATATCGTTTTACTACCATAAACATTAAAAAATTTGGGTGGAAAGTTATGAATTTATATCCACAGATTTAAACACGATCTATTGTCTGAGAAAACAAGATCACTCACAAAATATGTTACATTTATTTATTTCGATATTTAAAGAAATAATAAGAAAAGTTAATTTCGTTGCCAGTTATTACTGGTGGAAACTTCAAAATAACTTAACGCTTTTAAGCTGGGCAGATTTCTTATTAATACATCTATCCAAAAACGATTAAACTACTAAAAGTTTTTAAGCTGTAAACATTTTGGTCAATTTTCTGTTGTTTATTAATTTGTCTAATTGTCTACGGCCATGCTACATTTCAGAAAGCTTCATGATAAGGTTTTTTTGCTTAACGTTTTCTGGCAGTATACCGACGATATTAATTACTGGTAATTCAAATTTAAAAAAATGAATATGGTAGTAAAATGTATTTTTAGCTTTGATTTGTTATTTCTTTTTCATTTCGTTATGCGTCGATATTTATAGTCTATGTTTATTAACTTGCAAATACAATAAGCCAAAACTATTTTGTATACATTTTGCAATATCGTTAAGTGTACTATCATGGCTTGATGTAACATTTATAGGCTTAAGAAGAGATTCGATCGTTAACGAAAAAAACGAATTGCAGCATCAGTTGAAAGGATAGGTAATTATGTTGATTTTTTATTACAAGTTAATTGAAATATTCATAATATTGTTTAAAAGTAAACTTGGGATAAATATAAAGTTAAGTATTAGTATTATACAAATAATTAAATCGTGCCTGGTTTATGTCTGATTTTTTGACTATATTTAGAACTAGAAATTATTACCTACCTTTGTGCCCTGCGTTAAAAAAAACATTCAGCACTTATGTATACCTCATGTAGACCAACAAAGTACGTGGCCAAGAGAGTGAACTCGTAATATGTAACAATCTCAACGAGATGCACGAGATTTGGTCAAGTGTTCCAACGAGTGAGCGAGTGAATAGAAATCGTTTATATTTCCTCATCCGATAGAATAACCCCACCACCTTATAGCACGCCCTCGCTCAAATTTTTGGCGAGCTTAATCAACCGCTTGATGAGAGTTGTTGAATCGAACAAAACACACGTAAAAATGAACTAAATCGCTAAATAAAACCAATATGCTTGTAGACGAAAACTTGATCAATATCGTTGCTCGGTCGTGTACTCGGTTAGTCCAAATAAGGCTTTACGTTTACATACACACTGTTCTCTTCTCATGCGCCGACTTATAGAGAGGGTGTTCGTGTGTACTGCGTTACAGATACACACATAAATCAAGAGAAATATGTATTCTTATCTTATGACAGTTTATGAATAGGATTGCTAACTGACTGTCTATGTTTAATTACTTTTGTTTGTAAACTAGCTACTTTTGATGATATTCAGTTTAGAGCCGAAAACACATCGATGAGTTTTCCTAACCTTACTAAAAACTTGCATTTCTAGTGTTTTCGTTGATTCATTCAGCGATTTTCACACGTGAACCGCCATCATTTCCTTACGGTAAATTTTGCTTGTGAACCACATGAAAAAGCTTCGATGCTTTGCTCAATTTACCGTAAATTATAATTCGACTTTAATACATCATGAGCGGGCGGCGAGGCGACTGACAATTTGTAAATCAAGCAAATTGGATGGATGCTGGGGGTTATGTGAATCGGATAACGACGCTTGGCTTTCAACGCCATTTTGCGAATGTGATGCGAATAACTGCAGGTTGCATTTTAGCTATTTAACGTAAGTAGACACGTACATTACAGTTGATCAATCAGAAAATCACCAACCACTAGTAAGATCTTTACGTGTCTATATTTTATTATATAACACACTGAAAGATTGCAATTACGGCTTGCATTCCCGTAAACCAGTTTATCGGTATATTTACGAAAATTGACATTCGGTAAATTATTTTAATGCGAATTAAATGCAGATACAGGCATATTATAACAAAAGATTATTGAAAATATGCATTCCGAATGTGGAGTTTTGTTTATCAAATTTAGTGGAGTTGGAGTCGGGAAAATCTCACGACCCTGACTGCATGCTAGGCTGACTAAAGATGATCTGATGGAATACATCTAAACGAAATGATTGAAAACTTATTTAATACATGATATAAACTCTAGTAAATGTATGGTACCTATATAAATTAGATACAAAATAAAAAATAATAATTATTATCCAATAAATGAAATTCAATAAATTGTATGAACCTTTGAAATCATATTGAATACAATATCAGTTTAGTGTGAGTACAAAGTAAATATATATTTTGTGTGCATTACCGATACTAACTTATTTTTATTTTTTGGTAATACTAGTATTGGTAAATGATGGTATTTTGGAAAATTTTGGAATACTCGTTCAAAAGAGTAATGAAATAAGCTAATATCCTTTCAGCGTGATGATCTTAAAAAATATTTAAGAGAACTGATACATATTTGTCTTCATATTCTTAAGTATAATTTAAATACGTTAAATGAATAAACTTCACTAAAAATAGGTAGGCATTAAAGTGTTATTTTGACTTTGGCAGGACATATGAAGATGAGGATTGACTAAAGGCTTAAGAGATTTCAGCACAGAGGATTCCGCAGGCTGGAGCGCATCATTTGTAAATTCTTATTCAAACTTCTGTCAAAGGAAGCTTGAACTGTCAATTTGGATTTATAACATAATGATAATATAACTGTCAACAGTTAAAACAAACACAACATAAACTAATACATACTTCGGGGCAATTTTAAAAGAGTATTTATTATATTATTATTATAGACTATGTTATTTTGATAAACTTTTATCTAACCTTCTACCTCTTTAGACTGAAGAGCAACTAACGATGTAAAAAAGTCAAGACACGTGCAAAAAGCTCTACCTATACTATTAGCTAAAGTATTTATTTTTCTAATACACTTTTCATGGACACAACGCTTTATTGCATGTTTGTTCCACTATGAAAAAAAAGCAAATAAAATTTTAGAATGCCATAAAAAATGTCTGCGATTTTAATTATTAAGCCGGTAAAAAATATATAATTGAATGTTCCAAAAAGTTCACTGAACCTCGCATTATTTTTCTCGGCATAGTGATGCACAATCTTATTGATCCATCATTTTTTCTCGGGCGCAATGTATTATTAGCGAAAATCAATATCAATAAATAATATGCACGTTCATGTGATATTTAATATCATAACACCACGCCAACTGAATGATAATGGTTTTGAAAAAATATTGAGCGATAAAGTTTGATGGTTTATATAATTTGAAAATCAAAGAACGATTTCTTTAGTATGATTTATTGTCGATCTCTTCAGGTTAGTATAAATATTACATAAGCGAATAGGCATCCGTTGAATCATTGTTTTCGTGATGCTGTTGTGCCGAAATGGCTGTTGGTACTTTGAAGAAGTTTGCTTTGCCTTTTATGATCCGATGTTTTCTTTTAAATATCTTATCCACAAACCATAGGGACAGTTGAACCAAAACTTAAGCGGACTGTGAAACTTATTGAGATTACAAGACATACAACAAAGTGAAGAAAATATTTAAGTCAATATCATGATAAGAGTTATATTAAGTCTTTTGCTGATGGATAGAGGCATTTCGAATTTTACCACGCCGCTTTCAAAATAACTATTTAGTTTAGCATTTATTCTCTGATAAAAATCAATTAAATAAATGTAAAGAAAATAAAATTGTGCATGCTAGATACCAAAATCAACCAGAGTTTACATATTACAATTTATAAATAATTAAGAAATGATATGTTTTTTTCGTAGGCCTATAGTAAGTTTAGGAATATATAATTTTTCTAATATAGTATAAATTTTCACGTAGAATACGCACAGTTTTTTTCTCGATTTTGATAACATGTGGTTATGTCGTTTTTTTAACGTTTGATATTATAAATAAAACTATGAAGCGAAAAATTTGGATACATATTCCTTTTTTAGTGACCTAAAAAGCTCATTTTTACCCCAGAGCGATGCCACCCAGCCATGTAAACGATAAAGAAGATAATGATCATAAATCATATATTACATTAGCTTGAAATATTTTCGTATTTTTGCATTCAATATCCGATAAGATACGAGCTGTTTTTATCCTAAGGGAATATGTAGTTTCAAGCAAAGCGATAGACTTTGTAAGAGTAATCTTCTAGGAAGTGTCTCATTGTTATGATGTAAGCAAACTGCTAAGCTATGGAGTAGGCGATATTGTAGTAAATCCTTTACTTTGCAGTGGCCAAAAGGCAAAGTGTCACTTCGGGTCATTTGTCAAGCTGTATTTACGGCCTCCGTGGGCGAGATACTATGTCGGAGAGCTTCATGAGATACTGTCCTCAAGCTTTTTCATAGAATGATAACCAAATACACTGATCATCATCAGCTGAACTGAGATTAGGTGAACAAGATAATAATAAATTAGATTTACTTATTCATCTGTGTTTCGCACTCTTTATGTTTCTTTGGTCCTAAGTGCGCTTGAATATGGATCCATCATTTGGAACCCATATGAAAATTCATACAAATTGCAACTGAAGCGAGTCCATAAAAAAAAAAATTAAGATAATATTATTTCAAAAAATTTAAATATTTTCCCTTTGATAATTCTTTTAAGGAATACTATTGCACCAAATTTCTTTTACAAATGCTATCATTTCAATCTCTTGAAGCTTGAATATCGTTTTCAAGTTTAAAGCATTTTACTCTTCTTCTTCGAGGCCGAGTTAATAATCCTGAAATTCTAATAACTATTAACTAACATGCTCCCAATTTATTCGTACGTGGCCGAAACTATAACAAAAAAAATGTTTCTAAAAACCTTGTTCCTCGCGTAGGTCGTATGAGTCACCAGTTTCAAGGGCAGTTTGAATTATAAATTCATTGCCTAGAGAAGTGGACAGTATTTGTAAGCTGTTAGTTAGATTTTTTGATTTTGCACGTCGAAAATATTTTTATATAGTCAAGTGCATGGTGAATTGGCGTCAGCTGTAATGCCATGTACTGTAATTCAGATTTAAAACGATAAACAATTACTTTTTTTGACTGAAGAAGCTTGGTGGAACTTCAATGTTAAGTTTGAATCGTTCAAACTTTGTACATTCACGACTCGGGTATAACCTTTCGGCATATTAAAGCTTTCAAATGCATAACCTACAAAGACTATTTGTTGACTAAAGTAAATATTTACCCAGCTAATTTAACTTCTTTTAAATTGAATCATTAGTAAATTTATTCCATATCGCCATCAACAGCTTTTAACTTAGTGATACATTTATTTCTCATATAAAAACGATACACTTATGTATTTACTAAGCGTCAGTTCAAGTTTATCAGAGTAAATTTGACGTAGGCCGGCAAGCCCCTTGTTAAATATATAAAATACAATATTCTCAGAATTAATCAATACTTAACTACAATTTATGACATATTTTATCTACCAAGACTATCACTATAACGTTTAAAAAATGAAATTTGAGCAAAAAGAATTGAGACCTATTTTTCACTCTTGCTATTTGAGATTGGTATGTACATAAACAATATTTTAGGGTATGTTTGTTGAAAAGTGAAAAAAATCACTCCTTTCCAGAACACTGCGAATAGCTCTGAAATTAAGCGAGCCCCTTGTTAAAAAATTGGCACCCCGCCAGTTTAAAATATATGTCGATTTAAATGATGCTTTTATTTTTGATGCCACCTGTTTTTATTTTCGGTGCATCAAGAAGACAAGGTCAGTAAAAATATTCTGCTGATAGTTACTGGAAGTTCCCAGATATTAAAATAGAGTGCTTGTTTTGTATAACTTGACAATAATTTATTAGACAGAGTAATAAAATGTACGACATTTCAAACACTGGAATGTTCTCATGATTTTTTAAATAAGTCTCTATGAAGTCTACATAAATCTATATGAACTGTTGACAATATGTATATCCTTAAATTAAAACTATAAGCTGAACTAGATAAACTAAAATATTAGTGTGTGTACCGACTACAAAAAGGCAAAATGACGTAACCCTCACCGAACAAATGTTATGGGAGGCACAAAAACGTTTTTTATTTATTTAATTAACATTGCACAAGGTTGACAAATTATAAATTTAAAACTTTACTACGAAAAAAAAATAATAGTACAATTAAATATTAAAAGCAGTAGAAAAAATGCCAAGGAAGTCAACTGAGTTAGCTCCGACGAACTCTACTTTAATACATAAAAAATAGTATTTGTCGGAACTCACCCACGTCTACGTGGAATATGTTGACATCCGAAGCAATATTGTTGAACACCGTTGAAGCTTTCCCCAGTGGCATCCCCATTGGCAGGCTGGTTCTACACCTCGAGAGAAAAAACAATTCATGTCCACGATTTCTCAAAAAATAATCAGGAAAATTTAGATTTTGGATCAAATTCAAAATATTACATATACACAACCTTAAAGTGTAAGAAGAATTTATACTGGTATGCTATTTACTTAACTATTAATTTATAATTTCTTCAAGAATAACTTTTGTGTAAACTCTTTTTCCTGGTCGCAATTTTTACAACCTCCTTATTTTGAAAATTTTAAAGTTACATTTAAAAAGTTATTGGGCATTTGAAGATAACATCCTTTTGATAAAACACACAGTGAGTAGAAAAAAAGACATTTTGAAAATATTGGGGGTTACATCCCTTTTCCTTTCTTACTCGATATTGTATTAATAATGCTTTTTCTGGTGGCTCTCTTTCGGTTATAATTGTAACTAGATAATTCAACTTTACCGTGTTAGATTTATTATCATATACAGACGCATTTTATCATCATTGCGTTGTTTGTCATAAAAAACGTTTAACGAAGATCTCAAGGCAAAATAATTATTTACTATCAACAAGGTATGCCAAAATTTTTCAGCAGTTCATTTTAAAGACAATTTCACTAATTCTACAAAATTGTTTATAGTTGATGAATAGCATATGAAATAATGTTTTTCAATCAACAGAAAAAATATGGTTGAAACTACAGGGTCGATAAGAAATCGTTTGATAAGATTTCAAATACCTGGGAATTAACGGATATAATTTTTTTAGTTGGCTTGCTTCAAAAACTTTTCGAGATTATTTTTATTTTTTATCCTCAATCCCGAAATACCGGACTTAGTACTATCACAATCCCTAAATTTTAGAATCACAAAATTAGACGGGGTCCCAGGATTGGGAACCCTATTTGTGATATCTAAATGCCTTCTTATTTATCTGACCTTAAAAATGGAGCGCGGCGAAGCGACAAGCTATTCACTAGTTCTGATCTAACCGTAAAACTAAAAAAAAACAAAGTTGGAAATTGTCAGTTTTGGAAAAGAGCCCCACAGTTACAGAAGGTAAAAATAATATTACAGTCGATTTTAAAATGTAATTGTATTAGTTTTATGTATACTATCACTTGAAAAGCGCTGATTTAGACAAACGAAATGAGCTGCATGGCCCTCCCCTTTTCTCATTTGTGACACCACCATCTGACAGGTGGATTAATAAGTTTTCACTGTAAGTAAACGTTGAGCCATTTGTCAGAGGTGATTTCTAGAATACGTCGCAGGCATATCGAGTGGCATTATGAGACGCATGTGGGATACAGTGTAGAAAACAATTGAAGGGATACGAGAAAACGGATATAGTAATATGCTACGAATTCAATAAGTTACGTAGGATATTCCATACAGAACGTTATCCGTCGAGCACGATTGATTTGAGAAGAGATGACTGCGGAAATATGAATTATTACGTGAAACTACGTTTTTCAGTATTTCACTCAGTATTGTATCAGTATCAACACGATGAAGGTTAATAAAATAAACTTTAATATCAATTTAACTGTAAATATAAAAAAAAATCTTTCGATCCTTTTTTTAAATCCATGTCCGTTCCTAATGGCGGTATCTCAACAGGAGTTTTTTTTTACATTAGCTGCTCATTACTTATTAGAGTAGTAGGGATAAAAAAAGATGGGGTAGGACAGGACTAGTGGTTGGTTAATCACTCTCGCTACACCTTTTTATTTTAGGATCGAAACGGTGGGGGAAATTCTTAGACACATCAGATCACAAACATCCATGCCTTCAAACAGAAATCGATACATCGATTGCAAAAGTGCTTGCCGTACTGGGATTCGAGCGCGTGAGAAGACGACGTCGTTGACCACTGTGTCATGGACCCGACAAACAACCAAAAAAAAATGTTTTGATCTAAGGCAAGTGTCACCAAACTTTTCGAGAAACCGGTCTGATGATTTATTTAAAACATTGAAGAGCCGTGGTAAAACAAACACTATTTCGTTCAAAAGTATTAAATTTTATTTAGTATAGATACAGTCACTATATATCTAGATTTGTTTTTTATTTGATTCGCATAGAATAATCTTCTATTTTTTTTGGCTTGCCTTGGTGATTCAAAAGAAAACAGAATAAATTCTTTTATGCCCGCTGTTTTAGTTAATCTTTTATTATATCAATATAAAATTGAACGATTCGTTTATTTACAAAATGATTTGAAGCAAATTGGATGTAGTAACGACAAAGCAAATTATTATAGATATAAGTGGCCAGCTAAACGAAACACTTGAAGTATTATAATGATTGTAATTATAAAAATCTTGTTAAGATTTATTGCATTGCACGATTTTGGTAATTGGAGATTAGCCACGTACTAGTATGCATTTCCTTTGAGGCTGCAGTTGTATATAGCCTCTAAAGCCACTAGTGGGAGGGCCATTATCCAAATTACCAAATGCCTGCCCACGGCCATTCAATGGCCATAAACGGAAGTGTATAATTAATTTATGAAGTCTCATTTAACGTGTGAATCTCTTGTGTTTGATTTTGAAATATATTATAAACACAATTACTTCTGATTCTTCTGAACAACACAAAATGAATTGAAAAAAAACGCCGTGGGGCTTATGCTCAGATAAGCTGTTTTTCATTTTTATGGTCGATATAACACGATGAAGTTTTTATTTTTTTAATGTGTTTGTAGGTATTAAAAATATTATCCAAGAGAGATGAGTTACTAAGAATTATTTTCAAAATAAATATAAGATACATTTTATTAAATTCAAATTTTAAACAAAACTGAAAATACCAGCATATACTCAGTTATTTTTTAATTAAAATTCATTTGGCATAAGCTTAAGAAAATTTACCTCGAAAAGAAACAAACGATTTTGATATCAAGTTTTATATTGAAAAAAATATTACACGATGCCTAATGATATTAGCCTGTAGCAGTGAGAATAATCACTCGTGTTAAATATGTATATAAAATTTATTTCATTAAAATCTATACATCGAGAAACAATTAAAACATTCAATTTCCTATAATAGGAACATAATTAAAATGAAGTCTGCTGCGAGTATTGCTTTAAATAAAAACATTACTTTAAAATATTGTTTAAATCAACAAACACAATCACAATATCTTCAAAAAAACTTTCCTTTCTTCTCTTCCTTCAGTATTATAGCTTATAATTATATCTTCATCATTATTTTCACAAGCACTTGGCCTCATAAAATGTATGACTATCTGTGATGTTAAACAGTGTAATCTAGCCTTTTTGAGTATAAAACAGATTTTGACAAACCAAACATGTTAAACGAAAAATAATCTCACTTTTTCACAATTTAAAGTGTATAATATTTGTGGGGTTATAATGCAAAACGTACTATTTCCAAAAATCTAACTTTTCAGTAGAGTCAAATACTATAACGAATAACACAAACAAAATAACATTTGCATAAAAATATTATTTCCAATTTGAAAACGACAGTGTTTTAAACATTTTATATTAAAACTAATAAGATTAGTCGATTCCTTAGGCTTGAATTACCTTATCTGCATACCTAACTCAATATCGCTCATTTTGGAAATAGTACGTTTTGCATTATAGCCCCACATTTTCAACGACACAACTGAGCGATCATCGTGACACACCAGTGTGTCACATAACATTATTTGGGAAACACTGAATTAAAGTTTATTTTATGTCGTACAAGTAGCTTAATTTCAATAATAGCGCCTATAGCTCTCGTTATTTAAAAATAACTTATATGTTTTAAAAATAGTCAAACCTTATCATTGTGATTCATTTTTCGTGGATTATTCTCTAAACGTGTACGCACACCGATGACGATACTGTGTAAGCTTTGTAGAATTATTTGTTGTTGTTGATTTACGAGTTGATGTATTGCTATGTTGGTCTTCCCCAATCAAACAAAAAAGCAAGTTTTGAAACCAGTAGGTATTTAGGTTAAAGATGTTTTTGATAAAATACATGATAAGCATTTGAGTATCATTGTTATTTTTCGTCGATCATTTACACGGCGTTAAAAGCAATTAGCCATTTCCCAACAGAATAATATTATTAATTAGTTACTAATTAGATGATTTATAACATTCGGAAGGAAGTTCAGTAGTTGAACACATGGTTGTTTTGCATACTGCCAACAATAAAAAATAAATTCTAAGGCAGGGGTTCCCAGCCGGTGAGGAATTCTTCCCCGGGGAGGAATCTTTGAATCACTACATTCTATTTTTTTTGTAAAGTTGTTTAAAAAATATTTTTCATAAAACCATTTCACATGCACATGGAAGACTGAAGTTTTTGTTCATTGAAATATGTTTCGGTAATTTCAGTAATATAAAAACCTGCATATTAAATTATTATTGAGGCGGAATTATATTCTGAACAATGATGCAATACGGAATGGGGTGATAAAGGTTGGGAATTCCCGGTAATATATTTTATTACTAATAAAATGTAAATTGTCCTATTTTTTTTAATCTTCAATCAAAAATTTTCTGCAGTTCAAAAAAAGTTAGTATCCATTTTTAAAAGCTTATATTGATGGTCCGCAAAACATTTTATGATTTTTTTGTGTTCCGCGGATGTAAAAAGGTTAAGAAAATTGCATAACATCAGCGGTCGACAAACTTTTTGGGCTCACGGACGACTAAATTCACAATTTTAATCCAGCGGACCACTAAACTGGACTTTTGTGCTAAATATTATATATTGAAATAAAAGTGATCAAATGCGTCTAAAAATACACCAAGTTCATAAAATAATGTCAGATTTCTCTGCGGACCACCAACATTTTCTCGCGGACCACACTTTGCCGACCGTTGCATTAGATAACAGTATTCATCTAAAATCACTCAAACGGAAGATTAATAAACAGTACAAATATTAATCAAATTTAAAAGAAATGTCTTTTGCACAATAATATGGTAAAGTGTGTGTTGAAGTTGTATGTTAAATTCCGTTCAACTTCCGTTACAATAATGTGAATGAAACCTACAAGTCATTTCAGTGAACCTGTGTCCCAATCAAATAAGGCTGTATAAATACAACTTTAGTTGAAACGGAAATGGAGATTATTGTAATACAAAAGCTACTCTGATTTATTTCGTGTTGAGATTTTAATGTCTTAATAAAAATATGACTTATATGATACGTAGTTCTATGAAGATTTAATTTATATCTATTCATAAACTAAATTACGCAGTTCCTGTGGAAGTAAAATAAGTTGAAGGTGATTAAATTAATTTTAGTCATAATGTGTTTTTAGATTAATACACTTAATGCTGTTTTTTAATAATTCAAACATTATAATTCAATGTATTAGTGCAAATATATTGTATGTACAGTTATTCTCGAAATTGAGTTAATTAATATACACGTTATATCTTTATGATGTAGAAATATTGTAAGGTCATATAGAATATTTGATTAATATCATTTAAAAATGTAATATGTCAATTTAACCAATATTTATAATGCAAGAAGTTAATGAGATTAGTTGTTGACCATGCAAATTTGCACTACAATATCTTGGCACTAAAACTTCGAATATTTGTCTCTTGATAAAAAATCATGAAGCGCGATGAAACTTATATATTTTTTTATAATTATTAACAGTGGTCAACTTTGTTGGCTTTCATGCCGGACCTCGCGGGTTCAAATTCCAGTCCAGCATTTTTTCAATCGATTTATCGATTCAATCGATATTCGAAGGCATGGATGTTTGTGATGTCTAAAAAACTCCCAATCCTAAAATAATGGGGCGTAGCAAGAGTGATTAGCTTACCACTAGTCCTGTCCTAACCCTCTAGCTCCTATCGTTATTATATTCGAAAATAAAACAGGATTAGCAACTGGGTAAGAAACAAAAAATCTGCTCCATATGCTCCAAATTGGGAGCGGACATGAAACAAATAAAAATATTATTTGATTGAATTTGAATAGTGTTATACTTTTGAAAATATTCAAAATACATCCGTATTTATTGTCTCTACTGTTTTTTTTTAAATAAAACAATGGTTGTGATAAATACAATGAATATAATACAATATAATAGAAATTATCGTGTTAATTCCAGTGAGATAGTCTGAAATAAAAACTAATACTTTTAAATTTGGTTGGTAAAATTTTAATTCTTCCTTTGAACATTATTGAACACATTGCAATTACAGTGCTTCTAATACTTTTCATGTCAAAAAGCAACGCTTATGAAACATGGCATTGTTACCATAGAGCAGGGGTTACCAAACTTTTTGGACCCTAGAGTGCAATCTAAAGTATTGGTAGGGCGGCGAGCACCACATTTTTTCAAAATCTCAAAACCTTAGTGATTTACCGATTTGCGTAAAATATCTCCGTGACTAGTTTTTTTTTTTTTAGCTCTTCCAAGTATTTTGAGATCCAAAATTCTAGGAGACGATTCATTTTTGTATCATACTCTGTCTTGCAATAAAAACAAAATAGCAGTGTTTATACGCCGATAAACCATACAATTAAATAAATATAAGCAAAATAAATTTGTGCATTTTTTCTCCATTTTGACCAAATATGGTTATATCGGCTTTTGTAACTAGACTTCTTAATTTATTACTTATCAATTTATACTAGTATGGTGATAATATAATATAATATATAAACACACTGCTACAATGTAATGAGGGTTTCATATTAATAGCGTTGTTCAAGTATTTCTTGACCAAACAATATAAGCCAGAATTGTGCTTTCAAATTCTACTATTCATAAAAAAAAACATGGAGTAATTTTCGATAGTCCTTGGATTATAAATACAAAAACGAAAACGTGAATGGCATTGGTAAATCAATTTAGACCCAAAATAATCTAGCCAGATTTTTATCTTCGAATTCTCCCATTCGTATAAAAAATCAGCACCAGTGAAGATAAATGAGAAGGGAGAAGATGTGAGTGACAGAAGAAGAATGTGATGTGATACAGCGGCGCCTGTCACAGTCCACCGTGAATCACGATTCACCACTCACCAAGGCTCACGACAGCTGTTATTTTCATATTAGCAAACGGGATGGGATGCTTGGAAGCCATTCCCACTCCCAAAGCTGCTCCTCGTCAAAAAAACTAGAACGACATCGATCACGAAATCATTTGATCGTTTCCGTTCTCACATCCGCTTCGGATCTCAGCGATGCGTCACTTTGACAGAGTGACTTTTTCAAAATTCATAACTCTATCATAAACATTTTTAATGAGAATCATTCCAATGATTTATCATATTACAATAAGAAAACCAACAGTCATTCTGTAATACTAGTATTTATTTTTACTCAAATTCTCAAACTGCAAAATTACGAATGAAGATGATAAACTAAAAAATGTAAAAATACAATACTTATTTTTATAAAAACATTTGATTAAAGTAATCCAAAGCACGTTTTTGTATTTTAAATTATTTTAAGGATATTATGAACGATTTAATGAATTATTTTGCAGTGCATTAAAATTTATGCATACATTACAATTAAGTATATTTATCAACAAAGTGTATAGCAATCAAGTGATTTAACAAATAAGTTGTCCCCGAATAATGTCTTTCCATGCTGCAACCCAAGGTTCGAATTAATATAGCTTACATATATTTTTATTGTCGAACAACATTTTGTCTGACACGATCTTCCATGTCTACTCCATACAATTTAGACGAAAAACGATTGTCTGATATCCAGTCGTTTACTTTGTTACAAGCGAATGTGTGTTTTAAGTGAAACTACTTTTTCACAAGTACAAATAAATTTTTGCTGAATTGGTTAGTGAACATGTACCATACAATATATTTTAAAATCAACGATCAGAGAAACTAAATTTGACAGTTACATGTAAGGTTCTGTAACCTCACCTAACCTAATCTGACACAATAGTAGAAGAGTATACCTGAACCAATGATTGAATATTTCATCAGATTAATTAAAGTCATTTCACTACTGCTAAATTTAGTTTTAATGACAGTTTGATTAAGAATATAATTTCATTAGTGACTGTCAGTGAAAACATATTTTTTGTAAGACGTAGATTTTTTATGTCCACTCGCAATGTAGAGCAAATGTACTCCTAATAGACTTTATCTGGAAAGAATTGTTTCTACGAGATCTGCTTGTTCTCAGTTGTTAAATCACTCTTTTTTCTAATGAGAGTAATAATATAAGGAAAGGGATATGACAGGACTGGCGGTTAGTTAACCACTCTCGCTCGGGAGGGAGGGAACCACATGCATCAATATCTTCCCACAGATATTCATAAATCAATTGAAAAATTCATAACACTGTTTCTGATGAGATTGACCACGTAGGTGGCATTCAATTTTTATTAGTAAAAAAATGCTTGGGTATGGTTTCACTAAAACAGTTCTGAAAATGCAGTTTAATTTAAATACACTTTCACTTTAACAAATATACGATATAGTTCAAAATAGAAAAGTATCTTTATAAGAATTCGTCATAATTATAAAGCAGATTGAGGCATTTGAAAGATACATATTAAGCTGCAGTAGTAGCACATTGAATGGTCGAGATTTTTAGAATTCAAGTAAGAGACTAGATCTCATTTGCTCGATCAAAAGATATTTGATGTTTGGTAGAGATAAGTTTGTGTTCAAGTTGGTTATACAAGTAGGTAGCGATCCTTTATATTTTAATAGTTGTATACTTAGACACATTGATATAATTACAATATAGACATTTCAATAACAGCCACAAAGCAATTAATACTGATGCCAACTGAAGTAATTAAAAAGACGAAAAAGCGTTTGCGGAGTTTCTTTGCTGAATCATTTTTTAATTAATGAATCTAATTAAATAGTGGGACGCAAAGATAAGAGAGGAAGTGAAGAATATTACATTTAAAAAATGTCAATAAGCAGGTTTGATTTATACGCAATATCCTGTGTGTATATTTAAATCAATTTATTACTTCTCCTTATCTGTTACTTTACGCAATATAAAAAGGTTAATTAAATGAAATTAATCTATATACGATCTATTGTATCTTTAAAATCTTTGCATAAATAATGTTATTATATTTTAAACCTTCAAAACGATTTTTAATCAGTGTGTCAATTATAATATTCCAATTTAAATAGAAAATTGGAGATAATTTATAACGTTTGACTACTAAAATCAATCAAAACGATTCGTGAAAAGAATTTTCTGCTTACTTGGACAATCACGAAGTTAAACAAAGTAAGCTGGTATCTATCTACCTGCTGCTAGTTTACATTTTCAATTACTTATATCGATTTATCATACTCTCGTTTGCACTGGCGTAGTATTTGAAGTTAATCATGTGCGGTATAATAATTATATTTTATATAATAATTAACATAAATGATTTAATATTTTCGATTCAGCGATATTTTTGCGGCAATTCATTTTTTTTGTTGAGTAAAATTAAAATTGATAGTTTTACTATTTTAATAAAAACACAATAATCCTTTGTACTTCATTCCACTTTATTTAATATGTCAGGACCGGTTTCGCTCATTACGAGCATCGTCAACTGATAAGAAATATAATTTAACAGTGCTATTTATACAAAAATGAAAAGTTATAAACAACAATTGGCATTGAAAAGAAAATACCAAACAGGAAATCCTAGAAATCAATAGATTCAAATTTTTACCTGATTCAGATCTTTTGAACGATCAATTAATATTTGCTAGTTCCCCGTTACTTTATCCGTTGCATTAGCCCTTGTTAACTATTCTTTTATATAATTTAAAATATATATAGTTATGTATATATATATATATATCTTTGTTAGAATTGATATGGTCTTTGAAAAATTTCTTTTTCAGAATCTTCCTGGCTGTCGATTTTGTTTAAATATATACACTTACCAACTACTTGGAAGCAGGGAAATTTTCTTAACTATCATTAAGCCTATTCACTATATTATTGTCATTATTAATGTCATTATTTTCATTGTATCACTTTGTCAAAGAATTCCCAAATTTTAATTATGTTTGTAATTACTTTCAATTCCCATTCTAAATTTATTAATCTGAGATGACTTTTTAATTATATGTTAGATGTGTTAAACATTTTAATTTTGTGCTATTTTAGAATCACTTTTAATGTAATTGGTATTTTCTTTTCAATGCCAATTGTTGTTTATAACTTTTCATTTTTGTATAAATAGCACTGTTAAATTATATTTCTTATCAGTTGACGATGCTCGTAATGAGCGAAACCGGTCCTGACATATTAAATAAAGTGGAATGAAGTACAAAGAATTATTGTGTTTTTATTAATATAATGCCTTTCCACCAAGTATTGACAGTGAACACCCTAAAAGTGAGTTTTACTATTCTACTGGTTGTAATGCAGATTGTCAGAGTGAAGACGCTTCTTACGTGTCACACAAAGTAATAAACCAGTGGACAGTGACGTTCCTAGGCTATGTGCAACCTCTAAGCAGACCCCTAAAATAGCGCCCATTTTCTTTCATTCCTTCCCATTATTCTAGGAATATATATACTTATATAGAAGTTCGAATCCTTTACTCACTTGCACATACTCAAAAAAATCTTTTGTCACTTATTCTGTTTTGCTTTCAGGTGATTCATAGTATGTACCTTATTGACAAACATCCTCACAAATAAATATGATCCAAAATCCCACATTATTATTGAATAATTATGAAAAAATAACTATTACCTTCATTACACATCATAAAAAATAATGTAAATTTTAAATGCACTTAAATAATATAAGTATCGAATCTTGATTTGGTATTTCGTTGATCAAAGACATTGAGGCATCATATTTATTCTAAATCAAATTCGTGTCAAAAATATTTATTCATTTAATAAATCTATGGTCGTTTGCCGCTCTCTAGGACTTGCCGCCCCTAGGCAACTGCCTACTCGCCTATGCCCTCGGGACGTCCCTGCCAGTGAAATATCAAAACTTTCAGTGTTGGACGATTTTTGTTAAAACATATTTTTATTAATATGAATGTTAATTTATCGGTTACCAATTAAAAGGAGGGCTCTTTTCAATAAAGTCATATGAATTGATATTTTTTTAATTACTTCATTTAGGTACTCTATTTATGTTACTTAACGATTTAAATAAATGAAAATATACAATTAAAAAAAATATTAATCATATTTCTTTAGCGGTTTTGTCACAGCCTCGCTTTTTTAAACAATACATATTGATAAAGAGTAGAATTAAGTGAATACAAAATACTCAGTTATAGTAAAAGATTTCAGTTGGGTGTCGCTCGGTGTCAATATTTTTTCTTCGATACATTTAATTGATATTATTATATGAATTGATATTTCAAAATATATTAAACACAATCAATAGTTTCCAGTTTAACATCGACTTGATTCTGGAGAAAAGTATTCGATATACAATAAAAACCTCGATTTACGTGGTGGATAGGCTCAGAACCCGCGTAAAAGGAAAATCCGTAAATTAAATTATGAAATTAAAACAATATATGTAGAAGAATACGTTCCAGGATATCCGAAATTACATGAAATTAGTACTATATCTATAAACTATAAAGACTTATAGATATAATATCACATGGGTAAAAACAATGGATGGGTGAGAGAGGGGAATACAAGACAAGACAAGCCACCTTTGTGGCCGAGTGGTCAGCATTGTTGGCTTCGGTTACGGAGGGCACGGGTTCAAAACCCGGTACGGACAGTTTTATAAATTGATTTTTTAATCGATTTATGAATTTCTGTTCGAAGGCATGGATGTATGTGATGTCTTGAATTCCCCTCTCCCACCCATCCTATGCTATGAACGGGGCGTATCGAGAGTGGTTAGCTTACCACTAGTCCTGTCCTAGCTCTATCCTTCCATCCCTACTCTCTTTGGAAAAAGAGAGGTTGAGCAACTGAGTAACAAGCAGTTCTCGTAGAAACACTTCTGTTGAGATAAACTCCATTAGGAGTCCATATGCTCCACATTGGGAGCGGACATGGTTAAAAAAAAAAACAATAAAAAAATGTCGTTTTTAATTTCATCTTGATTACTAACTATTTTTTTTACTATGTGTTTGTTTTAATGTCATCCCCGTTGACACTGTATAAAAATTGCAATGGCTCATTATTGATGGAACACTCACTTGTCATCTATTATTTTTCATTTCATTCTAAATTTGGATCCATATTAATCATTTTCATTTTATGCATTTTTTAACCACGGTTAAATAAGCGGCGTAAAAAAATAAAATGTAAAATGGTAATCCGGTAAAATTTATAATATTACCGTCAATGGCACCGTTTAAGTGTGCTGCCTTTGGAATCACATTAAAAGTCGGTGCAATGCAAAACTGGAATGATTCTGTTTTTGGTTTTCAAAGTTTTTAAAAGTAAACGGCAAAGCTTGTTTTATAATAAGCCAATAATGTGAACGGAAAAAAGAGTACTAAAACTAATGGACGTCCATATAAATCAAAGGTGTTCGTGCTATGAGAATATGTGATTAATAAATATTTACCAGTGCCGAATCACACCGGATTTGATGGCCTCCTGCATCCGAAAACGTAACTAATTGTGTATATACGTTACAATTAAAAATAAATGTATCACACAATTTTTGATGAATTGAATACATCTTACCAAATAATCATACTACTTAAAAAACAATTTTTCTTTGTGTAAAAAAGGTTTCGACATTTTTAATGCTCGTTAATCTTTAATAATTTTTTTGGAAAAAACTGTTTTTTGCGTTTTGTTTTATAAATTTACGTTCTTTGAGACGCCTCTTTCAAATTCTTAAAACATATAATAAGAATATTACTTCTGTTATTAAAATACATATTGATGTTCTACGAACACAGAATTTGTAATTATTAAACTTAATAAAAAACTGACGTAATTTTTATTCGTGATTCATTATTATATATGAGAGGTGAAGTGAGCCAACTAGTAAAATATTAAACTTTTTTCTTGAACTTTTAAGTACAATCACGTCTTTTCTTGGTGTTATGGTGGATCGCATATTTTTTATTTTACAGAGATAACAGTATTGCAAATAGTGTATTAACTGAAGTTACTTCACTTTTACGATACTTTAAGACGTGTAGAATATTGCAACGCATCTATTTTTTTTTCTAAAATACCACTTGGCTCATCTTACGTCTAATTATATGATATAGTGCTCCTATTATTAATATGATATAGTGCTTCACGATAATGTATTACTTTTCCGATACTTTTAAAACTATAGGATATCACAAAAAAACTCTGAGATAGTGAGGTTCTTTGAACTAGATATTATGTTATAAATGAAATTAAAAAAAAACAATACAACAACAGGAAGAATAATAAAAAGCACAATAAAGTTAAAAGATTTCCCGTATTTATAAATCAAATACTTTTTCTTAGCTCAATATGTTCATCAGCCTTTAGAATAAACACTAAACCCTAGCATAGCTGTTTCAATTTATTTTCCTAATTAGTGATTTCAATACCGGATCATATTTATATTTTGTGTCTTTATATTTGTCAAGTACATGGCGAATTGGCGTCAGCTGTTATGTCATGTACTATAATTTTAATTTTAAACAATAAATAAATATCGATAGCATTATTTCGGTATTTCATATCAAATACCGGTATTACAAAAACGATAAATTCAGACCATAATACAAGTAAATCAAAATTGGTAATTAGATATTTCAAAAAAATGCCGTATTCGAAAAGAAGCCTCTGAATACATGGTGGGCTTAATATATTTAATGAAAAAAAATCCGGATTCTTGCAGTATTTGAATAAGTGTAAAATACTAGAATTCTCGGATAAGAAAATAATGGCGATTCCGGGAGTGCAACCCCTGTGCGTGACAGTATATCGATAGGATTTTATCTCCGGACTGTGTAATTAAACACTGGGCTATAAACCATGTGGGCTACACGATAGTCATATAATATGTTTGTAATAAGTGTCTGTAAAATGATGACTTGGCATTTAAAGAATATGTATTATTGTATTTAAGTGAAGATTTTTTTGCTAAGTGCCACCTTAATATCTCATGCTCTTCTGCCTGTACGAAGTATCAAATTTAATATTGAAGATGCAAATGCTTGATTGGTACAAATTAGAATGGGTACATTTGAATCACGGCAGGAGGTCGTGAACTTGTGTCGAGAGAGAAAAGATAAAGCTGAAGATGATAGAGATATATACAGTGACGTGGAATTATGTGGTTAGGAAAACCAAAACGGACCCCACTCGACGGTTGATGATTCATATTATTGACAAAAGAATTTTCACTTGCATCAAAAACGAATTATATTTTTTTTCATCGACACAATAATTTTATTAAAAATTTACAGCGTTTAAACAATGATCAAATTCTAATGAATACTATTTTACTATCCACTTATCGAAAAATAAGGGTTATCGTAGCACATAATTGGTAAGTGCAGGCAGACGAAATAGACATATGCGACCAGCGTATGCTGTGAGAGTTTCGTCACGCAAGTGATATATATAAATAGCACATTTTAAAAATCCATATCCAATCCCAATGTGTATCATATGGGCTCCTAATGGAGGTATCTCAATATAAGTGTTCTACGAGAACTGTTTGTTACTCAGTCACTCAAACTCTCTTTTTTCAATGATTGTAGTAATATTAAAAGGATAAGACTAAAACAGGACTAGTGTTTAACTAATCTCTCTTGCTACGCCCAGTTAACGAATCGGAAGGGTCGGAAGGAATTTTTAGACATCACAAACACCAATGCCTTAAAAAGAAATTAAAAAATGATCGAAAAAATGCTGTTCGTACTGGGACTCGAACCTGTGAGACCCGACACGGAAGCCCACAACGCTAACCGCTGCGTCATAAGACCCGATGGCATAAAAATAAAAAAGCTTTCATAGAGGCTTTTGAATTGATAGAGTAACTTTTTTCTTCAAAAGTACTTATTCTCCGTCGGTAAGAGGTGCATGCGCATTTTCAGTCGGTTTTGAAGTACATTGTACAAACATATGTTAAGTGTAGTCATTTTTGTTCAGGTAACGTTTTCGAAGAATGACTAGTGGACAGATTATATTTGGTGAGTCAGACAATATATGTTAAATATCATCATGAGAATTTTCGTAAGGCGAAAACGCCACTGAATAGTGCGAAAGAGAAAGAGTCGCGATGAACCCGATCGAATTCCTCTGAAACTAGAAAGATGTGAATATGACCGCAATGAAATAATCACAGGGCTTCACTTTGATTGGCTTTCACGAGCCTCGAGCGATCCAATGGTGAGAGGTGAAACTGCTAACAAATTATTACATTAATACATATACTGTGCTTATGTAAAGATGCATGTGTAACGTGATTAGCATATTTCATATCAGTGAGAACTCAAATTAAAATAAAGCCTACAAAACTTAAGGCGTTTAATTGAAATAGATGGCGAGGCGGTGTCGGACGATGGATAGCTAATACCATCATTTCGCTTGCAGGCAAATTTCTATTACGTAAAGTGCTTATGAATAATATGTGTTTTATATTTATTTGACTATTGATTGGTATTGCCATAATTCGAAATTTGTAAACAAGTTAAGAAATATACACTTAGATTAATTTATCGCTAACAAGAATGAAGTTAGTAACATCTATGCCAGCATAATTATCGTAACATATTAATTTACGGAATATCAAACTAGTAAGTAGTCTTCACTTACTATTCTGCCGATATAAGTGAAAGGACAGCAAATGCAGAAAAGAATATCTTAATAGAAATGAACAATGATTTAAATCAAATCAATGTATGAATATTGGATGAACAAATTATCTAATAAAAAAAGGTTAAAAGCTCTCTGTTTTCTTATAGAATATTGGTACTTCGATCTCAGTCCTTCAATTCGCATACATTATTGATATATTCTTAAACTTGATGTTTTCAATTAAAACGTGTCGTCTTTTAATTTATATTCAATTTTATTTTAGTAGATGTAAAATAAAATTAACATATCTTTTAAATTGGAGACGAGTTATTTTTCACTACTCCATGGTCCTGGTGTTTTCAAATCATATAAATTAAAATTCTTATGCAGATAAGAAAACGTTAAAACTTCATTCGCGGTTACATTTTAATTAATATTTTTTAAGATCATTTAGCTTAGTGATAAATCCTATTGGGCGCTCGACATATTCGGTGACGATGTCTACGGACCTTAGTCCGAGTACGGAGAAATTCATTACATTATATTTAATTCGATACATGTTCTGAGGTAGGGATGTTTGCGATGTTAAAAATTTTCTCTTACCATATTGGTTCCAAAAACCAAGCCTTGCTGGATCGATTTGCAAATAAGCAAACATTTCACAGCTTTTTAAAAATTCAATCGACTAATTTTTATCACATTTTACATGTTTTTTGTGAAACGTTTCTACCGTGTAAAAAAAGAATTGAGTGTAATAAATTTATTGTATGATAGTTTATCGATCTCTAATTCCGTTTTATTTTATTTTAAAACGTTAAAGGATACCTCACTTAGCTGTTGTGCTGTTATAGCGTGGGATTTAATAAATTTAATATGGAGCCCAGTGCACTTTACATATAATAATTAAATTTAATGGTTGCTAATTTGTACGGGAAACCGATAACGGATGTGTAATAAAAGAAGTGGGCTGAAAGATGGTGAATATGAAAACATGTTTCTGAATTAATAATTAGGAATTTATTAAAAAATAGTTTTTTAACATATTTTTTTTCATATATCACTGGAGAAATAAATCGTCGACTTTATTGCCGCACACAAATCATAAAGTAATGACGTGGGGAACCTGTGGCCTTTTGACTACTCTGGTGCGGCCTTCTGGCTAATTTTGTAATTCTGTAAATGTATGTAAATTCCTAACATATTCTGACTGTAAATTCCTGTTTCCGGCCAAAGATTCCCTAGTCAATGTGTACTGCGGCCTTGTGTCGAATCAGAAAAATAAATGCGGCCTTTAGAGAAGAAAAGGTTCCCCACCCCTGGTATAGACTATTTATTTGTATAGTATATATTTTTTTGTGTTAAATGAAATGTATTCATACTTTTTATTTACAAGATAATCTTTAATTCACGCAAAATGGTATGGAAAGAAATATTTCTTTGGAAAGGAATTATCTTATTAGAACTTTGTAGTCATGGTAAAAAGTAGCAAAGTGTTAAATTCCACAAGAATTATATTGTCAGCTATTATGGAGTTTCATCAGAAAGTCGTGATGCCAACTGATTTTATACCTAACGTTTAATTTTATTTAATGATTTCAACATTTGTGCAATTTTTAACACTTGTGCTCACATAATTGACTTCTAATAAAGAATTTCAATATTAGTTATTTTACATAAAACGAGCATGTAAGTTAATCACTTAATCTGTAATTTCAGATAGAAGATAAGTGTAGAATATTGTCAGAAAATAATGGTTGTTATTCAACTGCTTTCTTAATGTGTTTTCGAAAATGAGTAAAGGATTGTAGATTCATTCATATGCATGACTATGAATAAAATTCATACATTGTTGGAAACTTCAACAAATGTTAAACTCTATTCGATGATTTGAACGTTGGGCGATTTGGCCCACGCTAGAAGCCTAATGATTAGTAAGTTATCACTTTTCCAAAGCGGTTGTATTTGTATGTATTTTTTTATGTCATTTAAAGAGAAAATTTTACAGTGAGGAATTACAAAAAAAAAGCTGAAATAAATACATAGTGTGGGATGATTAGATGGGAAAAAAGTGTAATTTTTAGAGGAACAAATGACTATGGTAAGGTTGCCATGCTCATAACAAATGAAAACCCATGAAAGTATTGCATATGGCCACTATGGAGATATTCTTTGTGGTTGTTGTTAGTAATCAATTATGTAAGTTTTAGATTTAAAATCTAGACACATAAAGTAATTGATTATAATCTTAATTCTCATTGAATTTATTTCAAATATGCCAAAATTTACAAACATCTATTGACTATGCTTTTATAACAAGATTAATTACGTACATGGAGTAATTTTATTGTTTATCTCAAATCTAGGTAAAGGATATAACATAATTGATTGATGAATATAAACTAAGAGTTTATTGCATACGCGTTGTGTTATTAGATCTAATGGTGAGCTGACAATGTATTAGAAGAAATTTCGTTGTTTATTCAGTATGCATTATAGAGGCAACGTATTTAGTACCATGGCTGACAAAACCATAAATCCGTCAAGAGGAGAAGAGGAATGCGCTGTGCAATCTGGTATCAGGTCGGTAGAAAGTAGAGTCTGCATGAGAACATGACTGGCTTTGCCTGAAACTGTGCTTCGTTTGCTTTGCTCTATACTGAGAGAGGAGCATCTTTATAATTCAGTGTTAGTCAACATTTTACAATTAATATGTTAAGTTTTTTTCTTAATTTTACGTTGGCACTTTCGGTTTACATAGTGACTACATCACGTAGCTAACAAAACCGAAACGTTCAGGGATGGACTTGAGAGGCATTTAAAGGCTCTCGAGAGCCCCTTGTTTAATTGAGAATAAAAAATATTATCAGATTAATGTGTTATATAATGTATAACTATGCATTAAAATTTTATAATAACGTTGAGATGTACATTTGGTGTTTACGACAATTGTCACAAAGTATAGTGTTTGAAACATTAAATGGGAACGAAAATTTTTTTACATGTTTTTGCGTTTACCTCAGAACACTACGAATAGTTTTAAGATTGTTATTGTATTGGAAGTCTAAAAAATGGTGAACGGATTAAAGCGGACAGGAAAAAAGCGAACACGTATAAAAGCAAACACGGAAAAACCCATACATAGAAAAAGAAATATTCTCATCTTCTAATATCTTCATGAGTTTTTCTGTTTGATAAAATGTTAAAAATACAATTTTGACGTAAAATAATAATCGCTAGAAACTCAAGACATCTGACGATTAAAAATTCATTTGTTGTTAATAATTTATTTCTGTAAATGATTTTATTCGAGAAGAAAGAAAAAAATCACAACTTTCATTTTCTAATTTATATCTTAAGAATAAGAATCAATGTGCTGTACTTTATCAATGAATATTCTGACGATAGTAAAGCTGACAATGCTTCTCAGAAAGCCAAAACACGCATAGTAAATTGTTACACAATATGAGTAATAACAAAGTGATAAAATTAAATTTTATGTTAGTGACAATAGTCATTTGCGTATGAAAAAAATCTGCCGAAGATTGGTAATAACTGCTTTATGAAGGAAACTTTCGAATGATATAATATTAAAAGTGTGTAAGCGGGCATGCCGAGTGCCTTAGTCAAATGATTTATTCAACTGCCGCCATTTGTGTGTTCGATATCGAAATCATGTTGCCGGTTGCAAGTTACTGTTACCTGTAAACTCAGTGAATATCTCTTGCCAATCGTACCTAATACTTTCAATTAATATTAATCAATATGCCAGCTGGCTTAAGTCAGGGGTGACACAAGAATAAAGCCAAAGATTAGCCACATTTACCTGCCAGTTAATAAATTACTAGCTGCACGGCTTAGTTACATACGAGAGTAGATATGTCTTGGAACATAGTATATTACATTATGACCAAAGTTTTTAGCGTTTTCTTTGCCATCACCTGATCTAATTTTTGTATACAGTGGTTCAAAAGACGATGACAATTGAATGGGTATAAAGCAAACACAGTATTCTACCATAGAAGCCATTTTGAGAAAAGCGTGAAAAACTGAAGAAAAGCATTACTAATAAATTTAATTTATGCGTGCTATATCTTACAGTAAAACTATTGTAATTCACAATGAATTCGCCGAATGTGCAAAACAAACATTTTGTCAAGTGACTTTTTGTATTTGACGAATCGTTTAGAATGTAGAAGCTGAATTTGTTTCTAAAGCGAAATTCAAAAACGATTTTTTATGGAAATTATACACCCGTTGTGGTTTAGTTTACGGTTTTTAGACCACAACACAGCCTTAGGCCACGGGCAAATCCTGAAAAAGCTAAAAAACAAAAACGTCTTTTCATTTTGGGCAATCCGTAAATTTCTGGGTAAAATCTTCCAGCGAGCAAAATTATTTTAGAATCTTTGAATTTTCCACTTCGTCTCAAAAAACTTATATGTTTATATAAAACGGGTATAGGGGCCACGGAACAATATGAGACTCAAAAAAGGCTACGGGCCCAAAAAGGTTTAGAAACTATGGTCTAGTTAGTTAGAGTTTGCTCTAACTATTATTGTGCATCCATAGATATTTTTTTTAAAAATTGCTACATTTGCTTCTGATTCTGACTCCCTCAATTATTCATTATTGTAAGAATAAAAAAATAATAAAAATAAAAAAACTCTCACAGAAGTATTTATTCCATAATATGTTGAATTACGCCTCTGTTTTTCTTAGATATTATTATTAATGATTATGATACAGAAGATAAGACACTGAACTGGAAGAAGAGAGATTAATTTAGGACTACTCATCACATGGATACACTCAGTGGTGTAGTGGGGCCAGGTCGGGGCAAGTCGGCGACCTGGCACCTAAAAATGAAACATTAAAAAAAATTGGTTTATTTGAAAGTTTTTGTACTTTATCATCAAATGCATCGTACAAGAAGTGATTGTAGTTTTTTTTTAAAATAATTACGCGTTTTTTTATTGATTTAATTGTTAAAACTTATGGTTTTTTAACTTCGGACGGATATAAAAAAAATATGGAAGAAATCAATGACCGACATGGTACCTATTTATTTACCGCTACATCACTGGATACACTAGCTGATTTTATTTGGTAAGATATATTGATAACGACTCGAATTAAAACTATGAATAGTTATACAAAAATATAAAAAACAATATTATTGATATTGGTTCACTTCAGCAAGCCCATTAATTATATCTTTTCGTTGAACTATATTAATTGGAATATTAAATTGAAGTTAAAGAAATTCCCTCATATCGGCGTAAATGAAATTGGCTTGAGTTATGAAAACGTGTGACGCATTCCTGGGCCCAGACTTGAAACCCGTTGAATGGTCGTCAATAATCGATATAGATAGCCCGTCAAGTGGATCGTTGCGATTGTCGAAGGCAAGCCAGGCCACACGCGGTTTTGCATATTACGGCTGGATCCACAGTGAAAGTAATGCCCACGCCACATCGACCTGTTCTTCTCACCGTGCGACCAAAACAGCCGCCGAACCGTCGAGTGTGTTACATTAATTAGGATTACATCAACGGATGAAAAAACACCCTTGGAAATAATGTCCAAAACACTTGATTTAGTGTTATGTGAGTTTCGCAGTATGTTTATATGGAAAGTTATTGAGTCGTAGCATATTTCAAACTAACATATTATAGACGTACACTGTTGAAAACGTGATTTGTATCACATAACTTTATGATCACGTTTGAAAGTTTGTGGAGAGCGCTTTTGATGTTTATGGCTTCATTTTTTTTTACCGACGGAAGATATAATACAACAAAGCTTATATCATTACATTTTTATTAAGCCTGTACAATGTTCAATACACAATAATATTATTATGTAGGTTGTTGGGTCCGTAGCGTAGTGGTCATTGACGACATGGCTTCCGCGACGGAACTTACAGGCTCGAGTATCAGTAAGAACCAGGGCTGTGGAGTCTACTACTAGTACTTCTACCTCAAATAACGGAGCGTACCAACAGAGATTATTTAACCACTTATTCTATCGTAGCACTGTTATTTAAAAAAAAAGAGAACTTGAGCAACTGAGTGACAAGCAGCTCTTGTTGAAGAACGTCTTTTGGGATACCTCCATCCGAAGGCCATTTACACCACATTGGTAACGTATACGAATTAAAATAAGTTATTGCGGTAAATAAAATCAGCAAACTGGCTTGGTATTAAATAATTTAAAATCTTTTAGATGGTTTGGCGGTTACTTTTAATATATTAATTAGATGTATGACTTCGTTGGTCAGTATGATTGACATTGACACCAGTTTCACTTCTTCGAAACGCATCTTCAGACTGTTTATTGAAATCAGTTCAACAAGACATGTTTAAAATTATTATATTAATGTAACTCAATCACATAAATTTTGATGGTATTGCTATATGGTTACTTGTCATAATGTCTGATGAAAGCTCATGGTAAATAAGCTCCATTTTTTTTTCAAGGTGGCGGACCGAATACAGTTTCTTTATAAACTTCAAGGTGGCAATAATTATTTTAATAATAAATATTATATAATAAAGTTAAATTACAATATATTTAGAGAATTTTAAATAGTTAGAAATTAGCTCGAATTTGCGATATACTGACGATATTAGTTTGGTTACTGTAAAGCCAAAGCGTAATAAAGTTGAACGATTGAAATATAGTAATGGTATGACATATTATTTAACTGAAACACAAATATTTTGTTACCCAAAAAAACATCTTCTCAGTAAATTTCGTACTTTGTAATAAAAATTAAGGATACGTTCATTAAAAAAAACACATTTTATAAAACTAAAAATTTCGTAAGTAGAACTTTTGTAATAGACGACTGCTGATGACAAAAAATATAATGTCGACAAATTCTTGCTTTATATTAATTTTTTGAACTCCATAGTTTCACAAGAACTGTTTCAAATGTCATATTAAAAATCATGTGAATATGCAAAAAAATTAAACGTTTTAAATTCAAATCATATAACTAGATTTGCATGTGTTGCTCAAGAGTTGATATTTTTGTGATATTGCAAGTAATTGACATACATTTTTTTATTACTGTATATATATATATATATATATTTCACTATTTCAAAATATACGGAGCTTGTTTGTTTTTATATATTTTACCTTCATACTAGATATACTATAATCTTGAGAGGTATCACTTGAATTCCAATTCTAATAGCATACGTCATTTAACATGTCCTAGCGGGAGATAAATTAACGATAAACGACTTAAATAAAAACAATTTATAGTGTATTTGTCATTTGCTATTTGTTTACTTGGTATAAATAATTTTAACTATTTATTAAAAGTTAATAGCTTAACAAACTTGTGAGAAAATTTTCTTTCTAAGATGACATCAAACTACCAACTCTTTTACATATAATATTAGTTCCGCGTTCCTCGTTGTATCTTTCCTTATTTTAAAGCTTAAAAGACATGTAATTTGCTTAAGCCAAATTGATACTCGGCATTAAGGAACATCTATTATACTTGAATCCTGTTTTAATTTCCTGACAAACGCTTTGTATTATAGTTTGTTATTGCATTACAGTAGTTGTTTACCATTTCATTAAAGCAACTGTTTAGTAAATATATATTTATAAGGAGAATAGGTAGACAGGCTCCAAAAATTTGATAAAAATAACGTATCGATTTTTAAAGTATACGCATACGTTTTAGCTAGAGATGAATTTTCTGAATTGCAAGAGTAAAATTATAAGGATATAACTAAGTGTGTTTTAAAATGACGCATTAAATCAAACGCATTATAAATTATTGCTTATTAGTTTTAATCGATCTTTTTATAATATAAATATTATTATGATACAAGAATTGGTAGATTGCTGCTGAAATTTCTAAGCTGCCGCAGGTTTAATTCTAACGGTTTTTAGAATAAAAAAGTACATAGACTGATTAATCCATAAAGGATAACACTTTTTTAAGTAAAATTGTCTCATACAATGGGTGATTAAAAAAAAAGATTATTAAATAATAGAGAGATTATAACATTATATAATATTTATTTTGTAACAATTTCTTTATATTTATTCCGACAAAACAATCAATACTTTAGCCTCATTATAAATTTCTATAACTTATTCTTATGCAAATAATATTTTGTTTAAATTGCTTTGTCGGCTAATAAAATAAATAGAAAAACGCCACGATTTTGACGATTGCCGAGAGTCAATATGTGAGTAATGAGCTGGTGTGATGATTGTTTTTAGTTAAGACTAAATAAATCGAAACAAAATAAAACGAACATTTTAATTCATCGTAAAATAATTTTAATTTGATTCATATTATGTGATGCTAATTATTCTGTCAAATATCCCAGTAAAAAAGCATTGCAAACAATATTCACTTAATTTAAATCGTTAGATAAAAAAATGGAAACGTTTGATATTAACGTTTTAATAGTTTACTATCTTGTTGTTTCTTTAATTATTAGTTATCTACCACCAGTGCCATCTTCTCTTAAAACCTTATGTTTACGCTTCACAAGTTTCATAAAATCTACCATAATAAATGTTATCATTTTTTACAAATTGCTATCGAGCCATTGTGTAAATATTTGCATTAAAATTCGTATGCATATGAACTTAAAATAAATAAAGTACTTGAATCTGTATGCCAGCTTAATATTTTCCCGGAATCGGGTGTAACTTTGCGGAAGATAATTTTTAATATAAAAAATAATTTGGTAATTTTGTTGTTTCACTTGCTGTGTTACAAAATGTGTCACGTGTTTCGCTTCTAAGTTAAACAATGATATCACTAATAAGTAATTTGTATCTTACCGCTTCCCTGCGTTCAGTCGAAAAGCACAAAAGCTCCGAATTTTATTTTGTAACTTATAACTGAAGAATTAAAATCAATTCGTAGGTTATTCGTAAACCTTACGATATTATGTCTGACGATACTTCTCACAGAATCAAAACACGTGTCATATTTTGTAGCACAAGTGGAAAATCAAAGTTATAAAATTAAATTTTATATTACACCAGTTTAATTTGACTTCCGTGGAAAATATCATGCTTCATGTAGTTGACATACAGTGGATTGATAAAATTAACTGAAAATGATTTAAATAATCTTTTATACTTAACAACAAAATTGGTTTTAATCTGCGGCTGTTTCATGATTCGAAAAAATACGTCTTCGTTAAAATTACGCATGCAAATTGGAAATAAAACTTTAATATTCGCAATTAACGCGTCAGTTATGAAATCAGTAACATATCAAATGGAAAATGAATACAATATTATACATAGTTGATTGGGTATATTAGCAAAGAAAATATGATTCAAATATCCCTTTCACCGTTGGTGTGCAGTCTTCATTAAATGAAATTAGATGGATTAAATGTGATTCCAAATATCTGTACGATGACATAAAAGTAGAATGATTTTATTTAGCATACAAATTTGAATATAAGAAAGTGTTTTTGGAATACTAACAATAAGCGAGAAGATGATTTATTAGATTGTATCAGATGTTGTCTTGTGTATCGCTAGTATTACAATTATTATGTCGATGTCTATGTTTGGCTTATATGAAGAGATAATATCTATAATTTCGTTTCTTCTCGACGCCGAAGCTTATTCGGTGTTGCTATATAAGGAAAAAATAAACAAAGCGAAAAGTAACCGCACTAGACTGGATCAGACTCATGTATCATTTGGACAATTTTTTTCAGTTGTTACGTCGATTAACCGAAATTGATATTACTACAATCCAGCATCTTAATAATTACGCATAAAAATAATCAAATGAAATGAATGAATAGTTTTGACTAAAGAAAACTATGTTTTTATTTAATACTAGCCGGTTCCAGGCAGGCGTTGCAACTTGCAATACAACTCAAAGAAAAAAAGTGTTTGTGTTTTAAGTGCATGTTTTCTTTTTCTGTCTGTTTGACGATTGCTGCCGATTTTCTATGGTACGAAACACGCGCCACCTACTATAAGTTAATTATACTATATTCTTTGCGCAAGTGCAAGCATACGTTGTCAAAATGAATTGTATGGCAGACATATAAACATTGATTTATATCTATATATATAAAACAAAGTGGGGTTATTTACACCACGTATATCTCGAGAATTAGACCACGGTTTTCAATGATCTTTGCTTTATTAAATTTGTATGGGCCTAGAATAGCAGAATAAGCATTAAAACATCGGAAAAATATCACGAAAAAGAAATTATAAAGAAAATAAATATCTCAGTACAATACGTTTTTTTAAATTTTTCGAATCGAACGCGGAACATGACGTATGCAGTTTATGCTTAATACACTAGGTGGCGTTGGTTGTAAAATTCATTTGTTTCATACTTTGAATTAGAGATGTACCGACGAACTTGGACGAACGTGTCAGAATTTCGAAACTAAATCTTCAATATCCATTTAAAAAAAAAACTTTTAGGAATTTATGTTTCATGTTCATCACCGTCGCTAAAATATATACTGAAATGTGAAAAGACGAATGAAAGTATATAAAATCAGAAAGTATGTAAAAAAAATCAGTATACTTTTCATGTATATTATATTGTTATTAAATACTATCAAATCATTATTTTATTTTTGATCCCCATCTACAGTCAATCCTGTTTTAATGCAATTTCAAAGTAATGCGGTTTTTTAGAAATGCATTTTTTTAAATGTACCATATTTTACGATATATAAAAATGTTAAATATTACATTGAGAGCATATATCGTTGTATTTTGGATAGAATAGAGAGAATCATAAACACAACCGACATTTGAAAAAAAATACGATTTCGGACTGTTTAAATCATGTTGCACCTGCCATCGCTGAATTAAGGCCACTACTTAGGTGTGTTACAGTCGATAAAACCATTGAAACATCGGTAATATCAGCTGAAATGATTACTTTAGCACACGAGCTTGGTGAAGAAAGGCTTGATACCTTAAGCGAAAATTATATCGACGAATTACTTACAGATAAAGCTATAAGTGACAAAGATGTCAATAATTTAAATTTAATTATTGACAAAAAACCAGAAAACAATGACGAACTGAAAGAAATTCTGCGATCATTCACTGCGAAAATAATTGAAGAAAGTCTCCGACTTTTCAGTAAATTAGAAGATCATTTCTTTCTAAATGATTAAAATTCTGATCGCGCATTCAAGTTTCAACGATAACTTTAAAAAAATTATATATGGGTATAACCAGTGCTTTTTTTTGTTGGTGCCGGAACGCACTTTTTTCGAGCATTTTCTAAGAAGGTATACTATTTATTATATATTCGAATATCATTTTGATAGAATTAATGATGGCTTTTCATATAATGCTTAGAAAATAAAACAAAATATACATATTTAAAAATAGAAAAAATAAAATTAAGCATTTATTAAAATTTCGAGAAAAAAAGGTGCCGGAACGCCGATCCGCCGCGTTACAGGGTAAAAAAATCCCTGGGTGTAACAAACTGCATAACCAATTAATTATCGAAAAAGAAAATCTGAACAAACTCTGATCACTAATTTTATTGTTAGAAAACAACCATACCATGTGTGGAACATTAAACAAAAAAATATTTTTTTTTTTCTAATGTAAGATAATCTCATAAATATAATATTGAAGATTTGGAAAATGTTGCGTTTTTTGTCATATTGAGAATTTATATCATTTCGTAATATAAAAATATGAAAATTTAGAATGAACTTTCGTAAAATTATAAAAAAGTATTATTTGAATAATTTTGAAAAGATCCCTGTCACTATGTTGGTGACATGCATTGAGAACAAATTTATCCTAGACCAACACATTCCTTAGCAACGGCCTTTGTTTGACAGTTACTGTCAAACAAAGTAGTCGTTTGTCAACATTGTGAAGATGTAATTTTATTATTTAAAATACAGTGAAATAAAGAGGTACTAGCTATGCCAAGTACTTCTAAACCAATTCGTAAGAGTGCTCGGAATGGTTTTCTAAGAGTCTTTCAGTTCTGTGAACATGAAAAATCTGAAAAAAAAAAACCAATAATTCCCTTCGGGTCGACATCATTGAATCACTTCGAACTGTCAATGGCGTAGTATGCCCAACATTTTGTGCTGCATGTCAATAGCTCAATTTGCTTAAAAACTATACTCATTGGGACATGACAATCGCTGAAGCAATTGTTTCTGCATCTCCAAGTCAGATACGCACATTATTTGCTATCATTATTTTGATATGCTTCCCATTGAATCTACGAGAACTGTGGAACAAGTACAAGAATGACATGTCCGAAGACACTTTACACCAAATTCGCGTCAGTTCAGGGAATCCCGATCTCGAGGTGAATGAGGAGATACATAACCAGGCGTTGCTTTTGATCGAAGATATGTGTTACCTCATGCGCTGTATGATGCGTCGCCAGATCAAAGAATGAACGACGCTTACAATCGAGAATCGGAACGTAAACATGAATATGATCGAGATGCATTGAACCAATCACTTCGAACGAATGTACCTTTGTTGAACCCCCAACAGAAAGTGTACGATACTTTAATGAAGGCAATTGATGAGGGAAATGGTGGCTTATTTTTCCTCCGCATTGGAAGCACTCAACTGAACTATGAAAGATCAGCGCAATGACTCAAAATGTTTTGGAGGCGCAATGATTCTACTATCTGGCGATTTTCGCCAAATACTACCAGTCATTTCAAGATCGACCGATGCCGATGAAATAAACGCTTGCCTTAAAACATCGACTCTGTGGCGCTATCTGAAGAAGCTTCAGCTAACGACAAACATGCGAGTTGTATTTCTAAACGACCATCTGCCGCAGATTTCTCCAAGCATTTGCTGACTATCTGTAACGGCCGTGTTCCTGTTGACGAATCGAACGGATTGATTTCGATTCCACCGAATTTTTGCAATTTCGTCTCAACGAAGGACGGCTTCATCAACAAAA